>ML783970.1:546238-581371 GCA_009831015.1 Picea engelmannii
GGTGAAACTAGGGAGATCTGTTTGTGTTCGCACTTACCGATTTTTCTGATAACACCTGTGTGCCTAAATTATTTATTTCTACCACCCTACCACCAATCACTTAATTTCCTCTTCTAGCCCTATTATTTGTCTTATTCCAACTGAAAACCAAATTTGCAACTATACCCCAGTTCCTTTATTAGGATATGAAGTATTTTATTCAAACTAAACTACTGAATCATACTGAAAATAAAAAAGCTATGTACATAATGAACCACCTCTATTTAATTAGATAAAGTAATGCTTCAAGAAGCACCCATTGACTGGGCTTCCAAAGATTTCATTGTCATCCAGATTTTGCAATATAAAGGCATTGTTATCCAAAACCTTGGCTACTTACAAGTGGCCAAACCAAAGGTTATCTAACTTACCATGATTGGTTTTATCCTCCCTCCTAGCATCCCACCTCAAATCTAGGTCACCTACTTGAAAAGTATCCTTTTTGGTTCTCCTGTCAAAGGCTACCTTGACTTTGTTTTGATAAGCCTCGATCTTCTAATTTAATACTTCTCCCCTTTGTTGGTTTTCAACCGTCTAAAAAATCCTCCTCTAGATGTCATTAGGATCCTCCACTTGCTCCTTCAAAAATTTCAAGAGTGGTAGACTGAGCTGGGTTGGAAAAGCAACATCCACCCCATAGACTAGATGAAATGGAGAGGTACCCAGTGACTTCTTGGTGTTGATCCTATCATCCCATAAGGCATACTTTAGTTTGGAATGTCAAGATTTTTTATTTTCAACCAACAATTTTTTTATGATCCTTATGAGGGTTTTATTTGATGACTCTTCCAACCCATTACCCCATGGGTAATATGGTGTAGAGTGTGTCAAGATAATGTTTTAATTCCCACAAAAATCAATCATGGCCTTATATTTGAATTCCTAAGCATTCTCTGTTACTAATTTCTTGGGGAATCCAAATCTGAAAATATTTTTATCCCCAAAAATTTCATGATCACCTTTGTTACACATTATTTTCGTCATCCCTATGACCGTTAGTGATGTAAACCTATCCTTTGTCTATAGAAGGATCAATGTCCTGAATCCCTAAAGAGAATGAAGACAATTTTTCCCAGAAATATGAAATGAGTTTTTATCTTGTAAAAACCTTATGAAGAGAGATCGTCAAACCCTGTCCATTGTTAAGGGTGTGACGATATAGGATCATTGTAGGTTTCACCACAGTATCCCATGATGTCATCGCAGTTTTCTCATTATTAAGCGTGCGACGATTTTCCATACGAAGGAAAAAGAGAATCTTCTCGATCCTTATAGAACAGAAGCTTCGAGGGTGAGTTGGACTTCGATAGGTTTGGATATGAGTTGCATCCCTGATCTCTTGGGATCATCCTAACCTCATCACCCTATCCTTTTCAGCCTATAAAAGGAGAGGATTTCTCATGGGGAGAGTTAGCTGGCTAGCTTTTGGTGTGCGCTTGAGTAATTTTTGTAGCTTTGGGCTTTTCTTTGTCAAGATAGATTGTTGATCTCAAAATTCATGGAGAAAGATGTGTGTGGGAAGCAAGTAACTATTGGAAGGGACCTTACAACATCAAGGCATATGTTTTTACTCTCCTTTTCATATTTCTAATATAAAAATATATTTTTTTTCCATAAAATTGTCCTTATTTTATTATATGACTCCTTGATCACATACATAGGTTTTGTTGAGTATATGTTGTTTCTTTCACTTCGTTGGCTTGTGTCTATTTACAGGTTCAACATCCCATAAGCGTTTGAATGGAGAGAGGATGACAGTAGTGAGGAAAAATGACATTTAAAAGGTATGTCATTTATCTCTTGTTAGTTAGTATGCTTGATAATTAAAAGTTAGGGAAAGTTTTATATTATGTCTTGTTTTGTTCTAGTTTCGGGGTGAAACTAGGAAGATCAGTTTGTATCCACACTTACCGATTTTTCTGACAACAACCTTTTCAGTAGAATTCCTGGTAGGAACAACTTCAATCCACTTTATGAAGTAGTGAATGGAAGTAATAATCCACCGGTGTTGTCCATGGGAGGGTGTGTATATATCATCGATAAAATAAATGCCCCATTATTGAAATGGGTCATTTGTGGCAATGGGTTTCAGGGGTACTGAGAGTAATTTCTACTTTCCATCAAATTTCTGACATTCTTCAAAAGTTTTGACCATGGAAAACACAATATAAAATATGGTAGGACAGTGGTATCCAACCCTTAGAACTTTGAGGGATGTGGATTTCCAATGCTGGTGCCCCCCAAAAATGCCTTTATCCATATTAGTTACTGTAGCACCCCTGTTTCCCCCAGCTTGTAATTAATCATAAAATAGGATTACCATGCCAAGGCATGTGGACAATGTAAATGTATCATTGTTAAACTGCCCATAACTGACTGTTGGGGGGTGAAGCCTTGAAGTACGAGCCATGATTTCTCTAGATGAAAGAAATTAGTTAATAAATAAATGACCAGTGGTTGAATCATCAACCATCCCCATTAATGGAATCATGGTCTAGCTACATGATGTCAGCTCGAAGTACCACAAAGACCTACAGACCCGAGCTTCCTTATGACAGAAGGAACAGGACAGGCCGGAAACCTTTCAGAGGAGGGAAGGTAAGATACATACAGAGACAACAAGAGAGGAGATATGGGATGAGAGCATAATATCGTAAGGGAGATGTGTGACCCAAAGGAAGTGCTAAGAACATGGCCTGAAGGAACCAAATGTGAGCTTGATGTTGAGGAAGCATCTGATAAACCTAGTAGGGTCACTTGATAGAGATATTTTCTATGAGAGATGGCATAAATTCCCTAGTGATATCATGTCCTGGCACAGGGGTGGAAAAGTGCTAAGAATGAATGCCTCTGAGCCTATGGTTGGGTGGAAAGGTGCACACCTACAGTCCGTTGGTTGGCTGCAACCTGTAATAGATAAGTATTCTCATACCTTGTGAAATTAAGTTGTAATTATGTGATGAAATGGGATATACTGTGAAGGGCCTCGGGATGTGTATGTTTTCTTAACGGTTATTGTAGTGACCTCAATTAATTAAGCCTAAAAATTTCATACAATTAAACATAGAATTTCTTTCAGTGCGTAAATAATTCATTAATCATCATATAAGCATATAATATTTGGCAAAAATTAAATTTATCCACATCATGAAAATAAATTACATAATCATCACATAACTCAGCAAATCCGTAAATAAAATACCTCTTCCTGATGCTAAACTCTCTCTTATCTGGTTGTCCTCCCTGCTGCCTTGCCCAACCTATTGCTTTGACCAAACCCTGTCCAAACCAACTAACCACCTAGCCAGCTAGGAGCAGCCTGTCTGGCTCCCTAGCTCCAGGATACCATAAGGAATCATGGACCCCTTGCCCAAAACCCTAGCAACCTGGTGCCCCCTGCAATGGTTCACCAAAACTCCAAGACCAAACACCTCAAAACCAGAATATATCCAACAAAAATATAGACCTCCTGCCAATAATGCTCCTCCCCACAATTTTTATAATGCTCTCCTATAGGACTCTTCCCTGTCATATCTCCCCCCTTCATCGACTATCCTATCCTCCATTAATTACCTTATCATATTCTTTATTACCTTATCTTTCCACTTAATACTTCTTTCCCCCATAAAATGATTTAAAATTTATTAAGCTCTTAATTCATTACCCTAACCTTTAATAAGTTAATTAATTAATTAATCAATCAACAGTTATAAACAATTAATTAATAAATAAATAATATTATTAATAACTAATCATTGTTTAACTAAAACCATATTATGATAGTTAATTATTTAATTAATTATACTTAATAAACCCTATGCAACTATTTAACTAGGGTTGTTATAGTTATACTATATCTCTTTATTCCTGTTTAAATTGTGTATTTAAGAAAGTATGGATTGGACATGTTTTGTATTTGTAAATGCTTGTGCCCTATGGTGGCTTAAAATGGATCCATGAACTGTGAGTTCGTCGACCTTGGGCATAATGTCACGTACGCATATCAAAACTTCTAGTCATCCTGAGTCCCTTGGAGGAGGGAGTTTGTTAAAGCTCAGGAGAGATAGTTCACGCATGCATAGGATATCTACGAGGTAGGTAGAGACTGATAACCACTTAAGTTCTAGAGTTGATTAATGAGCGTAAGGGGTGTGCAGAAGGATTCTTTCAAGCGTTAAGTTAAAGAGAAAGAGAACAAAGCTCTTAAGATTTTCATATCTAACAAAGATTAGGAAGAGTAGTGAGGTTGAAGTAATGAAAGGGAAGGTTCCCTTATTTGTAATATGAATGGAGGAAATCTATTCGGAAGAAGCCATGGTCTGTTGTGACTATTGGATATGGGAAAGAGCATGGGATTTAACCCTTGGAGTGATTAAGAATTTGTGAATTCTACGAAATGAGAAAGTTCAGTGTAAGGGAGGTAAAATCCCTGAAGTCCCAAAGTCCCAAAGTTAAATCTGAGCCTTAGGTTGGAGGATTCCTAGGAACCGTCTCGACCATCAGATCTAGGAGGTAGATGATAGTCAAGTCACCATAACTAACCATGAATTAAGAATATGAAAGTGGATATGTATGCGGGCCATTGAATGGGAGTAGAGGCCATCCCAGTCGTCAGAATGACTCAAATACTCATTGGATTTACTGAATTAAACACTAGTTATTCGATTTAATCGACGGTTGGGAATCATTGTGGAGTGCGAAGGTGAATTTAGAGGAGCTTATAGATCATGACCCACAATCAAAGCACATCATTGATATTGTTGGGGATAGAAGATCAATGAATAGGATCAGACCAGAGTCGAGCGAGAACTTTCCACATTGCGAAGGTTGAGCTCTCTGACAAAGAGCATGAATGTTTGGGACCCACAATTTCTATGAATCGTTGATCATCATTGACCTTAGATATGAGTTTGATGAGATCCATGAAACACAAGGAATGCGTGGGAAGGAAAAATATTCAAGGGGATCCAACTCAGAATAAATAGAACTTTCAGGTGTGTAGACGAAGTCCAAGAGATGGACCCATAGGAGGATAAAAGTTGAGGCCTTTGAACACTTAGAAAATATTCTAAGTCGGATGATATCAAGAAGCTCAGGAGGAGGAGTGACAGTGGCGTAAGTCTATGGAATTTGGGTAAAGACCTGAAGTAGATACTGTCTGTCGACCGACAGGAGGTACGTGTTGATGGATCAGAGTCTTCACGAAAAACTACTTCAGAGGTTTCCATGTGAGGAGTGTGACAAACTCTCGAAGGCTGAAGAAGATCGCAACCGTCCATTGCAGAAGGAGACGTGGCAAAAATCCATGAAATTCGGGTGAAATCACTCCAGGAGAAATGAGTGTATAGGATTTTGAAAATCCCGAAGCTCAAAGAGATGAAGAACCGAAGAGAATCTGGACTATCAAATCCATAGGGTATGTGGCGAAAGATCTTGAACTCTGGGTGAAAGTACTCCAGGAGAAAACAAAGGAGTAAAGTTGGAAATCGTTGAAACCCAAATAACTGAAGTAGTTGGGAGAAGAAGACCATGGAGAAAATGATATTTGAAATCGCTGAAGGCCGAAGTCCCTAGGTGGATAACATCCGTTGATTTGAAATTGGACATGTGGAGTGAGATCTAGAACTTTGGGTACAACACACTCTAGAGGAAAGTAGAGGGTGAAAGTGCCAAAGTCCCGAAGGAGATCTTGATCATTGATCGAGGAGGAGGTCGAAGGATTGTTGATATGGTCTTGTTTGAAAAGTGTTAAAGTCCTGAAGAGGACCAAGGCCATTGATTTGTGGAGGATAGGTGTCAGAAGATATGACACTCCATAGGGATTCACTCTAGAGATTTGTGTTTGTGGAGAGAGGATATAGACCATTGATCGGAGTAGACATGTGGAGATGGATTGTGGACTCCGGAGAAATATTTTTGAGAGTTTTCAGTTGAGATTTGAGACTCCTGAAGTTAGGAGAGCTAGAGAGTCGAAGTAAATCTCAATCATCCGATCATCCGAAGCAGATCTCAGTCGTCAGATCATCCAAAGTAAATCTCAAGCGTCAGATCGTTCGAGGTGAATCTGGACTATCTGATCCATAAGAGACATGGCGTAGATCAGTGGATTCTGGGTAAACTCCTGAATTAATTCATAGCCATCATATCAAGAGGACAGGTGGTATAGATATGTAGATTTTGGGTAAATACCCAAAGCAAGCCTCAATCGTCTGATTTAAGTAGACACACGGTAGGAATCTGCTTACCTTGAGGGGAAGTGAAGTTTGAGATTTGATATCTCCAAAGTCCGGAGACCCGAGGGAAATATCGACCACTGATCAAGAAAAGGGGCCACAATACCGTTGATCTAGTTGAAAGGTCAAACCCCTAAGGCAGAGGCAGAGCCACTGATTGAGAAGGATAGGTTTCTACAAATCATTGACTCTGGAAGATTGACATATGAAAGAAAGGAAAGTTTGAGAGTTGAGAATTCCAATGTCTGGAATTCTGAAACAAATCACAGTCATTGGTTTGTAAGAGGTCAGATCTGATCCACATATTTGAAAGGGATATATTTGAGCCATCAGTTCAGAGGCACCATCAAGATCATGAGATTGACGGTCCCATAGAATTGCGAAGATTGAAGATGCGTGAACTTTAAAAAGTTGAGGGTGGGTCGTAATCCAAGCCATGCTTTTAAAGAAAGGACACGTGGAGTCTCGAGGAGAATTGTGGGATGAAAGGTAGTTTGGTTTCAAACTGCCTTTGGTCACACCCGCAATTGTGTGTTTGTGTGAGGTTATCACCGAAGGTCACCTCAAGGAGGAGCTTATCAAAAAATGGGCTAGTGCCCAAGCTCAGATATTCCCCAAGCACGAAGGGAAGGTAACGAGTACCATTAGACCTGCACCCAAAAGTTGAAAGGGTCTGTGTTTAATTACAAAGCGATACCATCAAGGTCTCAGAGATTTATTTGGCTTCAAAATCAGAGATCCTTGATCAGGAGGTCAGAATGGTTCCCTGACTTTCCAAATTAGAAACCTTGAATAGAGAATCTGTCCTTTAGGAAAAGATAAAAATTTTATGCCCCGTCGTGGGTGTTTTAAATTTACAACCTATTTTGACTCATACTCATCTAGACATTTCATCAAAATACTAGCAGGGTCTTTCCAATATAAATTCTGATTTAAAATACAACATTTTATAGATTTTAATTTAAGAGACCTAGTTTTGGATTTTTCCAACTCTGGTGGGCATTCTAGGTGCTTTAAAAAATAAATGATATCTTTGAGGAGAAGAAGTGTATAAGCCTCTTATGTTCGTTTCCAGAATCATTCGATAGCTTATTCATGACTATAGGTTGTAATCCAACCATACTAGTTCTAGAATACATGGTTCCTTCTCTTCTTTCAAAAGAAATGAGAAGAAATAAAATGGAAGGATTGACAAAATATTCTTTAATGGTGAGAGGTTGACCGGTTGAAAGAGATAAAGGAAAATTATTTGATATAAATCCTAAGTCGAAGGGTATATCTAAATCCCCATTTCAGTCGACAAAGATATTTTGGAAATGTGGTAAAGTTGGGCATTACAAAAAGGACTGTAAGTTGAAGGTGACGAAATTTAGTACAGGATTCGACGAGAAGAAGTCGACTAAGAGAAAGACGACCCCAGATAAGGGAGGTGATGTGTACCTGGCATAAACCAGTACACAGTCAGATAAAGTTGTTTGGTTGATTGACTCAGGAGCATTCTATCATATGAAACCATACAGAGAATGGTTATGCAAGTATGAACGATATGATGGAGGTGACGTGTTCATGCGGGACGACTTGAAAACCAAAATTGTCAGATGAGGAAGAGTTCAACCGATACTGCAGGATGGGAGGAAAAGAACCCTTCCAGGTGTGCTACATATTCTGGGTTTGGAAAGAAACCTGATTTCTTTCAGTAACATGAGTGATGTTAGAGTTCAGACTTTGTTTTAGAAGGAATCATGCAAGATTTTCATAGGAGTGATGGTCTTAATGAAAGGATTTTGGATTGTAACCCTATACAAGATGTTAGGGAATGTCAAATTTACTAGATGAAACAACATCGTTTCTCCTGAAGTTTACTCCACTTCAACTCAACTCGACCTGACTCAGGTTGAGTCAATACAAACCAAATCGACAAGACATGATAAAATTGACCCAACTAGGCTATGGCATGAGAGGATTGGACACATTGGAGAAAAAAGACTTCGAGCTATGAACAACAAAGATATGGTTGAAGGTTTTCCTAAATGTGGTTTAGAAGATGACTTTTGGGAATATTGCATATATGGAAAACAAAGTAAGGTGAGGTCTCCATATGGAGAGACAAGAGAAAATGGGATTCTAGAATTGGTGCATAGTGATGTGTTTGGCGCGGTTTTAGTTCCTTCACTTGGTGGATCCTTGTATTATGTCTCCTTCATAGATTATTTTTACAGGAAGACATGGATATATTCCTGAGGATGAAATCAGAGGTTTTTGATAAATTTAGAGAGTTTAAATCTCCGGTAGAAAACCATATAGATAATAAGGTTAAGGTTTCGAGAATTGTCAATGGTAGTAAATTATGTGGAAAATAATTTGATCAGTTATGTAAGAAGTGAGGCATAGCATGCAAAAATACCACACCATATACCACACAAAAAAATGGATTTTTTGAGAGAATGAAAACAATGTTGATGGATAAGGCAAGGAGCATACTCAATGGTGTTGGGCTTGCACAAGAATTCCGGGTAGAGGCAGTCAACACTACAAGATATCTGTTGAATATGTCTCCTTTGTTGGCACTAGTTGACACAAATCCACATGAGGTATGGTCGGGTAAGAATCTTTCGATTTCACACCTCAAAGTATTTGGATTTGATTCATTTGTAAATGTTCCCAAGGAAAAGAAGAGCAAGATGGATAAGAAGGAAATCAAATGTATTTTCATTGGGTAAAAAGAAGGAACGAAAGGATATAAGCTCAGGGATCTTGCATCAAGGAGAAAAATGTACAATCAAGATGTGGTCTTCATATAATTCATAGGTAAGTCCGATCTTGAGTAAGTTGTTCAGACCAAGAATAATCCTTAGACGATGCGGTTTTCACTGAGGAATGAAGACGATGATTCAAATGAGTTGACTAAATCTGAGGAAGAGGTGGGACAACTTACTCCAGTGGTAAGGAGGTAAAAAAGAATAAGAAAACCAATCGAAAGGTATATTCCACTCAAATTCCTTTCTACATTTGTGTTAACTTCCATCGAGGATGATACCAAGTTGGTTGGTGAGGTAGTCGACTCAGTAGAGGGTAAACTCTGGACAGACATCATGGTCAAAGAGATGGAATCCTTGCACAAGAATGAGACATGGGATTTAGTCAAGTTACATAGTGGAAGAAATATCGTCGAAAACAAATGGGTATTCAAGAAGAATATGAATGTTACAGGTCAATTCGAGAAGTTAAAAGTTCAACTGCTAGCGAAATTTATTCCTAAGTCGAGGGAGTTAATTTTGGTGATATTTTTTCCCCTGTTGCAAAATTAAATTCCATTAGAGTACTAATGTCTCTAGCTGCAACATTTGATCTGGAAATAGAACAAATGGATGTGAAAAAAAATTTCCTACATGGGGACTTGGAAGAATAAATCCACATGAAACAACCTGAAGGATTTGTAGTAATGGGAAAGAAAGAGTTGGTGTGAAAACTAAAAATATCCCTTTATGGTCTAAAGCAATCGCCAAGGATGTGGTACCAAAAGTTAGACACATACATACTTAGTTTGGTATTTTTGATAATCAAAGATAATTATTGCATATATTCCAAGGAAGAAAGTGAGCGTTTCATATATGTAGCTTTGTATGTCGATGACATGTTTCTTATTGGAAACAACATGGATAAAATAAAGGAGGTGAAAAAGAATCTATCCTCCAAGTTCGACATGAAGGATATCGATTCAGCTAACTTCATTCTAGGAATGGAGATTAAGAGAGATCGAGACACTAGAAATATATGGTTGAATCATACGAAGTATATTGAGATAGTTTTGAAGTGGTTCAACATGCAAGATTGAAAACCAGTGAAGGTGCCAATTCTTATGGGAGCAAGGCTTGCTACTGAACAATGTCAAAAGACACAAGAAGAAATAGAGGACATACCATGTGTTTCCAATGAAATTTCTCTTGGTAGTCTAATGTATGGGATTTTCTGCACTTGACCAGACATTTACCATGCAGTGGGAGTGTTGAGAAGGTACATGTAGACACCTGGAAAGGAGAAATGAACAATTGTCAAGAGATTATTCAGGTATTTGTGAGGCATGACGAACTATGCTATATGATACCAAGGAATACCTAGAGGTGACAATCGTAAATTAATTGTGCATGTATTTTTTGACGTCAACTAGGATGGAGATCTGGATCAATGGAGGTCGACCAATGGATATGTCTTCAAGATGTTTGGTGGAGCAATAAGATGGATGAGTAAGAGATAGGTGGTCGTAGCCTTTTCAACAACAAAATCTAAATACATGGTGGCCACTCATTGAAGCAAATAAGCAATATGTGATCCAGGTGGATATCGGTGGCCACCCACCTTTTTCTAGCTGGTTCAAAACAACTTTCTGGCAATTTTGGTAATTTACTACTTTAGCAGTTTTTTGGGTCCTGAACTTCCGGAGCCGTTTTGAGGCCCTAAACGACGTTTGTTTGGGTATGTTGCAATCCAAGGATTTCATCATGAAATTTTCAGCAATTGTTGTATTCCTCGAATAGATATTTCCAACGGGCTATTGTACTCCTAAAACGAAGATCATATGCAAAAGTTATGACCCCAGGAAGTTGATGTACTGACTTACCTAAATGGGGCCCACATGACTTTTGGTGCTTCATCTCCTAGGGTTAGGTTTTTGGATGTATAGGGTTTTTGAAACTCTTGTTTATTGTAAAAATTCCTTTAGAGCCTCATTGTAATTATCTTCTTGTGAATGAGCGCAACCGTTACATCTCTCCTTAGAGATAAGCTGCCACCATTTCAACAAGCTTGTTTTCCGCTACATTTTACAGTTTCAGCTTATTTCCTTATTGAATAGAAAACCAATTTTACTGTATCTCTATTATTTAGTGTTAAGAATATGTTAATAATCTGTAGTCATTTCATTCTTCTCGTAAAATCCAGATCAGTGGTATCAAAGCGGTCTGCTCCTTGTCTTCTTAATGCATGTCCCCAATGAGTTTAGAGTACAAAGAATTGGGTCTTGAGTTTATTTCTCTTGAGAACCAAATCTCTCGCACACACAAGCGATCTCTCATGGAAGGATAAAATAAATATGATGGGACAGGAGATCCTTTCAAATTTTTTCTTGAGGAAGCCCTCATGCAATAGAGGAATGAGATGATGGATAGTTTCGCAAATCCTTCAACGACTACCAACAAATGACACATATTCTTTGAGCGGAGGCACCAGACCCTTCAAGGTACAAATAAACTTCAATATTCCTGTATTTGAAGGTCAAATAGACACAGACGGTGTAGACAAGTGGTTCAATCTACTAGAAGTGTAGTCTTCTATCCATAACTTTTCGAATATAGAAAATATTACTTTTGCGCTCCTCAAAGTCATTCCCCATGTCAAAGATTGGTGGGAAACTTTCTGTGAGAAAAAGGAAATAGAGGAACCCTCGTTATTTACAATCATGACCACTTGGGAATCCTTCAGGGATAATATTAAGGAAAAATACTACCCTATTGGAAGTTATGATGATTTGTATACCAAATGGACCACACTACGGCAAGAAAGAGACCAAGCAGTGCCAGAGTTCACAAATATCTTCCATACCTTACTCACCAAGCTGGGTATCAAATATTCAGAGTGACATTTGGTGCTCAAATATTATGGTTCTCTACATAGATACATCCATACTAAAATGGAATTTATGGGCATCTCATCCTTAGGCGCGGCCTACCGATATGCTGTCAAAATCAAGTAGAATCTCAAAAAAAAGATGCGGCAATTTGGGCCCGGGAACCCCTCACAGAAAAATACAAGAAAGGGCGGCCCCAACCCATAGAAAAAAGAACAAAGAAAATATGGACAGTATCAAGACAACCAGTCCAAGCCTCAAGCAAAGAGGGACACCAGAAAGACAAAGAAACATACTAGGAAGTGGTGCAACTTCGTTAAGAGCCCTTGGCATAACAATATTGATTGTCACTCAAAGTAGTTGTTGGTGGCCAAAGTAAAAGACTATGAATCAGATGTGGGTTCTGACTATGAGTTAGAACCAGAAAGGGGAAGACAAATCATTGACGTGGAATCCAGTTCCACTGTTACTACCACCAAGCTCCATCCTGATGAGCTAGATGAGCCAAAATAAGGAGAGTGCCTCTTCCATTCAAATATGTGGGTAAAAGGGACCTCACTGCACTTCATTGTGTATAGAGGTGTCCTTTCATGTGTCTATCCCTATCGACAATTCCGCACAGACAACCCTACACCATTGGATGGCTGCAACAAGGAAGCGATATCCATTTTAGCCAACAATGTCGACTATCATACAACATCAATCCCTTCAAAGACAAGGCATTGTGTGATGTTTCTCCTCTCAAAGTTTGTAATGTTCTTTTGGGACAACCTTATTTATGGAAACACCATGTTGTATATGAGTCTAGGCCTCGTAGTGTTATTATTACTTTGAACTAGAAATTATACCGGATACCCAAGACAGTCCCACCTAGTACTATTTCCTTGATCTTTGCCAAGCAATGCAGGAAGGTCATATCTCAAACGGGGAATTTTTTCTTCTTCATGATTCACTCTCGGAATGAGAGAAAGATCAGAGCCACATCCAGGGTCTCTGCAGTCGAGCTCTCCATAAATTAAAATCAAGTAGATAAGGTCGTTGAAGAATATTCAGATATCTTCTCCTCACCAACTGGGGTACCTCTGCACTATCAGGTCAAGCACCCCATTGATCTGACACCCGATGCACCGCTTCCCAATGGGCCAGTCTATCGCCTCTCTATGTTAGGGAATGAGGAGATCAAGTGATAAATCAAAGAACTACTCCACAAGGGTCACATCCATCCCATCTCATCACTTTCTGGGAGCCCAATCATGTTGGTACATAAGAAATATGGAACCTGGTGACTCTGCATTGATTATTGAGCCCTGAATAAAATTACAGTTAGAAACCGGTACCCAATTCCCCGAATCAATGACCTCCTTGATCAAATCATAGGGGCCAAATACTTCAGTAAGATTGATTTGAGGTTTGGCTACCACCATGTCCCGATAAAATAGACAGATGTATGGAAGACCTCCTTCAAGTCAAAGGAAGGCATTTTTGAATGGTTGGTCATGCCCTTCGGTTTGAAAAATTCTCTAGCCACTTTCATGAGGATGATGGACGATATCTTGCGACCATTCACCAATACTTTTGTAGTGGTGTATCTGGATGACATTCTCATTTACAAAAATTCTTGGGCAAAATACTTGCAGCATATTCAGTAGGTTCTGCACACCCTGTGATAGCACAACCTATATGCCAACCTAGAAAAATTCTCCTTCGGCATGGACAAGGCCCATTACCTAGGATACATTATTGATCAGAATGGAATACATGTGTATCCACTCAAGATCCAAGTCATCTGTGAGTGGCCTACCCCAACCACAGTCATTGAGCTTCAGAGCTTCTTGGGCCTTGCCAATTCATACCACAGGTTCATGTTGGGATTCTCCCTTATTGCATGGGCCCTCATCCAAATAAACAGGGGTGGTGGTAAGGAAAAATTTGTGTGGGGTTGGTCCCAAAAACAAGCGTTCGATGATTTGAAGCAACGTTTGTGCTCAACCCTAATACTTTGACTACCAAACCTGCAACAACCCTTTGAGATCGAGACAGATGATTCATACTATGTTGTGGGCACCATTCTCACTCAGCATAGCCACTGCATGGCCTATCATAGTGAGACACTATCAGATGTTGTCCATAAGTACCCTACTTACGACAAAGAAATGTACTCCATTGTGAAAGCCTGCCACCAGTAGATACATTACATTCTTGGGAGGGAGACAGTCATCCACACTGATCATAATCCACTGCAGTTCATGTTGAAACAAGGAAAACTACATAATGAATGCCATCAAAAGTGATCCACATACTTACAACAATTCCACCTCAACATCAAGTATAAAACAAGAATCACCAATCGTGTTACTAATTGCCTCAATAGACCGCTAGTCGCGACA
Source organism: Picea engelmannii (assembly GCA_009831015.1). NCBI lineage: Eukaryota > Viridiplantae > Streptophyta > Pinopsida > Pinales > Pinaceae > Picea > Picea engelmannii. Next base: position 560,521 of record ML783970.1, read on the forward strand.
CTCACCACAGTGCTAGAATCTTGCAGCCATGAGACCTATGGATGGTGCCAACTCTATGAGATAGATTCAGACTTCACCACCACCTACCAAATGTTGGGTACAAATGAAGTTGTCGATAATTTCCATCTTCAAGATGGGTTGTTGTGTCGTTTGGGCCATATCTATGTTCCATCAAGCGAGCGAGTGAAGTTGATCTAGGAATCCCACTATAGTCGAGTGGCATGATACTTCAACATCAAAAATACATTGGTAATGCTATAGAAACATTTCTACTGGCTAAAACTTCGACAGGAGGTCAGCAAGTTTATCAGGTCCTGCATTGCCTGCGTTATTGCCAAACTGACCATTAAGAAACAAGGAATATACAACCCTCTTCCTACTCCTTATAGGCCATGGGAATCCATCTCAATGGACTACATGTTGGGCCTCCCATCCACCAAGCGGGGAAATGACTGTGTTTCGGTGGTTGTTGATCATTTTTCTAAGATGGCGATTTTGGTTGCCTGCAAGAAGAAAATCACTGCAAAAGCCACTACCAAGCTCTTCTTTGAACAAGTCTAGGTACATTTTGGGATCCCACAAACCATTGTCTCATATCGGGATAGTTGATTTCTCAGCACATTCTGGTCGAGCCTCTGGTCACTTCTGGACACCAAGATCACCAAATCCACGACTTTCCACCCCTGGACAGATGGCCAAAATGAGGTCATAATCAAATGATTAAGCATATCTTGCGCATGTATAATTCCAAGCACCCTCGCACATGGGATGAGATTCTTCCCTATGTCCAAAATAGCTACAACTGAGCCCTGCATAGCTCAACTGGCCACAACCCCTTCGAGGTGGGGTTGGGATTCCAACCATTGGGTCCCATAGATGATGCACTTCCCCTTGAGATCACATCGACCGAATCATATCCTGCTCCAATTGAAGCTGACAAAGCCACCCAGTTCATTGATCGGATCCATCACATCCACCAACATGTTCATGATATCCTACATAAGTCCAATGACAAGTACAAGCAGTGCCATGATAAACATCAGGTGCCATATAATTTTCAGGTGGGTGACAAAGTTTGGTTGCAATTGCAGAGAGAACGCCTTACAATACCCCATCAGAAGCTTCACCCACTCCATTATGGGATATAAAACACCACCAAGGATGTGGGGGATAATTATTTTGAGCTCAAAATTTCTCCTTTCCTGGGCCTGCACTCAGTATTCAACATGGATCTCCTTCGACCTTATTTCCCACCATTATTGGACACCTCATACATAGCATAACAACTGACACCAACAGAGATCAAACTCGACTACATACAATAGGCATCCATTAATCAGAATGTGGAAACACAGATCAAGGGAACTCAGCAACAAAGTATCTAGCTTTATCATGTCATCAAAGTAGGGCAACTCTTTGAGGCCCTAAACGATGTTTGTTTGGGTATGTTGCAATCCAAATATTTCATCATGAAATTTTCAGCAATTGTTGTATTCCTCGGATAGATATTTCCAACGGGCTATTGTACTCCTAAAATGAAGATCATATGCAAAAGTTATGACCCCAGGAAGTTGATGTACTGACTTACCCAAACGGGGCCCACATGAATTTTGGTGCTTCATCTCCTAGGGTTAGGTTTTTGGATGTATAGGGGTTTTGAAACTCTTGTTTATTATAAAAATTCCTTTAGAGCCTCATTTTAATTATCTTCTTGCGAATGAGTGCAACCGTCACATCTCTCCTTAGAGATAAGCTTCCACCATTTCAACAAGCTTGTTTTCCGCTACATTTTACAGTTTCAGCTTATTTCCTTATTGAATAGAAAACCAATTTTACTGTATCTCTGTTATTCAGTGTTAAGAATTTGTTAATAATCTGTAGTCATTTCATTCTTCTCGTAAAATCCATATCAGTGGTATCAAAGTGGTATGCTCCTTGTATTCTTAATGCATGTCCCCAACGAGGTCAGAGTACAAAGAATTGGGTCTCGAGATTATTTCTCTTGAGAACCAAAGCTCTCGCACACACAAGCAACCTCTCATGGAAGGATAAAATAAATATGATGGGACAGGAGCTCCTTTTAAAATGTTTCTTGAGGAAGCCCTCACGCAACAGAGGAATGAGATGATGGATAATTTCGCAAATCCTTCAACGACTACCAACAGACGACACATCTTCTTTGAGCAGAGGCACCAGACCCTTCAAGGTAAAAATAAACTAAAATATTCTTGTATTTGAAGGTTAGATAGACACAGACGGTGTAGAAAAGTGGTTCAATCTACTAGAAGTGTAGTTTTCTATCCATAACTTTTCGAATAGAGAAAAGATTACTTTTGCACTCCTCAAAGTCATTCCCCATGTTAAAGATTGATGGGAAACTTTCTGTGAGAAAAAGGAAATAGAGGAACCCTCGTTATTTACAGTCATGACCACTTGGGAATCCTTCAGGGATGTTATTCAGGAAAAATACTACCCTATTGGAAGTTATGATGACTTGTATACCAAATGGACCACACTACGGCAAGAAAGAGACCAAGCAGTGCCAGAGTTCACAAATATCTTCCATACCTTACGCACCAAGTTGGGTATCAAAGATTCAAAGCGACATTCGGTGCTCAAATATTGTGGTTCTCTACATAGATACATCCATACTAAAATGGAATTTATGGGCATCTCATCCTTAGGCACGACCTACCTATATGCTGTCAAAATTGAGTAGAATCTCAAAAAAAAGATGCGGCAATTTGGGCCCGGGAACCCCTCAGAGAAAAAGACAGGAAAGGGCAGCCCCAACCCATAGAAAAAAGGACAAAGAAAATATGGACAGTATCAAGAGAACCAGTCCAAGAGTCAAGCAAAGAGGGACACCAGAAAGAGAAATAAAGATACTGGGAAGTGGTGTAACTTCGTTAAGAGCCCTTGACATAACAATATTGACTGTCGCTCAAAGCAGTTGCTGGTGGCCAAAGTAAAAGACTATGAATCAGATGTGGGTTATGACTATGAGTCAGAACCAGAAAGGGGAAGACACATCATTGACGTGGAACCCAGTGCCACCATTACTACCACCAAGCTTCATCCTAATGAGCTAGATGAGACAAAATAAGGAGAGTGCTTCTTCCATTCAAATATGTGGGTAAAAGGCACCTCACTGCACTTCATTGTGTATAGCAGTATCCAAAATAAACTCATCTCAGTAGAGGTTTTCATGTGTCTATCCCTGCTGACAATGCCGCACCCACAACCCTACACCATTGGATGGCTCCAACAAGGAAGCGATATCCGTGTTATCCAACAGTGTCGACTGTCGTACGGCATCAAGCCCTTCAAAGACGAGGCATTGTGTGATGTTGATCCTCTTGAAGTTTGTAATGTTCTTTTGGGCCAACCGTATTTATGGAAACACCATGCTGTATATGAGTCTAGGCCTCGTAGTGTTATTATTACTTTGAACTAGAAATTATACAGGATACCCGAGACAGTCCCACCTAGTACTATTTCCTTGATCTTTGCCAAGCAATGCAGCAAGGTCATCTCTCAAACGGGGAATTTTTTCTTCTTCATGATTCACTCTCAGAATGAGAGAAACATCACATCCACATCCAGGGTATCTGCAGTCGACCTCTCCATAAAGAAAAATCAAGTAGATAAGGTTGTCGAAGAATATTTGGATATCTTCTCCTCACCAACTGGGGTACCTCTGCACTATCAGGTCAAGCACCCCATCGATCTAACCCCTGATGCACCGTTTCCCAATGGGCCAGTCTATAACCGCTTTATGTTAGAGAATGAGGAGATCAAGCGATAAATCCAAGAACTACTCCACAAGGGTCACATCCATCCCATCTCATCACTTTCCAGGAGCCCAATCATGTCAGTACATAAGAAATATGGAACCTGGTGACTCTGCATTGATTACTGAGCCTTGAATAAAATTACAGTTAGATACCGGTACCCAATTCCCCAAATCAACGACCTCCTTGATCAAATCATAGGGGCCAAATACTTCAGTAAGATTGATTTGAGGTTTGGCTACCACCATGTCCCGATAGAATAGACAGATGTATGGAAGACCTCCTTCAAGTCAAAGGAAGGCCTTTTTGAATGGTTGGTCATGCCCTTTGGTTTGAAAAATTCTCTAGCCACTTTCATGAGGATGATGGACGATATTTTGCGACCATTCACCAATACTTTTGTAGTGGTGTATCTGGATGACATTCTCATTTACAAAAATTCTTGGGCAAAATACTTGTAGCATATTCAGTAGATTCTGCACACCCTACGATAACACAACCTATATGCTAACCTGGAAAAATTCTCCTTCGGCATGGATAAGGCCCATTACCTAGGATACATTATTGATCAACATGGCATACATGTGTATCCACTCAAGATCCAAGTCATCTGTGAGTGGCCTACCCCAACCACAGTCACTGAGCTTCAGAGATTCTTGGGCGTTGCCAATTCATACCATAGGTTTGTGTTGGGATTCTCCCTTATTGCATGGGCCCTCATCCAAATAACTAGGGGTGGTGGTAAGGAAACATTTGTGTGGGGCCGGTCCCAACAACAAGCGTTCGATGATTTGAAGCAATGTTTGTGCTCAACCCTAATACTTTCACTACCAAACCTGCAACAACCCTTTGAGATTGAGACAGATGATTCATACTATGCTGTGGGCACCATTCTCACTCAGCAAAGCCACCCCATGGCCTATCATAGTGATACACTATCAGATGTTGTCCATAAGTACCCTACTTACGACAAGGAAATGTACTCCATTGTGAAAGCCTACCACCAGTGGAGATATTACATTCTTTGGAGGGAGACAATCATCCACACTGATCATAAGCCACTGTAGTTCATGTTGATACAAGGAAAACTACAGAATTACTACCATCAAAAGTGATCCACATACTTACAACAATTCCACCTCAACATCAAGTATAAAACATGAATCACCAATCACGTCGCTAATTGCCTCAATAGACCGCTAGTCACGACACTCACCACAATGCTAGAATATTGCAGCCATGAGACCTATGGATGGCGCAAACTCTATGTGATAGACCTGGACTTCACCACCACATACCAAATGTTGGGTGAAAATGTAGTTGTTGATAATTTCCATCTTCAAGATGGGTTGTTGTGTCGTTTGGGCCATATCTGCGTTCCATCAAGCGAGCGAGCGAAGCTGATCTAGGAATCCCACTATAGTCGAGTGGCATGACACTTCGGCATCAAAAAGGCATTGGTGATGCTACAAAATTTTTTCTACTGGCTAAAACTTCAACAGGAGGTTAGCAAGTTTATCAGGTCCTGCATTGCCTGCGTTATTGCCAAACTGACCATTAAGAAACAAGGAATATACAACCCTCTTCCTACTCCTTATAGGCCATGGGAATCCATTTAAATGGACTACATGTTGGGCCTCCCATCCACCAAGTGGGGAAATGACTGTGTTTTTGTGGTTGTTGATCATTTTTCTAAGATGACGATTCTAGTTGCCTGTAAGAAGAAAATCACTGTAGAAGCCACTACCAAGCTCTTCTTTGAACAAGTCTAGGTACATTTTGGGATCCCACAAACCATTGTCTCATATCGGGACAGTTGATTTCTCAACACATTCTGGTCGAGCCTCTGGTCACTTCTGGACACCAAGATCACCAAATCCATGGCTTTCCACCCCCAGACAGATGGCCAAAATGAGGTCATAAATCAAATGATTATGCATATCCTGCGCATGTATAATTCCAAGCATCCTTGCACATGGGATGAGATTCTTCCCTATGTCCAAAATAGCTACAACTGAGCCCTGCATAGCTCAACTGGCCACAACCCCTTCGAGGTGGGGTTGGGATTCAAACCATTGGGTCCCATAGATGTTGCACTTCCCGTTGCGATCACGTCGACTGACTCATCTCCTGCTCCAATTGATGCTGACAAAGCCACCCGGTTCATTGATTGGATCCAACACATCCACCAACAGGTTCATGATATCCTACATAAGTCCAATGACAAGTACAAGAAGTGCCATGATAAACATCAAGTGCCATATGATTTTCAGGTGGGCGACAAAGTTTGGTTGCAATTGCAGAGAGAATGCCTTACAATACCCCATCATAAGCTTCACCCACTCTGTTATGGGCTATAAAAAATCACCAAGGATGTGGGGGATAATTATTTTGAGCTCAAAATTCCTCCTTTCCTGGGCCTGCACTCAGTGTTCAACATGGATCTCCTTCGGCCTTATTTCCCACCATTATTGGACACCTCAGACATAGCATAACAACTGACACCAACAGAGATCAAACTCGACTATATACAATAGGCATCCATTAATCAGATTGTGGAAACACATATCAAGGGCACTCGACAACAAAGTATCTAGCTTTATCAAGTCATCAAAGTAGGGCAGCTCTTGGGAGAAATTTGGAAGAAATTTGGAGTAACCCTGGGCCAAATTTGGAAGAAATTTCCTCATCTGATGGGGGAAATCAACACAATGGAGACCATTTCTTCCTAAGGAGGGAGGATTTATCCAAGTGGATATCGGTGTCCACCCACCTTTTTCCAGTTGGCTCAAAACAACTTTCTGGCAATTTTCGTAATTTACTATTTTTAGTAGTTTTTCGGGTCCTAAACTTCCAGAGTCGTTTTGAGGTCCTAAATGACTTTTGTTTTCGGTATGTTGCAGTCAAAAAATTTCAACATGAAATTTTCAAAAAATGTTGTATTCCTCGGATAGATCTTTCCAACGGGCTATTGTATGCCTAAAACGAAGATTGTATGCAAACATTACGACCTTGGGAAGTTGATGTACTGATTTACCCAAGCAGGGCCCACATGACTTTTGGTGCTTCGTCTCCTAGGGTTAGGTTTTTGGATGTCTGGGGTTTTTGAAACTCTTGTTTATTGTAAAAAGGCCTTCGAAGCCTCATTTTAATTATCTTCTTGCGAATGAGCATAGTTGTCACATCTCTCCTCAAAGATAAGCTGCCACCATTCCAACAAGCTTGTTTTCCACTGCATTTTACAGTTTCAACTTATTTCCTTATTGAATAGAAAACCAGTTTTACTGTATCTCTGTTATTTTGTGTTAAGCATCTATTAATAATCTATAGGCATTTCATTCTGCTCATAAAATCTAGATCAGTATGGTTGCAAAGGATGTGGTTGGGAATCAAGTTTGAGCAGAGAGCTACGAAGGTAAGTTGCGACAGTCAAAGAACAATATTTCTAGCAAAGAACCCTTCGTATCATTTGAAGACTAACAACATTGATGTACAATACTATTTTGTAAGAGAAATGGTGGAAAGTAACAAGGTGCTACTGGAGAATATAGACACGTTGGAAAACATAGTAGACTCATTGAACACGTTTGTGAGTGATGTGAAGTTATCTTGGTGTAGAGAGGCAATGGGCATTGTTTCATTGGGTCTGTGAACAAAAGTTCAAGAATATCCTATTTCAACAAAGAAGACAACAAGTGGGAGAATGTTGGTTTGTTATATCCTTTGCAGTGAAATTCTAGTTGAGGTGGATCAACTGAAGGTTGAATTCAAGGTAGATAGACAACAGGTTGAAGGTCGAGGTTAGTCAACCGGGGAAACTCGAAGTCGAAGGTTGAGGCAGTTTGACATGGTAAAGGAATCAACATAGGGTTGAAAAGGTCAAACAACATTAGGTTGACAGGTGGATGTGTGGAAACCAACTGAAGATTGAATGAAGTTTTACTAGTAGACGACTCGTAGACGTCTTGGAGTCGACTGTAACAAAATCCTGATATTTTCAAGATTTGTAGCCAATGATATGCTTAGATCCATAATTTCTTTTGGGTTCCAAGTCTTTAGGGTTTTTCTTATTGTAAACCCTATAAATAGGCATGTTGTAAAGTCATAAAGGCTAATGCATGTAATGTAATAATCATAGGTTGTTGGTCATGTAGATGTAAGCCAGATTGACTACATGGTTATTCTTGCACAAAAAAGAGGGTATGATGTTGATTGTGTATTATGTGTGGACCAGGGTTAGAAATGTAACATTTTATTCATATTGAATAAGACAACAAGAGATAATAATGATAAAGGAATGTTGGTTTTCCTGGTTTGGATGTAACATCTCCGGCCACCCAGGTCAGGCCATGTTACTCCAGAAAATGCTTTTATGCTCTGACACCACATTGTAACATCCAAAGCATCCAACTCGTCTATGCTACATAACATTTTGAAGATGTAATGCAATTAAAAACATATACACACAGAGACTCTTGCAAAACTTTATATATAAAACTTAAACATATAAATACATACCATAAATGCATAGATTCATACGGAAATGACAGTAAGCATATACATGCAGCATAGACATGCAGCATAAACATGAAATGACCATAAATATAACACAAAAATAATAATGCAGTATATAAATTAACACAAAATTGACACTTATCTTGGTAAGAATATCACCAACTGTGTGCACACTATAGACCTTCCACGAACCTCCCAAACTTAGACCACACTTTTCATCACTCTCAACAGTGGGTCACCCCCGAGCTGGGACTAAAATCCACCCGGGTAAAGGGATTCCTAAATAGGATGATGTATCATAGAAAACAAGAAAGACTTTGTCACAGGTGCCAACAAAAACTAACAACCTACAGTCATGTAATGACCCCAATCGTTATGATTACCAGCGAGGCAAAAAGTGCAATTTTTTTTTCTTTTTTTTTAGGCAGGAAGGAAACAACGACATCAGTTGAAACACACAACCTGGCGACGAAAACCACACATGCATATCAGGAAATAGAAAACAATGACTCAACCCACCAACACATCGAGTAACTGGGTGAACATGAGAAAATCAAAGACATATAGAAATGACTACCCTCCTGACACAAACACGACAATGCCTACAAGCTAAATGACAACATCCACAATCTCGACACAATGACCTCGCCGATCAGTAACTAGAATCCTCTATGGCATGAAAAACCAAACTCCTGAAGGTATTACAACCCAAGCACCAACATCAACTTCAATAAACAAACGTCCACAATGGGAAGCATAGAATCCAACCAAGTTATCATTCACCTCTATCCATTAGGGAGTGCAACGATCCCCTCAATAGGAATCCTGTCGTCACTAGGTGATAGTCGTGACAATAACCCTGGAGAACTATAACCTATTTGGACCACAGACTCAATACAAATCCAATGCGCTAGGAGGTTGAAATAACTCACAGGAAGATGATACCCACACACCCAAGCAACAAGTCAATAGGACACAAGAAGACAACACTCGATTTAAAATTGTGTGAATGACTAGAGGATTCTTGTTTCCTACAAGGAAACCTGTATGGTGAAACGACTATGACCAACCACCCCTTCGAGCTTGACCTAAAGTGCAAGGCACATATTCTGTAGGGGTCTAACTGAATTAAACCCAAAAATTCATACAATTAAACATGAAATTCCTTTCTCATTACAGAAGTGATTCATTAACCATCATATGAGCATATAATATTTAGCAGAATTTAAATGTTATTTATAGCATGAAAATAACTTACATAATCATTGCATAACTCAACAATTTATAAATAAAATACCTCTTCCTGATGCTAACTCCCGCTGATATGGTTTTCCTCACTGCTGCCTTACCCAACCTCTTGCTTGACCAAACTCTGCCCAAACCGACTAACCACCCAGCCAGCTAGGAGCAGCCTGTCTGGCTTCCTAGCTCCAGGATACCATAAGGAATCCTACCCCCCATGCCCCAAACCCCCAGCAACCTGGTGCCCCCTGCAAAGATTCACAAAAACTTTCAATATCAAACTCCCCACACCAGAAAATATCCAAACAGAAATCTCGTTTCCCCTCCAAAATGCTTCCTCCCCCCAAAATCATAATTCCCCCTCCTGTAGGACTCTTCCCCGTCATATCTCCCCCTTCACCGACTCTCCTCCCCTCCATTAATTACCTTATCCCCTCCTTTATTACCTTATCACCTCTTGTCATATGTAAGTTTCAAAAGTATTAAATTAAAGTTATTAAGCCCCTTAATTTATTACCCATGTCATTGAATGTGATATGTAATCAATTAATTAATTAATTAACCAATCAAAAGTTATAAACAATTAATTAATAAATAATAATTAATTAATATTATTAGTACTAATCATTGTTTAACTAAAACCATATTAGGACAATTAATTATCTAATTAATTTTACTTAATAATCCCTAAGCATCTATTTAGGGAGGGTTGTTACATACACCCACCCTTCAGGAAACTTCGTCTCGAAGTTAAGGTATCTCATGATACAAAGAAAAAGAAACATGGTTCACACATTCATGACAATTAACCGACACTATTAGTAAGTAAGCCAAGAAAACTCATACGTACTAGTGTACATGTACAAGAAATGCATGTGCAACTAGTACATACAAGTCTCATGCATGTACTAATAGTCAATAACTATCACCCTTATAGTATTTTATGTATGCATCCAATCCAATCAACAAGACTATTCTTTTATAAAAGAAAATAAACGAATCAAATGTTTGCGAAATCCCTTAATTACAATCATCTAGTTCAACAATTTTATTTATACAACTGTGGTTTAGTTACGCAATTATGAATATTCATATATACACATTTTCTTTTTAGAAGGGAAAAACATTAAATTCTACCATCAGACAAATCTCCACACTTTCTCAACTATTTCTACTCATCCTTCCTCCCTAACTTACTTCCATATTCATTCCTATCCCTCCTCTGTTGGACTATCTTGGAGCGTCAACTATATTGACCTAACTCCAAATATAACTCGTAAGCGGAAGTGTCACTCTCTCGACCAAGCTTCCCCAACAGGAAACTGAAAGTCATCATCACATTTCTAGGGGAGCGTGAGCTAACATCATCCTCCCATGACTTCAGGTTTCGAAGGATACACGGTGGGAAATGCCTCCACCCCTCCTAATCATAACTAGTGTCCACACCCTACAATTGAACATACAATGGCACTGTGTAGCTAGGAGTTTTGTCATCGTTTATTCGGTTTTGGGCAGTCTCATCACCTAAAATCCTGCATTGGTCCACATATCATAACAATGCATCCAAACCAATATAATCTCATATACAAATATTCATACCATAATGTTTCTCAGCTAGTGTTCATGATATCCACTTTCATCATCATTATCCCTTGGCTATTTCATAGCCCATAACCTGCAGATTAGTCTGTAACACAAACTCATACATTTCTATGCATTATCATCATGTAATTGCATACAATCATCATTTCAATTCGGTATCATTGTACCAACAACTTAACATCAAGGTTTTCAAGTTAGAAATAGATCTCATAATATCCCATAATTCAATTTCGACAACCATTCATAAAATTATTATTTATCAAATAGATTGCATCATATCCAACACCATTCTACTAGCATTTAAACCTTCATAGGATTTACATTCACACAATATGTCACATCATATCCATCATCATCAATAACACTTAAACATTCATAAATTTACATTCACATAGTAGATCGCATTATATCCATCATCATCAATAACATTTAAACATTCATAAAATTTACATTCTCACAATATATCACATCGTATCCATCATTATTCAAATACATATAACATTCGTAAAGGTTCATACGTCTTAAAAGTTTAAGTGTATCATTTAATAGTTTCACTGTGAGTAGAAAATAAAAGTGTAAACCTCAGGTAATCCTGGTTGTCTAAGTCAAAATTTGGTGTTACATACACCAACCTTCGAGAAACATATCCTCGAGGTGGTCAAAAAAGTGAGGGATAGTCTCATCATAGTGTCTCGACATCTTCCCAAGTAGCAGATCATGGACTATACTTGTCCCATTGGACCTTAACCTAGTCTACCAGACGATTCTTGAGCGGTCAGACTCTACAGTCCAATATGTGTAATGGTTCTACTGTGAGAGTTCCCATGTACGATACCTACAATTCCTTCCAATTTAGTTTATGTGATTCATTGGCAACATAATGACGTAAAACAGACACACGAAAAACATTATGAGTTTTATGTAAGTGGGGTGGCAGTACGAGATGATAGGAAATGGGTCCAATTTTCTCTTGGATTCTGAATGGTCCGATAAATTGACGTGACAACTTTGTTCCCTTCTTGAAACGTATTCTACTCTTATTAGGCCCAATACAAATGAAAACCTGGTCTCCCACTTCATAACTTTGGTCGGTCCTGTGTGCATCCGCATAACTTTTCTGCCTATCCTGTGCTTCCTTTAGTCTCTGCGTAATCTGAATCACATGTTCCTCCATATATTGAATCAATTTTGGCCCAACTGTTACTCAGTCTTCTAATCTATCCCAACTCAACAACGTTCTGCATGGTCTTCCATACAGAGCTTCATAGGGTGGCATTCCGATAGAGCTATGAAAACTGTTATTGTAGGAAAACTCTACCAAAGGTAGGTACTTCTCCCACAGGGTTTGATTATCCATGACATACATCCTGAGCATGTTTTCTATGACTTGATTTACTCTCTCAGTTTTCCCATCTGTTTTAGGATGATAAGTTGTTCTTAAGTTCAACTGAGTCCCTAATGCTGACTGCAAACTTGTCCAAAACCTAGAAGTGAATTTGGAGTCCCTATCTGAAATGATCTTCTTAGGTATCCTGTGAAAATGGATAATGTCATTTATGACACAGGCGTAGCAGTCACCTGCTCTCAGGATCGATCAAATTCCCCTTTTCGAGCCGAAGCGTCTCTTTCGATTCCTCCGTGGAATATCTGCTCAAAACCTGATCCATAGGTCCTTCATTCACCTACACGGCTTTTCTGCACTAAGTCGTGATCTTCCTCGACTCAGTTTTGGGTTTCGGGGTTTCCTCTTTCCCGATGTCAAGAGTTCTTGAACTCTCGAATCCCTGATCTTCGATGAGCTCTCTTCTGGCCTTAGCCCCTCCTAGGTATGCCCTCTGGTCCATATGACCGCTCTCATAAGACTGCAGTCTTATATCCTCCTATCGGGGTTTTGGGTTTTTAATTCTTGATGCATGCCCTTTACACGTTATCCCTCTTGAATATGATTTGGTCCATGTGATAGCTATCCCCGTGATCTCAGTCTTATATTCCTGTCAGGGTTTCGGGGTTTCCAATGCCAAAATGAAATTGCTCACGGGATTCCCGATTCCTCGAATCCCGACTCTTCGCTACGCTGACAGCTGGCTCCCACAATGTCACTTCCCACTTCTCTAATATGCTGACAACTGGCTCCCACAATGGAACTTTCCCCTTGTCAGGGTTTCAGGCTTTCCAATGCCAAAAATCACATGTCCCCTGGACTCGCGATCCTTCGATTCCCGATTATCCGATGAACAACCTCCTTTTTGGGACTTCCCCCCTAATGGCTCTGATTTCCTCCACACATCCTCCTCTGATGGACGGTCCTGATCACTCCTCGCAATTTCGAGACTTTTGATGTCCCAACTTTCACAACCTCAGGAACTCCGATTTCCCGAGTGCCATTATACCAATGCCTCCTCGGATTTTTGACACCTGTCTCCCCAAACGGAAGACTCAGATTATATCGGGGTTTTCACTATGTACTTCCCCGATCTCCTATCCACAGGAATGCCGATTTTCCGACTCCCGACACCTCGATCTCCGCCATGTGTCTCCTCAAACAGAAGCTCCAGATCTTCCCGGTGTTTCGAGACTTGAAATGTCCCGACCTCTTGTCCTCGTGACTCCCAATTTCACAAATGATGATATTTCGATGACTGTTGGGACTTCTACTTAGCATGATAAGGGTTAAACCTCGTGCACCTCCTATCCAATCTGACGACTGACGGGATTTCTACTCAAGATCTGACGGCCCAGATTCGTTCTCCTTGTGCGCTTGCTCCAGAGGCTAAACTTTGAGCATCTTCTCCCTATCCAACGGCTGACGGGTTCTTTTCTCTAGATCAGACGGTGCATATTGTTCCTTCCTCTGCGTTCCTCCTGCTGCTTCCTGGACATGAAACCCAATGGTCCAGATTTCTATTCTTCGCTGATCCGACGACTATCGTTTCCCCTCTTGAGCTGCTGCTCTTTCTTCCAGTGCTTGGAAGAATTCCAAGTCTCCCAAAGGCCTCAACCTTTGCCTTCTTTCTCCTTTGCAAACTCTTCAGACTCTAAGCTTCACTGTGCACGTAAAAACGTTGTCCCTCCTGAACTTTGGGAACTTTGAACTCTCCAAAGAGTTCTTCAGCCTCTGCACTCCTTGCAGCCTGACTCTGTGTGTGAAAGCATTGTCCCTCCTGAGCTTCTCAACCCCTCAGACCCCTAAGGGATTTTGTCTTTCTTCCCTTCTCCCTCAGATGGAGAATGTAACGACCTCTTGGCTCTCTGTTTGCTCAAGCAACCTCTTGCGGAGCCTATCAGGGTGTTTAACAACCCTGTGAAGATCCCTCAGTGGACTCTTCCTTCAGAATATAGAACTTAGAGAGTTCTCTTCTCTCTTGTGCCTGCCTGCAAACCTACTCAATGCCCTCCTAGCAGAGTATCTTCTCCAAGAACTTCCAACAGTTCTGTCTCCTTCTCCTGTGCACCTATGCACTCATTCAATGCCCACCTGGCAGAGCTCTCAAAATCCTCAGTGATTCTAGTTCTCTCTGAACTCACAGCAGAGTCCTTCTTCTGTGCACTCCTTGGACTTGCTCAATGCCCACCTGGAAGAGCTTCATAGAAATCCTCAGAGCTTCTGTCTACAACTGTGTCTTATCCCACACAGCCTTGCCTCTTGAGGTATTCAACAACCTCAAAGGTCTTCACTGAGTTGTTGATTCCAGTGTATGTGCCGCAACACGTCTCTGTCTGAACCTGTAGTGTTCAGAAGTTCATTTTCTATGCACGGCTCTCAGAACCCACAGCGTTCTGTCACACCCTCCTAGTGTGAAGCCTCAAATACCTTCACCTGAAATCAAACAGACTCCATGAAAATGCTTAAACATACATCTACAACATATAAAGAACACTCACAGACATACACATAACACAGAATTCATGCAGGAAAAACTGCTTTTGTTTATATTAACAATGGAAAATGCCCGTTTGTACAAAGGTGTTCTCGAGCTCTCTCTGGCTCTTCTCTTAAAACCATTACCACTCTACAAAAAATGAGATCCCAAGTCTCTTTTAGATGAGAGGGCTCTTCGAGAGCTTCCCTCCAATCTACCTACCCTATTCAATTGCATTGAATGGGCTATCTAGTCCAGCATATGGAACTAGATCTCAGCCATACAAACATTTAATGGCCGATCTTATCTACAGCCTGCACAAAGGCATGACTTCCTAGCTCAACAAATTAAACATTAAATTTACATTTAATTCAAATTTCAAATGAGGCTGTGCCTCTCTCTTAGCGTGCGATTTGAATTCACTGGCGTGGATGGCTAGATGGCTGATGTGGAGAGATGCTCCTGCCTCAATTTACAAACACACGTGCCACATCAGTGACATCGTAAGTGTCTCTTAGCAACTATCACAAGAATGGCATTGTGTCTATGAGATGTGAGTGGCAACCCCACAACAAAATCCATAGAGATGACTTCCCACTTGGACATAGGAACATCATGTGGTTGTAGGAGGCCTGTCGGGTGATGGTGATCAGCCTTCACTTGTTGACACTCTAGGCACTTGGTGACAAAATGGACTATATCACGCTTCATGCCTACCTAAAAGAAGAGCTTCCTCATGTTTGCATACATCTTCTTCACACCTGGATGCACACAATAAAGTTCTCTATGGGATTCCTTCAGTATGATGCTTTGAATATCCCCATTTTCAGGGGTGTACATCCTTCCTCGATATCTTAACAGTCCATCTGCTTCTAGACTATATCCTTCATAATTTGGATCTAACTACCTCCTATTATGGAGGGTTGAAGTAACCTCTAGATACCAACTGTCTCCTTGGATTTTTGTCAACACATGTTCCCTCAGATTGACCTTTAAGGGCACCAAGGAGAAGACATGTGGTCTCCTACTCAAGGCATTTGCGACCACATTTTCCTTCCCCTTGATGTACAAAATACCAAAATCGTAATCACTCATAAACTCACTCCATCGCCTTTGCCTAGCATTCAGATCCCTTTCAGTGAAGAGATTTTTTAAACTTTGATGGTCCATTTTGAGCTCAAAGTTTTGCCCCACAAGATAGTGCCTCCAAAGTTTCAGAGCTAGCATTACAGCTGCCAACTCTAAATCATGAGTCGTGTATAGCTCTTCGTGTTTCTTCAACTTCCTCGACGCATAAGCTATCACTCCTCCATCCTTCATTAGCATGGCCCCCAACCCTTGCTTCGAGGCATCCATGCAGATTGTGAAGTCTTTTTCCATATCCAACACTCGTAGAATTGCCGCACTAGTTAGTAACCTCTTAAGATCAATGAATGCACTATCACATTCTTCATTCCATTCATACCTGACCTCCTTACGCTGCAAAGTGGTGATGGGTTTTTCTATTTTGGAGAACCCCTCCAAAAATCTCCGATAATAACCTGCTAGCCCCATGAAGCTTGTCACCTCATGGGCATTTTTCGGCACTGGCCACTCCATAATGGCCTTTACCTTTTCTGGGTCCACAGAGATTCCTTCGTCGGAAATGATATGACCTAAATAGTGAATTTATTTCTGGAAGAAGGAACACTTTGACAACTTCCCATACAATTTGTTCTCCCCAAGGTAGGACAACACCACTCATAAGTGTTCCTCATGTTCTCTTTCGTTCTTGGAATAGATGAGGATGTCATCTAGAAAGACTTGTACAAAACAATCTAAGTACTTTTGGAATATGTCGTTCATGAGGCTCATGAATACTACTGGTGCATTGGTCAATCTAAAAGGTACTACGACAAAATCGTAATGTCCAAACTGAGTTCGAAAGGCATTTTTTGGGATATCGCTTTCCTCAATCCTTAACTGATGATACCTTGATCGCAAATCGATCTTTGAGAATACCACTGCTCCTTTCATCTGATCGAAGAGGTCATCTATTCGCGGCATTGGGTACCTATTTTTCACTGTAGCACAATTCAAGTCACTGTAGTCTATACACAGTCATAAGGATCCATCCTTCTTCTTTACAAAAATTACTGGTGCACCCCAAGGTGAGACACTAGGCCTTATTATCCCTAAGTCCAGTAACTCTTTCAACTGCATTTGCAACTCACAAAGTTCTGGCACTGTCATCCGATATGGAGTCTTGGAAATTAGTTCTGCACCAGGTTTTAGCTCAATAGTAAAATCAAGCTCCCTCTTAGGAGGTAACCCTGGTAACTCGTTTGGAAAAACATCCTTAAAATCTAACAATACCGGGTACGGATATAATGAGGGTCCCTTCCTTTCATTCACTGCTTCCACTACATAGAGTCTACACCCTTGCCTCAAGCATCACTTAACCTTCATAGTTGAGATAAAGCGTAGTGACACCCTTCTCCGTACACCCTGGATCTCAACTGGTCTTCCTTCATCGTCGACACAAAGCACCCTTTTTACGAAACAATCTACCAAAGCTCGATGAGCTTCTAACCAATCCATACCCATGATTAGGTCATATGCCCCGAGAGTAGTAACGTATACCTTCAAACTGGTAGTACACACTCCCAGGTCTACTATACAATTATCAATGCTCAGTCCTACTGCTTTTTTTTCCCCCGAAGCCATCTCAACTTGTTTAAAGTCATCGTGCTCGTAGGCTTCCAACCCACTATTTTCCAATGCAGATGGTGAAATGAAACTATCTGTCGCACTAGAATCAAATAAAATCTTAACATTGATATGATTTAGCATACTTGATGACTCCACGACCGTGGATTGATGTTCGGCCTGACAATTATTAACCATTGCATAAATCTGGTGGTTGTTACTTGCTCTTCCCATCGATGCCATTCCTTATCTATGCATGAACCCTAATTGTAACTCTGGGAAGTCACGTTGGTAATGGGGTCCTCTGCACCCCCAATAGGTAACATGATATTGAACCTACGCATTGTTATGTGACTGTCTCTGAAATGAGTTCCTTCCCTTGGAACCCCTACCCCTACTAGCTATTCCCTGAGATGGCCATGGACCTGTCTACGTCGTTGGTGAAGAACGAGATGCTGCACTTGCTTCCATTGAAATCCCTGCAGCTACCGTCCTTGGTGTGACTTTGTTACCATATGGAGGTGGCCTTGAGCCACCTCCCCTAGGAAATGTCCTAGGGGTCTTCCCCACGAATCCAGGGTGATGCGGAAAGGTCAGTCTCCTACCTTTGGTTAAGTTCATGTATTCCTCTGCATAATGCGTATTTTCCACAGCTTCCGCTACTGAAGACAGTTTCCACATCCGAACCATAGCTCTTATCTTAGGGTTAAATCCATAGACGAAGCACTCTGCCTATCATTGGTCATTATCCATATACGAAACATATTTGACCAATTCCATAAATTTGATCTCATATTCTTCTACAGTTTTGTTTCCTTGTACTAAGGCATGAAACGCTCCTACCTGTTGTTCCTCATAGTAAGCTGGAAGATATTTCCTTCGGAACCTCTCCTTGAAAAGTTCCCAAGATACTGTGTCTGGGGTAAGATGCAGTTGTCTTTCCAGGTTGCCCCACCAGTTCAAGGCACTGTATCTTAACTGAAAAATCACTATCTTCACCTTTGAGTTAGACGCATAGTCTCTTAAGGCAAAACACCTTGTCATGCCTTCCAACCATGCTTCTGTGCATTCACTGGCGTGACCCCCAACAAACTCTGAAAGTTTGATCTTTTGTAGTTCTTGAGTGATGTCTTCTAGTGGAGGTTCTCCCCCTAAATCCCTCGATGCTTCTGGATTACCCATTCCTTATGGTGGGGGTTCCACTTTGGTCCCTGCTGGTTGTTGCCCCTTTAAAGTCTCATTTATGGCCTCCAATGAGAATAGTATGAGAGCTAGTTCAGGCGATGGTGGCGGTGGCGCTGGTGGTGTTGGCGATGCCTACGACGATGCTCCTCTACCTCGATTCCCTTGAGTACTAACCATGCTGTATGATTTAACCTGCATCAACCAAAGTTGTTAGAGTGAGTTCAAGGATGTTTCAAATTGGTGCTACTTAAACTAGAAAACAAGGTTAGGCATAAGTTTCTTTTACTCGTCTGTAAACAGATGTTACTCTCTTTAGGGGATTGGCTGGGTTAGGATTAAGCATCTAAGCTTGATGTCTTCTCCTAAGAAAACTACTAATTCCCTCATCCGGTAGCTACACTAGCTTGCACCATTCTCACCGATTCTCTAACTTACCTGCCTAGTGTGCATGAAGCCCCCTCCCGCTTATCTTGTTCTAAGTCCTTATACATTGCATCTACAACTAACTAAGGTGAATTCCAACCTAAACTTGATTAAACGAGTCTAAGGTTATCCTTTGATGCTTGACTTGTGAGCTTCCCTTGGCGCGTTGTACATATGCGTTGAATTGTGTGTCTCGGTGGCTGCAGGTGCGAGTCTTGAGAATTGTAGAGTGGCTTTCAGGCATTGGAGCTTAGTGATTGGATTTGACTGGTGGAATGGAATGGAAGGGATTGGCGATTGGTTCGATGATTTGTGTGTACGGTCTCGTGAGCTTGGCGCTTGGATAATCAAAGATTATTCTTTAGGATAGAAATTTGCTACTATTGATAATTAAACTATTTATATGTGAATTTATTTTGTAAAAGTGATATGTGTGGTGCATTGGTGTTTGGTCATTTCTTAAGGCTTGGGCTTGGTGGGTTGTCGTGGGTTTAAAACCCATGTCACCCCCTTAAGTAACATATTTTTTTTAATATATAAACAGAATAAATTAATTAATTTAAATTTTAAATCCCTAATTTAAAATAAAACCTAATTTATTTAATTTATCTTAGCTATAGAATTGTTTATTATATTTTTTTGAATATAAGAAATTAATAATTTTTTTCTTTTTTTTGATAAATAAATGAAATAGATAAATATATAAAAAATTACCTCGCAGGCCTAGACCCTGCATGCGATCCACATGTTACTTCTTATTTCCAGAAAATAAATAATTTTTTTTTATCATTTAAACCCTAAACACCACCATTCCTTTCTCATTTGCTTGACCGTCTGGTGCTTTTGCAAGGAGAGGTTGAAGGAGGGAGTTTAGGCGTGGCCAAGGGTTTGGTTCCTCCCTCGGCCTTGGTTGTTGAGCTATGGCTCTCTCTCTCTCGATGGGTGTGGAGCCATGGGTTCTCCTGGGCATGGCTTTGCACTGGCTTGTATATTGTTTTGATAGTATATATATATATATATATATATATATTCACCTATTTAATTTATTTGCAGAGTTTTATACCTAGTTTTTTTTTTTTTTATCTTTCATGAGCCCAAGGCTATAGTCTTGTGTTTGGCTCTGGCATTGGCCGCTGGCTGTGTGCTGGTGCTAGCGCGTTGGCAGGTTGCATGGAGATAGAGCATTAGATTTTGTGCACAAAGACTTGGTGGCTTGGCGGGTGTGCTGGGCGCTGGAATGTGTGCTAAGCGCTGTATGCGTTATTTTTCTATGGATTAATAGCTAAATCTATATCTCCTTCCGTCCAGCCTGCCATCCATCCAGAAACTTATATCTTTCCTTTATTCCCTGTTACATTTGAAGACTCCCAGCAAAGCATTGTAGTATCCTCGTCCAGCCAAATAATGTGGGCATTATACCAAATATAGAGAAATAATGGTGTTTCATAGCCTTTCGCCCCTTGTGGGCTCAATCCTCGACACGTTTGTATGGCGTTTGCGCTTGTGCGCTAGGTTTTTTTTTTTTTTTTTTTAATTTTTTTT
>ML783970.1:581415-620637 GCA_009831015.1 Picea engelmannii
AAGTTCTGGATGTGTGTTAGATGCATTTAGCACTCTAACCCTCATGGAATATCCTCCTCTTGGCTCATGGCTTGGTGCTCGGTCATTGGCCCTGAGATTTGATATGTGTTTTATTTTGTCGAATGCGTGGTGCAAGAAACAGGCCTGTGGGATCCTTTGTGGCTTTGCCTCGGTCCTGACTTTGATTTGCATGTGGCTATGTGGTGCTAACTTGTGTAAAAACGTTTTTTGTTCGTTTTTATATATATATATTTTTCCGTTATTATATATATTTTTTGTATTTACAGTCTACGACTGCATTTGGTCTTGGGCACTAGGATCTGGTGCTCGGATCTGGGTGCTTGATGCTAAGCTTGGTATGTTGTGTGGATATTTCTAGGATGAGATATGAAAAGAGGTCATTGTCCCATGAGTTCCTCCTTCATATGACTTTAGAAATCTACCACAAGTTCTGGTGGTTGTTCATCATCGATCGGGAAAACTGGACTGACCTTTACAGGGAAAATTAGGGAAAACTTAACCTATACAGTGAAAAGTGACCCGTGGAGGGTCTTCCTTCCCCAACTACAAACAAATTATTTATTTCCCCCTCTCTCTTTACAAAGAAATAATCTATTTTTTTTTTCTCTCTGGCTGTAGAGTATAGAATAATTTATGCATTGGAGCAACTTTTAATTCATTGCCCTCCCTAATCTTTTCATTGGCTTACATGATTCTTGCTTAGCATGGTAGTTAATTATGTTGTCAACGTAGTTTGTTTTGGATTTGTTTTTACATGATTTGCAGGTGCTTTTCAATTCAGGTATGGTTCAAGAAATAAGTTGTAATAGAACATGTATCTATGACTGAAGTTCATTGGAGCATGCAAAGATCCAATCAAGGTAATAGTTACCAAACTGCTTCAGAAATACATGATGAGTTTATGCCCCAATCAAATTGATCCCCATGTTGCAATAAGTTCTTCCATTGACATTACACAAGCAATGGAATGTCTACATGCCAGTGGGATTATACACATGGATCTAAAGCCTGGTAATATGAATAGGTTTACTTCTAACCATTTATTTCTTGAGAATGTGATTTTTGAAGTAGCACGTACTTGTGAAGTTTTTAACTTCAAGGTCCATTACCTAAAACTCGTATTTCTACACAGCACACACTTCTTTTTGCTACCGTTACCGGGGAATTATCCCTGCTCTAGAATGACAAATTATCTGACAACATTGGCATTTCACTCTATGTGGTTTTCTTTATTTAGGAAGCATTATGTATAAATATATATACAGATCTGCATATATACTAAAAACAATCGTGTGCTTGGCTTGCAGGTTAGGTGGAGCTGGAGTTGGAGCTTGGCCCTCAGGGCCATATTTTCATCTAATTAAGGGTTTCAGGGTTTCACCATGTAACTAAATAAAAGTGTTTAAATTCTAGGTGGGGTTTGTTTGTTTAAATTTCTGGGTGGGTAGGTAGGCCCTTGGCTCCAGATTTTGAACCAGGGATCTGATACCATGTGTAGGGGTCTAACTTAATTAAACCCCAAAATTCATACAATTAAACATGAAATTCCTTTCTCATTGCATAAGTAATTCATTAACGATCATATGAGCATATAATATTCAGCGGAATTGAAATTTTATTTACAGCATGAAAATAACTTACATAATCATCGCATAACTCAGTAACTTATAAATAAAATACCCCTTTCTGATGCTAACTCCCACTGATATGGTTGTCTTCACTACTGCCTTTCCCAACCTACTGCTTGACCAAACTCTCCCCAAACGGACTAACCACCCAGCTAGCTAGGAGTATCCTGTCCGACTCCCTAGCTCCAGAATATCGTAAGGAATACTGGCCCCCATGCCCAAAACCCCCAACAACCTCGTGCCCCTTGCAAAGATTCACAAAAACTCCCAATATCAAACTCCCCACACCAGAAAATATCCAAACAGAAATCTCGTTTCCCCTCCAAAATGCTTCCTCCCCACAAAATCATAATTCCCCCTCCCATAGGACTCTTCCCCGTCATATCTCCCCCTTCATCGACTCTCCTCCCCTCCATTAATTACCTTATCCCCTCCTTTATTATCTTATCCCCTCCTTTATTACCTTATCCCCTCCTATCATACATAAGTTTCAAAAGGATTAAATTAAAGTTATTAAGCCCCTTAATTTATTACCCATGTCATTGAATGTGATATGTAATCAATTAATTAATTAATTAATTAATCAATCAAAAGTTATAAACAATTAATTAATAAATAATAATTAATTAATATTATTAATACTAATCATTGTTTAACTAAAACCATATTAGAACAATTAATTATCTAATTAATTTTACTTAATAATCCCTAAGCATCTATTTAACTAGGGTTGTTACATATTCGCCAATTAATTGTTATTTGTTAATAGTTTTAGTTGATAAATCTACTAATCCATCGACCATAACGCTTGTGCAAGATAATCAAATATTACGCCAATAAATATTATGTCTAACAATCCTATTAATCCAACATTTCCAACTCTCTCCAACAACGATAATCCTATTACGTTTTTAAAAAAAATCAATAAACCTTAAATTTTTTGCATCATTTAACATTAATAATTATTGTTTCCTTTGTATAAAAATTCTACTTTTATTTTCTTCAAGTACAATTTGCTTTAAAGGATATGTTAGTTAATGATCAAGGGTATGCTAAATATTGACTAAAAGTTTGATTGTGAAGAAAGGTGTATGTGAAGTTGTTCGCCTTGGATAAATCAATATTAATTCATATAAACTAAACACGGCAATATTGAAAGTAGAAACCAACAAGCTGGTTGTAGAGGGGTTTACCTTTTTCACTTAATTCTAAAAATATACCTATATTCTTTAGAACACAAATTGACCAGAAGGAGGCACTCATAATTCAATGGATAAATCATGTAACAACAACAATCATTGACATGCAACTTCATAATGATAATAATGATATTAACTTCGTAATAAAATGCCATTTAAGAGACCATTTTCTTTGGTTGAACGTCTCTCAAATTTAACAAAAATCTATGGAATAGTTTGATACTGGGATAATTGTAATCCAACATTAAGTTTAATTGGAAATTTGGATATATATATATATATATATATATATAGGTTGTCTACTATTAAATTCTATATGTCTAATAAAATATTCATTGGATAATTCTAAATTCGCTAGTTATACACAACATACCTAGAATTTCCACAAAATAGTTGTTATATACAAAATATAATCGTTGTCTAAATTAAGTCTTCTAATAAATCTATTGGTCAACTATTGACAAATCAATAAAATACAATAATGTTTTCTAACATTTATTTATTGGAATTGTTGTATGTCATTCACTATTATTGAAATCCTTGTGAGACACATGCATATGTATAAATTCGTTGTCCGTGTCTATAAATTCACTGGCTGTACAAAATGCTAATTGTGTACCAAATCGTTGTCTGTGTAACTATACCAGATCGTTGCCCATAAGAAATTAATATTAAAAAGGGGAGGGTGTTGTCAGACCTTTATATGGGTACAAGTTGGTTGTGTTGTAGCATTAAGGAATAACAACGCTTACAATAAAATTTCGCATACAATATTAAAAAGACATACAATATAAAACGCTTACCATATAAATTCACCCACAAAATTAAAACATATTCAATATAAAATGCATACAATATTAAACATGCATACCATAGAAATTTGCACACAATGTTAAAATGCATACAATATTAAAAGGGAGATAAAACTGAAACAGATTTACATAGGTGGGAAATCACTACATAAAATTTGGCTACCTACTAAAACGATAATACGACAACAAAAAAACATGGCCAAGCCATCCATGGGCTAACCATGAAGTGGGTAACTAGTTGTGAATCCTCTGTGAAATCACTATCACTAAATCTAAAACCAACATAATAAAATAGGTATCTATCACTATCCTTTAACAGAAACAATAGACTAATTAGTTGTATAAAATTTTGATAAATAGTCACTGTGTAAACTATTGATAATTACTGGCTTTATAAACTATTGATAAATATTGTCTATTTTATTAAAGGCATAAATCGCTACCAGCCTTAAACATCACTAGACTTGAAAAATATTAATTGCTTCACTATTAATCATTGGGTAATATAAACATGAAATACAACTGTTGTCTAGATAAATCTACTGTCTTAAAATACAAATTGTTGGCTATACTCACATATTCGCTGAAAATAATTCAGATGTAATTAAATCGCTCAGATTAAATCACTATCAACAATCAACGCAGTAATTCCATATTACCAATGTTGAGATTTACCATTCAGGAAAATGTAGAGATAATATGCCAAGAAGTCATAGAGGTGAAGCATAGAGATAATCAACAAATCCTAGAGACTATTCGATCAGAGGTAAATCAACAAAAATGCAGAGATACTCAGCACAAGAAGGTGCAAAGACAATCATTCATCCATGAATCAATCAAACACAGAGATAAGAAGGGGTATATGGTTGGGAAAGCATTATCCTTAGCTCATCATCAACGCACAAAAAAGTAGGGCATTAGAATCTATAGGTCTATTAAAACCAAAGTGACAATCGTCGATATGGATCCTAGCTGACTGCTCATGCATCTACTGATGATCTAGGGATAAGGAGGAAAGATAAAGAACAATCTCTTCATAATAATTAACAAAAAAAAATAGAACAATCGTAGCAATCAAGGATTGGGTTTCCAAGGAAACCAATTCAAAAGAAACGAGCGTAAGGCTATGATGACTTTAAGTTCTCGATTAAAAATGATGAGTAAAACACATTTCTTCACACAATAAAAGTACAATAATGTAAGCGCAAGAACAATAATAATATACCATTCAAATAAATGCATGGGTACCCTAGCCCAACGTGACAACTCCAAGTCATTGTCCTGCATGCGCTTCGTCCAGCTACCGCTTGCCGACCAATGTGACCTCACTAGTACCTTCCAGCCAATGCTAGGGGTAAGATTATTACCCCCGAACCACCCAAGCCACAAAGGGGCCACACACACTATACCATAGAACAATTAGCACCCATCGCACCTCACAAGGTCGAGCTACCACTCGTTACCCGAGCTGGGTATCCCAACTCCCACAAGCTAAGTTAGTCAAGACAAAAATTTTGCATCATAACATTACACATAAAATATGAGATCCATAGATTTAGAAAGAGATCGAAATCCTTCACGGCGTCTCCACGGCCAGGGTTAAACCCTAGCCTCCTTCCCTTCTGCAGCTCGACCTCTTGGCCGCTGCTGCTCTCTCTTCAATGGCCACAACTCTTGCATCAATGACCGTAGCTCTCTCTTCAATGGCGGATTTCTCTCATAGTGGATCAGGATGCAATGGCTCAGCCCAACATGGTTTCGCTGATCACCCATGTGTGGTTCCTCTCGCCCTTGGCCCTTCGGGTAGCATCCCAACATCTTACAGTGAGGCTGTTAAATCACAAACCTCAGTTTTCTCCATCCCATCTGTCTCGTGCTCGGCTAAAGAAGCTCCAATGATCTCTCTTCTCATGGGCAAGGAAGCTGAAGATGAGAAAGATTACTTCCAGGAAAATGCTTTAATCTATCGGTTCAACGGACTTTGGTCGTGGCTTGTGGATATCAATGGTTGGATCTCAGCCCACTGGAAGCCTCTCATCAAGGAATATTTGTTCATTCACCCCTGATCGAAGGGTTTCTTCATTGCAGAGTTTGATCTTGCAACAGATCGGGATTTGATCCTAGCCTCTTGCCCTTGGTTTTGGGGAAACGCAGGTTTGTGCATGATGGTTTGGACTCCTTGCTTCAATCCTCTGACTGTTGTTCTTTCTTCTGCTCCAATTTGGGTTAGACTACCGAATCCTCCCTTGCATTTTTGGGGCAAAACTTCTCTTCGAGATATTGGATCAGCATTAGGAAAGTTCCATTTTGCAAGCAAAGAAACTAGAATTCATAGCACCACCTCATATGCCAGAATATGCATGCAAATGGATTTTAGCAAAGGGTTTCCAGCATAAATTATTTTGGGTTGCAAAAACTACTCCTGGACCCAAAAGCTAGACTATGAAAGGATCTCACTGCGTTGCAGGGCTTGTTTCGAAACAGGGCACATAACAACTCAATGCACAAAGGGAAACAGGAAAGCAGGAAAGCAACAATGCAAATCAACCTGGTGGGAAGGCTCCAATGAAGATCATCAACTAATTATTACAAACATCCGAAAATATTCTCTAGATCCAGACTCTCCGAGCCTTGATTCCAAAGGCACGTCTACTCAGGAGACACCTCCAGATCATTCCAAGAACGTCCCTCAACCGAAGAGTAAAGCTCCAACTTCTCTTGATCCGGGAATAGAAAGTATTAAGGCTTCAGACACTCCTGATACAAGAATAGACAACAAGGTTCTCTTCAGCCCCCCACCTCCTTCAAGTTCAGCAGACGAGGCCGATAAAGACGACAAAGATGAAGCAGCATTGACATCCCCAAAGAAAACAAGTCCCCCAGATCAGGAAAATATGGGGATAATTGAATCAACAACAACATCACTACCTGCCAAAGAAGGTTGGACAATAATTGAGAAGAGGAAAAAGAAACCACCAGAAATACAACCAATGATGACCAGAAGTCGATCCGGAAAGGCAAAATAATCATGAGCTTCTTTTGTCAACCATTAGGCCGTCAATTTGTTCGAATTTATTCATGTAAGGAATCATGGAATGTAGTTTATTTGGATAACTGGAAACATAGGAAAGTGAACATGAAATCCAGTAAGATAAATCGGAAACTAGACTAGGGATCTTTTTTTCTATGTACTTTTTTCAGGCAAGGTCGTTGATCTTTTATCAATACAATCATAGTCGTTTATGTTAAAAAAAATATATATGAGATCCATAATCCTCCTCCTCCATCCGTTTTATCGAGTTTCTAAGTGATTTCTTTCCCAAATTCCCATTTAATTTATTTTTCATTAATTTAATTCAAAAAAAACCTCCCGCATAGACATGTCACCCATCCCCCTAGTTGCACCATAAATTAATTTCATTAATTATTTAATTAGTCCAATTTCCCTCGCCCACCTAAAGGCATTCCTAAAATCTCTCCTTGGTGTCCCAATATTCCCTTACACATTTTAAATGACTTACACCTTTACTAAATTCTTAGTTGAGTTCATAATTACCAAGTTATTAAAGGGAAGATTCCTTACTAAGTTAGACATTCAACTTTTTTCCTTATGTTTCCCTTTTTCTTTATGTTTCCCCTTTTTCCCTTAGTTTCCTATTTCTTTTAAGTTTCCCTCTTTTCCCTTTTTAACTAAAACTCAAATTAGCAAGTGTAGAAAAGCCACCTCTTTCCCCTTTTCCTTTTTAATTAATAAAATTTAATTGGCATAAGTAGATAAAACAATCATTTCCCTTTTAAATTTAATCCCCCAATATAATTTGATTTTAATAAATTAAATGAATTTCTTACCCCCTTCTTGTTACATGTTTAACTATGATTATTATTTTTTATGACTAGTGTCACTTAGACCTAGATTTTAAATTTCTAGGTTGAGTGACACTTTTGTTAGGGAAATTGTTTTTAAATATTACTAGACACATCATTTGTTCTAAGGCCCTCTAAGTTTATTCACTTACCAGTTAAAAATGTGAAGTTCCCTTCAGGACGCACTATGTGCTTCAAGGTTTCCACTTGCCACTTTCCATCTTCCTTCTGTGTCGTGCCCTTCAGGATGTACTACGTGCTCCAAGGGTGCCACTTGTCTCTTTATGTTTTCCTTGCATGAAGTTCCCTTTAGGATGCACTATGTGCTCCAAGGGTGCCACTCGCCTCTTGAATGACTTGGTAGACATACAAAACCCCTCGATTCAATACTCCGCGAGGTGATCTCATGGGAGACCAAGAGCCTCTAAGGAATAAGGCCCCTGGCTCATTGCGCACCCCTTATAATCATCGTGAGTGACTTTCACAGCCTTCCCTCACGACATCGTGGGTATTCTCAAACTAGGTAATTGTTAACCTACAGTTCGAGCCATGACAAGAGTGCTAGTAGGCTGTGGTAGGGCTGATGTCTACACCTCTCCATCAATGTCTTTAGTTTTCATTTGTGACTCCTCTACTCCACATGTGAGTCTGGTCAACAAGCTATCGTCAGCCTGCATCATCAATGGATAATTTCATCAGTAATAATCAATCATCATATCATCTAATCAGATGTACATATGTCATATCAACTACAATCAAACCCCAATAGTCCACTCCCTGACTCGATTCAGAGTCCAAGGGGTTTCATCGATGCCTCTGCATCCTCGAGGTCCATAGTGACTCTTGCACACTCAAGAGAACCTAGTCAATAACACATGTCAATATCAATATAACAAAATAACACATCATCATATCCATAATGTCTCATAATCATAATCAAATGACCAATAGTATAATAATCTGGATCACTTGCAAGATAGTTTCCTCAAAGAATAAGTTCAGTTAGTGCACGCAAGAGCGGGATGTTACATACAACCCCTCTTGGTCTAAACTTTGTCCCGAAGTTTCACAGTACATAAGTAACAAAATAAAGTGTATCACAATAGCACAATTCTATCTATCAAACAAAAATGGAAACTTATGGTGCATATCATATGCGTCCTCCCAGGTCACCAAGTGCAGACTATAGTTGTCCCACTGGACCTTGACTTGATCTACTAGTCAATGTCATAGTTGTTGAATTTGATGATCCATGATGCAGATCAGCTCATATGTGAGTTCACCATTTTTCGATACCTACAAGGAACTCATGTCAATAACATGTGTAGGATCACTAACATAATGTCTGAAACATAGACGTGAAAGATATCATCCATACACCTCAAGGATCAGACAAGGCTAGTTGATAGGCCACATTCCCCTTCCTTTCCACAATCTCGTAGGATCCCATGAACCTAGGATATGGTTTATCACCCTTTCCAAACTTGATTGAACTCTTATGTGGTTTCACCTACAAGAATACTCTATTGTAACATCGTAACTACCATCGAAATGATGCGCATTAACATAACTATTCTGTCGATCCTGCACTTCCTTGATCCTTTGTCTTAAAGTTTTCATTTGTTCTTCCATTTCTTGGATCACTTATGGTCCCCCCAGGACCCTATCCCCAAGATAATCCCAACTCAAGGCATCCAACATGGTCGCCCACAAAGAAACTCGAAAGGCTCCATCTTAATGGTGCTTGATAACTGTTGTTATATGTGAATTATGGTAGTGGCAAGAATTCTTCCCAACGCTTATGTTGGTCCATCACGTACATGTGCAACATGTCTTCCAAGCCTTGGTTTTTTCATTTGGTCTTCCTGTCTGTCTCCAGGTGATACACAGTACTAAATTTAAGTTGGGTTCCCAAGGCCTCTTGTAAACTAGTCCAAAATCGTCCAGTAAACACCGATCCTCGATCAGATATAATCCTTTTAGGCATGCCATGCAGCCTCACAATATCACTGATGAAAACTCTAGCTATGTCAGGTTCCTGGTACATTGTATGCACAGGAATAAAATGAGCACTCTTCGTCAGAGTGTCAACTACCACAAAAATCGAGTCGTGTCTCCTTGCCATTAGTGGAAATCCAACAATGAAATCCATGGAAATGATCTCTCATTTCAATTCCAGAATAGCATGTGGCTGTAGTAATCCTGCTGGATGTCTATGTTCATCCTTCACCTATTGACATATAGACATATTTCCACGTAGTTGACTACGTCTACCTTCATTCCTTTCTAAAAGAATAAGGGTTAAGGTCTGCCCTCATCTTCGTGACCCCCCTGTGAGCCATGTACACTGCTCTGTGAGCCTCATTTAGGATCAAACTCCTCTACTCGTTGTTCGGTGGTACATAAATTTGATTTTTAAATATCAATAATCCGTCATGTTCAAAAATATATCCTTCAAATCTTGGTACCATCATTTTGTTTTTTCCGATAAAATCCTTGACCTCCTTGTACCAGTCATCGTCGCATTGTAAAGTTAGAATTTTTTCACGTAGATTCTTCTGAAGAGGCATCACCGAAAATATGTGTAGTCTTCGACTCAATGCATCAACCACTCTGTTCACTGTTCCCTTTATGTAAGTAATCTCGAAATCATACTCACTAAGAAATTGTGACCAATGTCATTGTCGCATGTTCAAGTCACTTTCGATAAGGATGTGTTGTATCTAACAACTCCAAATCCTGCGTCACATAGTTCTCCTCATGCCTTCTCAACATTATCACGATGTAAGTGATCACTCGGTCAGCTTGCATCAAGATTCCACCTAAGACTTCCTTGGATGAATCATTGCATAACAAGAAGTCTGCGTCCATGTCAGGGACCTTCAGTATTGATTTTGTCGTCAACAACTCCTTAAGACTCCAAAATGATTCCTTGCATATCTCGGTCCAAACAAACTTCTTGTTCTTCTTCCGCAGTTCCATGATTGGATTTTCTATCTTCAAAAATCCCTCGATGATCCATCGATAGTATCCTTCTAAACCCATGAAGCTACGCACTTCCAAACATTCGTCAGTGCATGCCATTCCATAATAGCCTCTACCTTTGCGTGATCCACGATGATACCTTTAACGGAGATGACATGCCCTAAGTAGTAAATTTTCGATTGGTAAAATGAGCCTTTGGACAATTTCCTGTTGAGATTCAACAAGAAGATCCTAGTAAAAATTATGCACCTACACTAGGATGGAGGCTCATGATACTTTTAGGTGGAAGTCTATTTTTAGATGATGAGGAAATTCCATTTATAGATGATGTCTATTTATAGATGGTGAGAGAATTCTATTTATAGATATATGTCGACTATTATTATCCCTTAATAATAGTTGGACACTAAATATTAATCTATTCTCAATGAGCACTTGGAAATAGTTAACTGAAGTGGAAAATCAGTTAGCTATAGGAAATTTGAGCTCAAAGGTTGATTGTTGAGACATGGAAATCGAATTAGTTGTAACTGAGTGATTCAAAGTTTTAATAGAGTTATATGTGTAGTTATGTGAGTTGTAAAGTAGTTTAACTTATTTAACTGAGTTAAGATCAGTTTTACTGCTTGTAACTGAACTTACACTAGTGAGAGATCAGTGAATTAATTCACAATCAATGATCTCACATGCAATTGAATATTTACCACTATTAACTACATGCATGTCAGATTCAATGGAGACCCAGTTGAGATAACAGGTGAAAGGGATAGTTTGACTATTAGTTGTGACATTAGTGAGTACACTCATGCAACCACGCACACATTGGATGTTCCCATGAGGAATGTGTAGGCTAGGAAAGAGGGATTCATTCATTGCAGGGATTTCCATCAACAGGGATTGCGTAGAGGAGGAAGGTTGTCTGGAGGCAGTAAATTGTCACATGCATTTGCCAATTTTTGTATGACAGTGTGAGACAATTGTATATTGTACTGAGAGCTCTTGGATTAGAGTTTTGTATGATATTGTTTCATGATCCATGATATATACATAATATATGATAGTGGGGTTTTTAGATTTATTCTTTCCTGGTAAAACATATGTGTTATGTGTGATCGATCTCTATTCTTGATATTGCAATTGACGAACGTGTTTTAAATTCTGCAATAATATTTGTAGAAGTGATTCTATATTTAATGGTGGCATATAATTGTTAGATCAGGAGAATCTAGGCAATACATAATTTGTATTAAAATGTCTACATTTACCAAAATATTGGTTCTCTCGCAGACACTGTAGTACCAAGCACAAGTACTCATCATGCTCCTCAATCATCCGAGAATAAATCAAAATATCATCAATGAATACTTGGATGAACTTTTCCAAATACTCATGGAACACCCCGTTCATAAAAATCATGAATACCCCTGGGGCGTTCGTTAGTCCAAATGGTAAAACAATAAACTCATAATATCCAAACCTCATCTTAAAGGTGGTCTTAGGGACATCATCCTCCTTCATCTATAACTGGTGATACCCTGATCTCAAGTCGATCTTTTTAAACACCGTCACACCCTTCATCTAATCAAAGAGATCATCAATCCTTGGCAACAAATCCTGATTCTTGATCATTGCCTTGTTCAATTGATGGTAGTCAATGCAGAGTCTCCACGAACCATCATTCTTTTGTATGAAAATAACAGGTGCACCCCACAGTGATACACTTGGACGTATAAGTCTGAGGTCCAACAACTCCTTCGGTTGCATTCTCAACTCCTGTAACTCTGGGGTCGACATTCGATAAGGCGTTCTTGTTATCGGTTCAGTACCTAGTTTTAGGTCTATGGTAAATTCCAGTTCCCTTTCTGGTGGTACCCCAGGTAACTCCTCCAGGAAGACGTCTGCAAATTTTCTCACCACAAGTAGGTGTTCTTAGACCTTTTTCTACTCCATTATCATTTAATGCAAGAATCTCATAAATCTTACATCCCTTGCACATTCTCTTTCGTAGCTACAAGGAAGAGATGAACCTTAGGGAAACTCCCTGGTTCCGACCTACAATCACGTGTCTTTGTCCCTCATCATCGACCAAGCTCAGCCATTTCATCTTACAGTTGAGTATCGCCTCATGTGATTCCAACCATTCCATACCGATCATGATGTCATAAAATCCTAAGATCGTGATGTACAGGTTGGCCCTGGTGAAAAACTCTCCCAGGTTAAGTCTACAACCCATAACATTTCCTCTAACCTTCTGTTTGTCTCCTGAAACCATCTATACAAAGCTAAAATCATCCTTTTTAACTTCCTTTACCTTAATTCTTTTTAGTGCTACACCGTAAATGAAATTCTCTGTAGCACCTGGATCTATAAAAATACTAAGGGTGTGGTCAGCAATGATACTCGACGTCTTGAACATATTTGAATGGTGCTCTTCTTAGTGGTTATTCACCATTGCATGAATCCAATGGGACTTGCACAAATCTCCCATGCTAGTGGGTCCGACTAATCCATATGCTCTAGTCCTCTCCATGAGGTAGTCACGCTAGTAATGTGGCTCTCCACATTCCAACACACTGTGTTTCATCCAATAATATTGGTACCCGAAGTAGATGTTGAATCCTAACATTAAGGCCCAACAAAAACTTGTTGACCTTAAATTTCTTAGTAAATTGGTGTGGAGCATACCGAAACAACTCCAAAAATGGGCCTCGTACTCGGGAACCGTATGACCACGTTGTCGCAAGGTGTTGAACTCATTGAGACAATGCTCAATGAATCCCTCTGATAGAGGCCACTATGATAACTGTTCCACAAAAAATTCCCATGACACATCTTCGTCGACCATCTTCAAATGTCGCAGGAGCGTCTTCCACCATAGAAGAGTGCTCCCCTTCAGTTGAAGATCGCCATGCAGACCTTCATGTTGGAAGTATA
This sequence comes from Picea engelmannii, assembly GCA_009831015.1. NCBI lineage: Eukaryota > Viridiplantae > Streptophyta > Pinopsida > Pinales > Pinaceae > Picea > Picea engelmannii. Next base: position 594,859 of record ML783970.1, read on the forward strand.
TTTGAGAAGTGAAAAGAACATCGCCATACTCTCCCACCATGCCTCGACGTATGCGTCATCCGGGGCACCAAAAAACTTGGGAAATTTGACCTTCTCGAGTTCACAGTGAATACTAATGGTATTGGTTGGGCATGTTGTTGACCCACAGGGGTACAGGTTCCCTAGCCTCATATCAGTAAATAAGGTGGATCAAGGCCTCTAACAATCTCTAGAAGGACTTTGTTAGACCATCATCATCCCTTACAACAATCAAATCCATCCCAAGGACTTTTTATTTGCCTTGGGGGTTAGACTCCGAGGGTGCAGGCACCTATGGAGGCGTCACACCTCCTTTCATGACACCACGCTACAAATATCTGTGGCGACCTCTAATTGAGATCTCTGCATGGATATATTAAGGTTTTAATTAGAACTATCTTAATACTCAAGGTTTTACTATGGTGGAAAGCCTCGTGATCCACAGTCGAAGGGTTGAACCCACTTTGATACCATATGTAACGAACCCAATCGTTACAATTACCAGCGAAGAAAAAGGTGGATTTTTTTTATTTTTATTTTTAGGCAGGAAGGAAACGACGAAATCAGTTGAAACACACAACCTAATGATGAAAACCATGCATGCAGATCAAGCAACAGACAACAACAAATCAACCCACCAACACATTGAGTAACTGGGTGAACATGCGAAAATCGAAGAAAGATAGAAATGACTACCCGCTCGACACAAACATGAAAACTCCTAAGGGCTAAAGGACAACATCCACAATCCTGACACAATGAACTCGACGACCACTAACTAGAAACCTCTATGGCACGCAAAACCAAATTCCTGAAGGTGTTACAACCCAAGCACCAAGTTCAACTACAATGAACAAACACCCACAATGGGAAGCACAAACTTCGACCAAGTTATCATTTGCCTCTATCCATTAGGGCGTGCAATGATCCCCTCATAAGGAATCATGTCGTTTCTAGTTGATAGGCATGACAATAAACCTCCCACAACATAACCTATATGGACCATAGACTCAAGACAAATCCAATGCGCTAGGAGGACGAAATAACTGACCGGAACACGATACCCATACAAGCAAGCAACATGTCGACATGACGCAAGATGACAACACTCGATTTAAAATTGTGTGAATGATCAGAGGATTCTTGTTTCCTACAAGGAAAATTGTATGGTGAAACGACTATGACCAACCACCCTTTTCATCTCGACCTAAGGCTCAAGGCGCATATTCACCAATTAATTGTTAGCTATTAATAGTTTTAGTTGATAAAACTACTAACCCCTTGACCATAACGCTTGCACAAGATAATCAACTATTAAGCCAATAACCATTATGTCTAACAGTCCTATTAATACAACATTTACAGCTCTGTCAAAAAATGATAATCCTATTACGTTTTAAAAAAAAATCAATAAACCTTAAAACTTTTCCATCATTTAACATTAATAATTATTGTTTCCTTTGTATAACAATTCTACATTTATTTTCTTCAAGTACAATTTGCTTTAAAGGATATGTTAGTTAATGATTAGGGGTATGTTAAATATTGACTAAAAGTTCAATTTGTGAAGAAAGGTGTATGTGAAGTTGTTGGCCTTGGATAAAGAAATATTAATTCATAAAAACTAAACATGGCAATATTGAAACTAGAAACCAACATGCTGGTTGTAGAGAGGTTTACCTTTTTCACTTAATTCTAAAAACATACCTATCTTCTCTAGAACACAAATTGACCGGACGGAAGCACTTGGAATTCAATGGATAAATCATGTAACAACAACAATAATTGACATGCAACTTCATAATGATAATAATGATATTAACTTCGTAATAAAATGCCATTTAAGAGACCATTTCCTTTGGTTGAATGTCTCTCAAATTTAACAAAAATCTATGGAATAGTTTGATAGTGGGATAATTGTAATCCAACATTAAGTTTAATTGGGAGTTTGGATTGATATTTGTTAATTTTTTTTTTTTAAGTTTGTCTTCCTATTAAATGCTATATGTCTAATAAAATATTAACTAAATAATTCTAAATTCGCTAGCTATACACAACATACCTAGGATTTCCACAAAATCGTTGTTATATACAAAATATAATCGTTGTCTAAATTAAGTTCTCTGATAAATCTATTGGTCAACTATTGAAAAATCTATAAAATAAAATAATGATGTCTAACATTTATTTATGCGAATTTCTATCTGTCATTCACTATTATTGAAATTCGTTGTCAGACACATGTATATGTATAAATTCGTTGTCTGTATATATAAATTCGTTGGTTGTACAACATGCTAACTGTGTACCAAATTGTTGTCTGTGTAACTATACCAAATCATTGCCCGTCAGACATTACTATTAAAAATGGGAGGGCGTTGTCAGACCTTTATATGGGTACAAGTTGGTTGTGTTGTAGCATTAAGGAATAACAACGCTTACAATAAAATTTCACATACAATATTAAAAATGCATACAATATAAAACACTTACCATATAAATTCGCACACAACATTAAAATGCATTCAATATAAAACACATACAATATTAAACACGCATACCATATAAATTCACACACAATGGTAAAATGCATACAATATTAAAAGGGATATAAAACTGAAAGAAATTTACATAGGTGGGAAATCGTTGCATAAAATTTGGCTACCTACTAAAATCATAATACGACAACAAAAAAAACGTGGCCAAGCCATCCATGGGATTTCCACGAAGTGGGTAACCATCTTTGAATCCTGGGCAAAATTGTTGTCACTAAATCTGAAACAAACATAATAAAATAGCTATCTATCGCTATCCTTTAACAGAAACAATAGACTAATTAGTTGTATAAAATTTTCATAACTAGTCGTTGTGTAAACTATTGATAATTATTGGCTGTATAAACTATTGATAAATATTCATTGCATTATTAAAGGCATAAATCACTACTATCCTCAAACATCGCCATACTTGAACAATATTAATTCCTTCACTATTAATCACTGGGTAATATAAACATGAAATAAAATTGTTGTCTAGATAAATCTATTGTCTGAAAATATAAATCGTTGACTATAATCACATACTCACTGAAATAATTCACATGTAATTAAATTGATCAGAATAAATTGTTGTCAACAATCAACGAAGTCATTCCATATTACCAACGCTGAGATTTACCATTCAGGAAAACGTAGAGATAATATGCCAATAAGTCGCAGAGACGAAGCATAAAGATAATCATAAATCACAGAGACTATTCGATCAGAGGTAAATTAAAAAAAAATGCAGAGATACTCAGCACAAGAAGGTGCAAAGACAATTATTCAACCATGAATCAATCAAACAAAGAGATAAGAAGGGGCAGATGGTTGGGAAAACATTATCCTTCACTCATCATCCAAGCACATAAAAGCAGGACATTAGAATCTATAGGTCTATTAACACGGAAGTGACGATCGTTGATTTGGCTCCTGGCTGATTTCTCAGGAATGGACTAATTATCTAGGGATAAGGATGGATGATAAATCACAATCTCTTCATAACAATTAATAAAACAAAACAGAACAGTCATAGCAATCAGGGATTGGGTTGCCAAGGAAATCAATTCAAAAGCAGCGAGTGTAAGGCTATGATGACTTTAAGTTCTTGATTAAAAACACTGAGTAAACCACATTTCTTCACACAATAAAAGTACGGTAATGTAAGAGCAAGAAAAATAATAGTCTACCATTCAAATAAATGCATGTGTACTGTAGCCCAAGGCGACAACTCTGAGTTGTTGTCTTGTGTTTGCTCTATCTAGATCCCGCTTCTCGATCGATGTGACCTCACCGATACCTCCTAGACAACACTAGGGGTAATTTTATTCCCCCTAAACCCCCTGAGCCACAAAGGGGCTAGACACACTATACCAAAGAACAACTAGCACCCAACTTGCCTTGCAAGGTCGAGCTACCACTCGTTACCCAATTTGGGTATCCTAACTCCCACAAGATAAGTCAGTCAAGACAAAAATTCCACAACGTAATGTTACGCATAAAATATGCAATCCATGCTCCTCCTCCTCCATCCTTTTTATAGAGTTTCTAAGTGATTTATTTCCCAAATTCCCATTTAATTTATTTTTCATTAATTTAATTTAGAAAATCCCTCCCCTGTACACATGTCACCCATCCCCCTAGTTGCACCAGAAAGTAATTTCATTAATTATTTAATTACTCCTATTTCCCTCACCCACCTAAAGGCATTCCTAAAATCGCTCCTTGGTGTCCCAATATTCCCTTACAAATCTTAAATGACTTACGCCTTTACTAAATTCCTAGTTGAGTTCATAATTAGCAAGTTCTTAAAGGCAAGATTCCTTACTAAGTTAGACATTCAATTTTTTTCCTTACGTTTCCCTTTTTCTTTATGTTTCCCCTTTTCCCCTTAGTTTCCTATTTCTTTTAAGTTTCCCTCTTTTCCATTTTTAACTAAAACTCAAATTAGCAAGTGTGGAAAAACCACCTCTTTCCCCTTTTCCTTTTTAATTAATAAAATTTAATTGGCATAAGTAGATAAAACAATCATTTCCCTTTTAAATTTTAATCCCCCAATATAATTTGATTTTAGTAAATTAAATGAATTTCTTACCCCCTTCTCGTTACATGTTTAACTATGATTATTATTTTTTACCACTAGTGTCACTTAGACCTAGATTTTAAATTTCTAGGCTAGGCGACATTTTTGTTAGGGAAATTGTTTTTAAATCTTATTGAACACATCAATCGTTCTAAGGCCGTCTAGGTTTATTCACTTACCAGTTAAAAATGTGATGTGCCCTTCAGGATGCACTATGTGCTCCAAGGGTGACACTTGCCACTTTTTGTTTTCCTTGCACGATGTGCCCTTCAGGATGCACTACATGCTCCAAGGGTTCCACTCGCCTCTTTATTTTTTCCTTGCGTGATGTTCCCTTTAGGATGCACTACGTTCTCCAAGGGTGCCACTCACCTCTTGACTAAATTGGTAGACATAAAAAACCCTTGGAGTCAGTACTCCACTCCGTGATTTTATGGGAGACTAAGGGCCTCGAAGAAATAAGGCCCTTGCCTCATTGCACGCCCCTTAGAATCATCTTGAGAGACTGTCACAGTCTTCCCTCACGACATCGTGGGTCTTCTCGAATTAGGTAATTGTTAACCTATAGTTCGAGCCATGATGAGAGTGCTAGTAGGTTATGGCAGGGTTGATGTCCAGACCTCTCCCTCAAAGTATTTGGTTGTCATGCATGACCTCTCTACTCCACATGTGAGTCTTGTCGGAAATATATTTTCAGCCTGCATCATCAACGAATCATGTTAGCATTAATAATCAATCATCATATCATCTAATTAGATGTACATATGTCATATCAACTACAATCAAACCCCAATAGTCCACTCCCTGACTTTATCCAGAGTCCAAGGGGTTTCAACGATGCCTCTGCATCCTTGAGGTCCACAGTCTTGCACACTTAGGAGAACCCATTGAATAACACCTGTATATATCAATATAACAAAACAACACATCATCATATCCATAATGCCTCATAATCATAATCAAATGACCGATAGTATAATAATCTGGATCACTTCCTAGCAAGTGTCCTCAAAGAATAAGTTCGCTCAGTGCATGTAAGAGCGATATGTTACAATTCCCTCATTCCCCACATGTGTTTCCCACCCTAGGAAGTGCGCCCCTTCTCTTCCCAACAGTCCCTCGGATGCCCCACTTCCTTTTTGGGCTTCACCAATAGGTCGGGCAAGAAGCAACAGATCCCTATAGTTATAGTTTATCCCCTTCGAAAATCAATTCCCAACAATTCTTTCACCTTGAGAGATTTCTCATGGGCCTAACAACCTACCTCTTCAATATCCCATGGGCCTGACAACCCACTTCTTCATTCCATATCACAAGCTAACTAGGTACACAAACAAGTATGGGTATAGATATGAGTTCATGTATAGTGATAGGAAGGTACAGAGGACAACTGACTGAGTGAGTGAATGATCATGGAATGATTGAATGGATTACTGAATGATGGGAACATGAACTAAGTCCAAAATATATGTATGCATGTTCGCAACTTGACACTTGTCATGTTGGGAGCTACTTTGGACGACTTGTCCCCATCCTTAGAACTTAGGATCAAATAATTTTCCATACTTTACGATTTAAGAAATATTAATATAATATTCCTTTTTGTCTTAAGCTCCCTATCTTATCCCTTTTTCTTAACTTTTATCCCCCCCTTTCCCTAACTAGTGGATTTTAGTCCCCCATACTCTTTCATCATGGACGGTCTATGCACAATGTTGTATTTTATATTAATGATAAGACATATACAAAAATAGTCTCACTGGCCTTTATCATCTAGGCTCTTTGGCCTAATACAAAACATAAGCCTCCTAGCTTATAATAACTAGCTCACCAGCCTATAAAACACAACATATACACAAAGGCTCCCTGGCCTCAAAATTGTGCACACTTAAGTTGTTACGTGTGATATCCTAGAATGTGCACACTTCATCATTTTAGTGTGCACTAGTACATGCACGCACTATGCCATGAAAGGTGCATACGAAAATGATATCAAACAACTCACCATCTTAATTACATTTTCATTTTACATTTATAATTGGGTTTGGCCTAGGGGTATTACATGGGATTTCCAAGGTAAAATCTCTTTGTACTCTATGATTGTTTTGTCATTTATGTTCTTGATTAAATTCTTCTTATCCTATGTTAGGTTTAGTGTGGAAGTGTCTCTCATTTATGACAGTTAGGACAATAATTTTTGGCAGAGATGGTGGATATTTCATGTTACCTAGTAAATTGATCACCCTCATTAGTGTTGGTGGACAAAACTCTACACGAGCTATGGATTGGTAAAAAAACCTCTTAAACATCTCAAAGTTTTTTTTTGTGATGCTTATGTACATGTTCCAAATAAAAATAGTAGTAATCTAGATAATAAAGTGTAAAATGTATCCTTGTTGGTTATAAACAAGGTATAAAAGTTTACAAAATTGGGAACCCATTAATTAATAAATATGGTCTACATTAGGGATGTTTCTTTTAGATAGGTTAAAGATGTTCCCAAATAGGAAGTCCTACCAAGGGAAAAAAAACTAGAGATAATAGAGTTTGAGTTGAAGGATGAAGAATCTGATGCAACAAAAGAACATGAATAAGAAAAAGAAGAACTTTGGTATTGGGGATATTAGTTTGGGAATTAAGTAAACCAAAAGGTTATACTCCATATGATTTTCACTCTAGATTTACTTTATCTATTATTGATGACGATCCTAGAAATATTAGGGAGGCAGTGGATTTAGAGGATGGTAAAGTCTAAGATAAGGCAATTGTTTGAGAAATGGATACCTTGGATAAGAATGGGGCTTGGGATGTAGTTGATTTTCCAGCTAGAGGAAATCTTATTAGTAGAAAATGGGTTCTTAAAAAGAATTTGAATGAATAAGATAAGGTGGATAAGTACAAAGATCACTTAGTAGCAAATGGATATTCCTAGGTAGAGGGAATTGATTTTGGTGAAATGTTTTCTCTCGTTGCTAAATTAACTTCTATTAGATTTGTTTTGTCTATTGCTACTACTTTTGATATTGAAGTATAGAAGATGGATTGAAGTATATTACAGAACAAATATGCATGAAATAAGCATAAGGTTTTGTAGTAAAGGGAAAGAAAGAGTTGGTTTGCAAGTTAAAAATGTCCTTATATCAATTAAAACAATCTCCAAGGATGTGGTATCAAATGTTTGGTAATTATATATTGGGACTTTGTTTCTCAAGAATAAAATATAATCACTATGTGTATTCCAACATAGTTGGTGATCATTTTATTTATGTGGTCCTCTATGTTGATGATATGTTGCTAATTGGAATCAACACATAAATAATCAAGGAGGTCAAAAAATAGTTGTCTTCTAAATTTGATATGAAAGATATTGGTGCTGCAAATTTTATTTTGGGAATGGAAATTAAAAGATATTGGGAAAACATGGAACTTTGGTTGAATTAGATAAAATATGTTGAGGCATTATTGTAGAGGTTGAATATGCAGGATGTAAACTGGTAAAGGTCCCTATTCCTATACGTGCAAATTTATATGCATATCATTTTCCCAAAACATAGGAAGAGGAAGAGGACATGTCCCATGTTTTCTATGCTAGTGTTGTTCATAGTTTGATGTATGCAATGATCTGTAATAGACCAGATATTTCTCATGCAATGGGAGTTTTTAGAAAGTATATGTCAAAACTAGGGAAGAAGCATTAGAAAATTGTAAATACCTAGACTAAATAGTGTGTTAGATGTACATGGCTTTGTTGATGCAAACTATTCGAGAGATCTAGATTTTAGAAGATCTACAAGTGGTTATGTGTTTAACCTATTTGAAGGAGAAATTAGTTGGATGAGCAAGATATAGTCTATAGTTACACTCTCAACTATATAGGATGAATACATGGTATCCACGCATTCAATTAAGGAATATGTATGGTTATGAGGACTATGTTCCGGTATTGGGTTTGTACAACAAGATATAAGGTTAGATTGTGACAGTTAGAGTCCAATGTTTCTAGCAAAGAACCTTGATTATCATTCTAAAAAGAAGCATATTGATGTTCAATATCACTTTGTGAGAGACATGGTTGAAGACAAGAAGGTGTTGTCGGTGAAGGTTGAAACTTTAAAGAATGTTGTAGACTTATTGACAAATTTTGTTAGTACAAAGAAGTTCTCTCGGTCTAGAGAAGCAATGGGTATTGTTTCCATGAGTTGTTGATCATATAAAGCTTGAGCCCCGTGTATGAAAAGAAAATAGAAAATGGGAGAATGTTGGGAATGTGTGGTGTTATTTGCATTATTAATCCCACATGTTGTACATTACATTGGTGGGGGGCCAGGGGGTCCCTGGAATAAAATTTGGGTTGTTTTTGGTCCGTTTTTGGCATGTTTTTTTTTTTTTTGACCAATGGTATTTTATCCCATTGTCATCTAATTCGAGTTAAGAAATTAGGGTTGCAATATAATTAGGGTCAAAATCTTATTGTTCTATATTATGCATAATCCTATAAATTTCATTGTAAATGGTGAATTTAATACAATGATAAATAGAAGTGCATCTCTATGGTTTGTTGGTTTTCACAATTAAGGGTTTCTAGCGTAAATATTTGATTAGTCTGTGTGAATGCTATTGTTATTCTTTATGAATTTATAAAGAATATGTATGCACTATTTTATTGTGAAGGTTTAAAACTTACAACCTTGACATTCTTATCGAGAGTTGAGTGAATTCAAGGTGGTTGAATGGGAATGAAAGTTCATATGAAATTTCTTAATATATAATTCCTACAAATCCCACTTCGAGTTGTTCTAGAGGATCTTGTCCACATCCTTTGCAATCACTAATTTCCAACCCATCGAACCCTTCATAAGAACGATGATTCATGCCATGTATCTAAATAGGGCACTGAAGTTTTCTATTGACCAGACTTTTAAGGAATCTCATCTCGCTCTTTTTCTTGAGAAAGGAGCAACTAGCACAAATTCCTCTATATCCATGATCTCATGTAGCTTAATATTGTCGCCAAGTTGAAAATTGACAAATTCCAATTTTTGTTTGATACATTTGCTTCATTTCCATGGGTTCCCTAATCCTCCTAGTCCCAAACCTTCCTATTCTAAATCCCTAGGATTAGTGTAGGATATGGCACTCATAAGGTCACCAGTTATGATATTATTGATAAATCCTTGATGTTGATTAAACCAATCATCATTGTTCCTTCCATCATAATCAGGCCTCAATAAACTACACAACAAATCAAAATGTATTAGATCAACTAAAGTGAATGTGTGGGGTAATTTCTCTTATGTAAAAATTAAATACCCTAACAATTTTATATGTAGGGGAAATTTATCTTGGGCCAAAAGATATTTGAATTTGTACTTTCATAACCCTATTTCATGTCAAGATTGAATGCTAGGCAGGGGTGATGCAACTATAGCTATCATCTCACTGTTGGAGGGTGTCATATCATTTATTTGATTACCATCCTAATCCCTTTTCAACTCATCTAGAATTGCAATTGATTCATCATCCAAAGGCATGTTCCCTATCATCATGGGTTTGATTGAGAGGCCTTGAAGACTTCTAGGATTATCCTATGGATTAGACTATATTTGTTTCCCCCCTAGTGGATAATCTGAGAAGTTGACTAGGCTTTCCTCCATTCTTTAATAGTGTTAGAATACAACTCCCCTAGTGGATAATATGAGAAGTTGACTAGGATTTCCTCCATTCTCTAACAATGTTAGAATACAACTACAAAACCTTGGCACAAAAAACCAAGAATAAAAAGCCTAAACCCTATTGGAACCTTCATTCATCACATCTTTTTGTTTTCACCCACATGATTTCCACATTTCCTTCTTATTCTACAATTTTAGATGTAGATTTTGTTTTTTCTTTGTCCATTATGGATACAAATATTATAGATAAGTACTATTATTTTTTCACATGATGGGTTGAAGAGAAGATGAGATGGAGATAAATCTCTCACACCCATAGAATGTGGGTATTTCTAATGGACAAACGATGGGTAATGGGCACTATGTTTTCATATTTCCATATTCCATATATATATATATTTATATATTGCATGTTTATTTTTATTTAAAAAGTGACACTATAAAGAAAATAATAATAGTTAAAATTTATTTTATATATAAGAAACATATTTAAATTATTGTTGAAAACCTAACCTATTAGGAAAAGGAATATGAAATGTTACAATATGTGAATTGTCATTGGAAATCAAAGAGACCTCTTTGAAAACGAATCTAAAGGTCATATTGATGTATTTATACATGTATCATATAATTTAATTAATAATGCACCTTATGCCTATGTAAATTCATGTGTCCAATAGTGGTATCATAGCTCCTATAGTTCTTAGGGCTTGAGTATCTTATGGCAACGTCTATCTCAAAAATGGCTCTGAAAGCCCCTCTACCTGCAAGTATTCCATCCTCATTCTGTACTTTGTGTTCTCAATTTTCCAACGTAGAAACACGTCATACCCTATTCTACTCTATGCTCTAGTCAGAGACATATCCCTCTATGTATATTTCTAATTTGTGATGTATGAGAAAATGATTTGTGTGCCATAATTTTCCTGCAAATCTATCTCCATGTAAAAAAATTCCCCGATTCCTATTGCGTGTCTCCCTGCCATCCATGCCCTCTTTTTTGTTCACAAGGTTTAGGGTTTCTTCCAAGGTGCCCTCTCCTTCTTTGTAATCCCTCACAATTTCCCTATGTTGGGTCATGAAGTCGAAGACGAAAATAAAAAAAATGGTGCATTGAGCGTGGAAGCATTAGGGTTTGATTGTAGAAGAAATCCTTGTCATTCCATTTCTCTCTGTAGCCCTTGAAATCCTTCAGTCTTCACATCCACAGAATTCACATCCACAGATTCCACAACCCAAGATTCCAGTCTATCCTCCTAGTCGTGCTAGTATTCCATTTCAAGTTTTCCATGCATGTCTTCATATGAAAGATAACATCTTCATGTCAAAGTTCTCTTTATGAATACCAATATTCTTGACGCATTGCTCTCTGAGAATAATTCTCAGGACTGATTGCTTATTATGAAACACAACACCTAGGGTAGATTTCTTGTTGGCCAGAAGCTTTGATACCCTGGTTCATAGTTTCTCTACATGGAACGGTTCATTTTCCCATAATGTGACAACAAAGGAATAAAAGGTAACATCTCAATATTTTAATGGAGGAGTCCTGGACATTTTCGGACCTGGTCGCTCACACGGTCAAGCACTCTTTACCTCTAGTTACACGCAATGAACTACCACTGGGATATCTCTATAGTAGGAGCCCACGTATGAATAACATACATTATTCCACGTGCATGGATTTTCTCCAACCTACCCTCGTCGGTCATTGAACACGCGGGAATAGTGAATCTCGAGTGACGCATAGAAGGCGGCTCAATTTTAGAGACCAGGGAGGCGTCCATGCTTTCCAAATCTAGCTATACAAGTGTGTGCATTCTCGACCTCGACCAACTTGCTTTCGTGGATTTCAACATTCTTGTGTCTTCATTATCCACAGAGATATCAAACCTGGTAACAACTGATGAAAATACCCAACCTGAAATATTATATTTCGGATTGACAAAACCTTTTCCATAAGACAAAACCCATCTTACAACGAGGGTTGGAGAAACAATTACGTATACGACTCTATAATACGTTGTATAAGGGCGCTTGACACAAAAAGGAAAATGTGATAGATTGGTATTCCTCTAAGAATTCAATAGTATAAGGTGATCACTACTCAGTGTGTTTCTCAGCTCTGAATTATCTCAACAAACAATACTTCGACACAACACTTCAACAATACTTCGACACAACACTTTAGGGAACTTGCAAATAATTTTTTTTGTAAGTTTACTTGTGTTTCAGACACCTCTCATTTGTTGAGTTTGCATAGTAGAGTATGATTATTAAAGGGTGGAGTTGTAAGAAACCTTTCGCTTCTAATTTTTTCTTTAAAATTGTGTGAGTTGAGGAACTTTTAGAGTTGTAACTTGCTTGCAAGTTTCACAAGTGAAAGTACAATTGCTTCAAACTCAGACTTAACTTTTTCCATGCACTTGAATGAAAGAATCTTTGATATTTTGAGCTAGTCCTTGTTTAAAACAACCATGTTTTTGAAGAAGATAATGATGTTGATTCAGAACAACATCCAAAGCACTTAGTGAGAAAACTTCATATTCAAGTATAGATGAAGTTCATCCCTCTCTTTCAAGTGAATCATAAGAACTTGTGATTCACAGGCACAAAAAGCACATAATAGGTATTAGATATGAAAATGAATTCACCTTTGATAATGCAGATTATACCAAACTGATCCAAAGTGTTGGATTGCTTCAAGAAGGCTCATGTTCAACTTCTCCAGTTCAAGAGAAGATTATGAAATTCCAACATTGTCATCGATTTGGCCATATAGAAGATCATGCTTTGATATTCATCCTTGTGAAAATTGTAGAAAACACAATCATCATTCACACATATGTTCCAACCACTAGAAATATGCAAGAGTAAAGAACCACTATGGGTGGATGACTTCTTGGATATCGTCATCAATAGCCAAAAAGATATCTCAACCATGCCATAGAATTCATTCTCGAGTATTGACACATCTTGTAGTGAAAGGATTTTCATATTCTCACCTTTCACATGACATGGGGAATAACATAAGCGATTCATAGTTAGGCTTCAAGTTTCAAATCCTTATCAATCAAGAAATAACAAGAAAGTGTGACAAACAAGCATGATTTGGTTTCTGGTCATCCTTAAACCACCGTATTGGTTTGTGGTTTTCCTTAAACCACCACTTAGTATAAGACTTACAACTTCTTTTAAACAATTGTTTGTGATTTTTCTTAAACCACCACTTAGTAGAAGACATCAACTTCTTCTAGATAATAGTTTATGGTAATATGTAAACCAACATTAGAGAACACTTCTAATTAGTAGAATACATTAGCTTCAACTTCTAGCTAACATAGGAAATGTTCCGCCAACCATTAATCCATAGAGTCAAGTGCCATAGTTAGTGGTCATTTCTACAACACCAAATTGGTTTGTGGTCTTCTCTAAACCACCACCACCATTTAGTAGAAGACATCAACTTTTTCTAGCCTTTTGGTTTTTGGCTATCCCAAAACCACCATATTCACCATATTCAGCCATTGACAACTCTCTACTTCAATATTTCAGTTGTTCACTTCCATATTTTATCTCTTTTCTTGGACTCACATACACCCCTTTGAATTAAGGTGGGGAATGTTGGAAACCTAATCCCATAGAAGAAGGAATATGAAATGTCACAATATGTGAACCGTCATAAAAAATTCAAGAGACATCTTAGAAGACAAATCCAAAGGTCATAATGATGTATTTATACATATATCATATTAATGAATAATACACCTCACTCTTATCTAAATTCATATATCCAATAATTATATATTGATTAGAAAATAAAATAAAATAATACACATTAAAATATTCAAAAAAAAATTGTAAATAACATAAACATAAGATAATTTAATCAAATTTATAGGTAAAATATATTATTTTTTAAAATTATGTTGAAATTTTAAAATAAACAAATTAAAATAATATAATTTACATAATTTAATTATTTTTTCTCAAATCGAAATTCTAATAAAAATTGTAAGAATATATAATTTTTGCCAAACTTATAACTTATCATTTCAAAATTATGGTAAAAATTTATAAAAGAGATCAATTTTGTAAAACTTATATCCATGTCAAGATGTACGGTTTATTTTGCATGATATGGTAGGCCATGCATCACATGAAACAAGAAAGACAAAGTTGAAATACCTCAAGTCGAATCAAAGTTTAGGATCATCATTTTTATTGTTTCACTTTAATTACAAAGTTGAGATAACTCAAGTATGATAATAATTGTAATTGTTTTTTTTTAATTTATAAACAAAATCCATTTGTCTCATAAACCAAGATGGGTTTGCATGAGTTGGGAGTGCACCTATTGTATAAATTTAAATTTAAAGTTGATATAATTCAACTTTAATTCAGTTTTATTATATTAATTATGATTGTTTCACTTTTAACTACAAACATTTTCTTTAGCATTTTTTAAAGTTATGGAAATGACATTTGTATATAAATAGATTAAAAATTATTTCGGTGATGATAACATGGTTAACACATAATTGCGAACTTTTGGGTTTGTATGAGGTGGTAGTGCACTTATTATATATACTTAAATTTAAAGTTGATATAATTTAATTTTAATTAAGTTTTATGATGTTAATCATGATTGTTTCACTTTTAATTACAAATATATTTGTTGAGATTTTTTAAAGCATGAAAATGATAATTTGTATCTAAATACATTAAAAATGATATTAATGATGATAAGATGGGTAACACATATTTGTGAACCTTAAAAAAATTATGGTACAAATTAATGCTGTACATTTGTTCACAAAAGTGTACACACTCACCTTCCAGCTAGTGTACAACTTCAATTGGGTGGGTGGTGGAGGGTGAGGTGTGCACGTACATAGTACTACCAAAAGTATTAAATCTATCAAAATTACACATAATGCAAGTGCACATATTCAGCTTCCAGGTGAAGCTATGCACCTACAGAATATTACTATAAACATTAAAACTATAAAAAATTTCACATAGAAAAAGTTAACATTTTCACCCCATATCCAGTGCAAGTCTTTACCACCCTAGATATAGTGACTCATCATACTGAGGAAATCTTAATGATAACACTCAGATTTCTCACACCACCAACTAGAATAAAGGGTACATGCATTAAAGGTCATAACATGTTCATCAATAAAGGAAATCATGGTAGCACAAACCAGTGTCCTTTGGATGAGGTTGTAACCCTTATTTAATTTGGATTATTCAAAGTGAGAAATTTACATAGTCATAAAAATTATATTGAAATTTGATGATAAATGAGTTAATTCATGTGAAAGGGAGATAGATAATCTTCAAATGAGGTTCTATACCAATCCTAAGGTGATATTTGTACTAATTATTCCAATTAAATGAAAGACGGGATTAAAAATTCAATAAAATGGCGTAAAATGAAAGAAATTTCATGCTAGATCCAACGATGGATATTAAATCATCATAAATGGTTGTAGTTTATGAGACGTGTACAACTTGTCATATTTTAAAAGAATTCACATGTCCCATAAAACAAAAACTTCTCACATCCATGTGGCATATTCTAGTCTATTATGGAGCAAAACGACAACATGGAAAAACCACTCCAAATGTGCCAATAAACCACCTTTGGTTTTGTGACACTACCACATATCAAATTAAATGATGGGTAATTTAGGAATATTAATTGTGCCATATTATAAAAACAGGTAAACAAATCATAAATGAACAAGAGGAAACTTATAATAAGACATTAAAGACAAACACATGCAAATTAATGAAGAAAAGAAAGGTGCATATTGTTTCAAAACATCTTCACATGCAAGAAAATCCCCATTATAATAGAATTGAACTAGGTTATAGTACAAGTGTAAAGGAAATCAATTCGACAAATCCAAAGTTTTAAATATCAAAGAATTTGGATACCTTTTAAACTTTGTCTATGTTATTTTTGTAGTTTACATTTCAAAGTTATCAAAATATAGAGTATCAGAGTAAAACTTCGACCAAGAAAAAATATGCAACTTAGGGGTAAACTCTCTTACTTGATCATGATTTTGAGCATTTAATACATAAATATGGGGATATTTTCAAACCCAAAATTACCATTAAAGGTTCTGATTTTGATTATTTAATAAATAATATGGGATATTTTCAAATCCAAAATTTCCATTAAAATTTCTTGTGAAATATGAAATTTGGCTTACCAGAGAATTAAGGATACTCAATACACAATTCCATCTTCAGAATCTGATCTTGCTCATATTATAGTTATAACTACTTATCATTTTCCCAATCCTTTTTTCATGTGTGAACATTCATATTGATCTATATTGGATCATTATATAATTTTTCATCTATCTTGGTACTTTCTCAATGGAAAATTGGAGGAATTGTCTTGGAAGGCCCATTTTAGTGGCAGGGCCTAGTTTAGAAATTTTGGATCTAGAACATTCCCAAGCCATTTTGAGGTGTAAAATAGAATTTTTGGGGGTTAAAGTCTTTGAAAGGATATCTTTCATCAAATTGAATTTGTTCCACATGGCCATACCTTTCCAATGGTATGAAAATCACCTCAATCGAAGGTTGTATGTAAAAGTTATGCCTCATGCAAGTTTACCTACCTTGTTGACCACCATGGTACCAAGTGGATGTCTTGTCAAGCCTCATTACTCACACACATGGGGATATAAACGTGTGGAATTTAAATAATTTTCTAGAAGGTCCAAAACCTTATCATTAATCGATAGTTGAGGATGGAAAAACCCTATCCCTAAATGACTATTAGGCTATGTAAATACTAGGCCACTCTAAGGAGGAGAAAGTGTTCCATTATTTATCATTTTACTTGTTCCATTGTTGAGAAGAGAATCTATGACTGGTATTTTGAGAGCATACCAGAGGAGGTAAGAGATTTTGTAGAAGTCAATCAAGCCATAGTGTCAAAGGAAAATCCATAGTGAGTGCATTTGTCTTTGTACTTTATTTTCATAACTGAAGAAAATATAACATAACATAGGCCTCACCTTCTAGTTTGGTTTTCTATGTGTGTTTACTTTCCTTTTCTTTCATTTTTTTTTTATTTCGTTTATTTCATTATTCAACCAATAAACTAGTAATAATTAATCTGGGGTCTAAGGAAATAATTTTCTTAATATAATATTTCAAAATATTGAAATATTTGTTGTGAGAAACTATTCCAGTGGAATATACATGGTAGTTTGTAGATCACTTATGACCCAAATCAAAGAATGATAAAATCAAAAGATGGCCAAAATGTGATTTTTCCAATTACCAAAGAGGAAATTTTAAAAATTCTACATTTACCTTATAATCCAACAATTTTAAATGAAGTGAAGTTGGGAAAACATTTTAATTCACTATTATTTGAACAAAATCACTCTTTCCTGTCAAAACTATTACCAATAAATGCAAAACTTCTATAATTGAATTTTCCAATTCCAACTACATTTTTTCTAGAAACACTGAGAGAATCCATTACAATGGCATGTTTAATAAAGGGTTGTAATAATGATTGTACCATTTATTACATCATTTTAACATTTGTCTTTAAAATGGATCAACAAAATACATTCATTTTTACTAAAATCCATCTGATACCATTCATGATCATTTTGTACAATTTTAGTGTTTTAGGTGCTTCAAATATCAATCATACATGATATGCTTAATGATTTATCATCAATTGGATCATTTTGAATATCTAGGGTTAAACAAAGTATACCAACATGGTAAACTTCTTGTATTTATGGATTAGATTCAATTCATCAAAGACTTGGGTTTGAAACATGTGTTGATAAATTCATGGCTACTGTATATCAATAATACATGAGAAACACCATCCCAAGTTATTTTCAAAATGTAAAAATATCCTTAACACATTCTAGATATCAAAGCATGATATTGATAATTCTACGAGGAGTATACAATAATCATAATTTATGGTTCATAGTTAAAACCATAGCATCTTCTAGCTTTTCTAATCCCTAGAAATTTTTCAATGGAATACATTAGGAAAAGGTTGAATTTTTACTTTATCCATCCTCTTTTAAGAAATCAAAAATACACATTCTTTTTAACTATAGAATTTTTCTCATTCATACTTAAAAGTAGATCTATAGTCAATATATGTCCATCCCTAGAAAAAATCACCACGTTATGTATAAAACCCCTTATTAATCCTTATAAACTGAATTATTGCAATTCTAGTGTTATATTTGTATGTTGGATAGAACCCTTCACTGCACCCTTTCATTATAATTGTACCCTTCATCTCGTATATATATGCCAAGGAGACCTAGTCTTAGAACCAAATTATCTCATTTGATATTGCATTCTAAATTGGATATATTGTAAAAGTAGGTTTCCTCCTCGAAGTGGACTATATTCATTGACATTTTGTCAATTTTAATGCATTGGATAATAATATTTGGTATCAGACSATCGATCCTAGGGTTTTTCTTCTACAAGCAAGTGACATTAGAATTTTYGTTATAACATTGTTTCTGGGTTGCTTTAGATGAGAAATTTTGAGGTTACTTRGAAYACATATCAAGGTACCCATGGTAAAATTTCATCTTATGGGTCATTATACTCTCAGAGATATATCCTATGGAAGATATGGTTTTTGAATCATCCTGAATTCCCTTTTAAACTAGCTATCTTGGTATTTTTACTATAATTTTTTTTTCTGGGAAGTTTCATATAGTGAAACTTTTTGGAGACTAAGGATACATATCCTAGTACATGTAATCCAAATTTTTGATCATGTTTYTGTATACTTTTAGATATATGGTCCATGTAAGACAAGGCTTGTGAGTAATCATGAAATATGTTTTMAAAGAGTCAACTTGGCATTTCAATGTAATTGTTTTTTTGTTTCTGATTCTAATTTCTTWAAATCYTGAGTAGACATAGTGAATTAAGTGTGACATTTTTTTCATATTTTGAATCATTATTATTTGTGATATATATCTCATGGAAGTTTAGGTTGTTACTAATCTTGAAACTAGTCTTAAGAAAGACATTTTGGTATTTTTGCTACAACCTTTTATCAGTGATGGTTCAAGATGTGAAATTTCCCAAAGTATAAGAAGTCATATCAAATTAATAAAAGAAAATATTTTAGACTTAGAAGGGTTCTAAGTTCTTATATACATTAGGACAAAGGTCATCCATCCATACATTCTCTAAATTAAGGGTTAGAAAGGTACATAACTTACAATTGGCATAAACGTTTATTAGAAGATATGTTTTTGATGATAAAAAAATTGTGATGAATACAAAATAGAGGAGTATTATTATTATTATTCCACATGTGTCCAAAAAATATGTTAACACCAATTGAAAATCCAGAAGTCTAGTTTATAATTCATGAAGAAAATGAGGAGATACATAACAAGCTATCCAAATTAGAGGAACAACTTAATGATTTCAGTGTTAGGTCAATAACAAGTGATGAGTTGGTAAACTCACAAATAAAAATTCAAGAAATGTAAATGAAGATGGAGGAAATGGAAAATCATATGTATATGAATATGGTTGAAAATAAGAATGAAATGAAAAACAAGATGGATGAAAATAAAGAAGAAATACAAAAATCCATGAAGAAATTAAAAAATTTCATGTCTTTAATGATCTTTCATGCTCTATATGAGAGAATCCATAAAGGAGATATCAAAATGAAAGGAACTCATTAAAAGAACGAGAACAAGGTCGATGAGACACAATCACATATCGGGGGGTATACTATCACTTTTGGAGAGCACAAATTCTAAATCTCAAAACAATGATCATTCATTAATCCAAAATCCACATTATCAAGGATTCAAATCGACACCAAGGAACTACTTCCTTATGAATATCGATATGAGGACGTTTGATGGTAAATATATTAAAACATGGATACTCCATATGGATGAATTTTTTGGTCTACACCAAAAACCAAGATTAAAAAAGGTACCTATTGCATCCTTGCATTTAGAAAATGATCAATTTGTTTGGTATCAATATCTTTGTGAAATAAAAAAGAATTATATTATATCTTGGTCCATTTTTATAGAGGAATTGATATCACATTATGTGTATATTAAGAGCAATACATTATTTCATTAATTGATAAATCTTCAACAGAAAGGTCCAATTACAAAGCACATTCAACAATTCCAAAAGCTCAGTCTCAAGGTAAAGAATATTCCTAAGGATAATTTGTTAGATATCTTTAAGGGTACTTTAAAGGAGAAAATTCAACATGAGTTACAACTCTTCAAACCTAAATCCCTAGAGAAATCTAAAAAAATATGGCTACTAGAAGAGTGGAAACTGAAAACTATAGAGAGCACCATGTTGCCTCTCATACACTGACAATTTTGACACCTCAACAAATGGATAAAATAATATCAAAGGTAATATGTTTCAATTATGATGACAACTATAGTAAAGTGAATAAATGTGGTGAGAATAAATTATTATACATATAATGTGAAGAGAAAGAAGTTCAAGAATTTGAACAACGATCACAATATCTATATCTAGAAGAGGAAACTCCAATGATATCTTATCATGCATTGACTCGCATCAGTAACCCAAAAACACTCAAGATATAAGGATACATAAAAATTAAAAGGTAATGGTGTTGATGGATTCTGGTAGTACCCATAACTTCATCAATTACAAATTAGAAAAAGATCTCAATTGATTTGTATATCTGACACTAGAGTTTAAAGTGATGTCTGCAGTTGGAGGTACCATAAATTGTTCTAAGAAGTACCATAGTATTAAGCTCAATATGGGGGAGTATTTTTTATATAATCCCATGATTGACATCCAAATAGGTGGTGTTGATGTTTTATTAGGGGTCCAATGGTTACAATCATTGGGAACAATGAACCTTAATTTTCAAGATATTTATATCAGATTTTCCTTAGAAGGATAGGAAATTGATCTTAGAGGTATCCATTTGAAACCTTGTAAAGACATAATCTCTAATAGAATGACAAAATTACTCAAAAAGGGAAACTATGTTGTAATTGCATAATTTTTCTCACAATATGTCCAAAAATCTATACCCTCTACTCCAATAGATCTCCAAATGGTTATCAACAACCATTCCAAGGTTTTTAGAGAGATGTTGAAGGGTATTCCACTGAATCAAGATCATGATCATGCTATTCATTTGCAACCCGGAATTGTACCACCTAACATTAGGCCTTACAGGTATCCATATGCATAGAAAAGTGAGATTGAGCACATGATTAAAGAAATTTTATAGTCCAAAATCATTCAACATAGCCAAATTTATTTCTAGTCACCAATGGTGATGGCTACAAAAAAGGATGGTTCATGTCATATGTGTCTAGATTATAGACAAGTCAAAAAAATGGCCATCAAAGATAATTGTCTTATTCATGTCATTGATGAATTATTATCTAAATTACATGGATCAATTTTATTTACTAATTTGGATCTTTGTTTGGGATATCATCAAATCATAATGATGTGGGAAGAAATTCCCAAAATAGCTTTTAGAATAGATGAAGGTCATTATGATTTTTTGTTTATTCCATTTAGACTTACTAATGCACCTTCAACATTTCAAATCTTTATAAATTCTATTTTAAATCCCTTCCTTAGAAAATATGTGTTGGTATTTTTTGATGGCATACTAATCTACAACAAATCTTGGGAAGAGCAGGTACAAAATGTTGGTATTACAACTATTCAAAAAAAACAACTTTATGAAATCCTTCCAAGTTTGCCTTTGGGGTTCAAGAAGTGGAATAGTTGGGTCATATTTTATCTCATGAAGGTATAAAAGTGGAACCTAAAAAAATTAAAGTTATAAGGGAATTCCCAATTCCCAAAACCTTGAATAAGATTAGAGGATTCTTAGGATTGAAAGGATATTACTTTAAGTTTGTTAAGAAATATGGTCATGTAGTAGAACCTCTAACAAAATTATTGAATAAGGAAGCATTTTCTTGGACTGAAGCAACAACCAAAGGTTTTGAAGAACTTAAGGAGAATATGTGTACAACTCTTTTCCTAGACACATCTAAATTCACAAAAACATTTATTGTGGAGTGTGATGCCTTGGGCCATGGAATTGGTGCATTTTTAATGCAATAAGGAAGACCAATTTCATTTGAAAACAACCATGTTAAAGGAAATAACTTATTCAAAACAATTTATGAAAAAAATATGTTGTCCACACTACATGAAACTAAGAAATGGAACCCTTACCTAATAGGAATACACTTCAATGTAAAACTAGATCATCATATCTTGAATTTCTTCTTGGAGCAACAATTATCTTCAGAAGAGAAACACAAATGGGTTACAAAAATTCTAGTTTATGACTTTGAAATTATATACAAAAAAGGAAAACATAATATTGCTGTAGATGACCTTTCAAGGAATGAAAAAGAAAGATAAGGTTCATTGTGTGTTATTTATATTCCACAATACTATTGGGTGGAAGAAGAAATTATAGAATGGAAGAAAGATCAAGAGGTATGCAATATCATTCAACAACTAAAAGAAGACCTTATCTCATCAAATGATGTTTTATGGAAGAATGATTTTCTATGGTATCATGATCGCTTATATTTATGTAAGAATTAACAACTCAAACATAAGTTCCTTATGTACCATAGGTTCAAGAAGGATTTTTTTCTGGGAAGGTCTTAGAACCAATTTTCAAAATTGTGGTTTGCCAACAAAATAGGGGAGATACAATCAAGAATCCAAGTCTCCTACATCCATTATTTATACCAATTCAACATTGGAAATAAGTTTCAATGGATTTAATTAGAGGATTTCCCAAATATGAAGGAAATATGGTCATCATGGTAGTAGTGGATTGACTAACAAAGTATGTTTGTTTTCTCTCTCTTTCTCATCCTTTCAAAGACAATATAATAGGTGTATCATTCATGGAAACATTTCAAAAACTACATAGAGTCCCCAAGATTATTGTAAGTGAAAAAGATCCAATTTTCACTGGAAATTTTTGGAGTGAATATTTTCTTGTTTTGGTACTCAATTGGCTCATAGCTCATCTTACCATCCTCAATCTCATGTGAAAACTAAGATTGTGAATAATTTATATAAGGATATCTTCATTTGTTTTTATATGATAAACATACACAATGGTTCAAGTGGTTTCCCTTGGTAAAATGGTGTTACAATAAATCCTTCGATACTTCCTCAAAAATTTCCCCATTTCTAGCACTTTATCGATTTCACCGTCCATCCATCACATCACCCTTGAAAGGGACTGACAGATCCTTTCAAAGTTTGGATTCCAGCAGCAACATCCTACCATCCTTTAGTGGGACAATCAGAGGTGACATCAAGCTCGCCAAAGACCTAGTTGAACATCAACGCAACAAGCACATCGAGCTACACATGCACTTCATCATAAATATTGTTCATGATCAAGTTATTGAATTGCTCTTTTTCCCTACAGAATATCAAGTTGGATACATTTTCATAAAGTCTCTTATAGAAGCGAATTTTTCCAAACTTTGATATATGTTAGGAGTTTAGAAAGTTGTCATTAAGGGGGGATAGGCTCTAATGCCTCCTCCCTTCTCCTATTGTGTCACTATTTTAAATCCTGCAATCCTATTCCAAGTTTTTCTTAAGGGGGGATGTTAGTATATTTATACACTTAGGAGTTAGTTAATATCTACTTGGTCTAATGTGTCGATAGGTAAAAGTGTGTTTATTTAGTACGCATTAGTATACATTTGTAGTTACGAAATCCGTCAGTCACAATATGTTCCCGACATAGAGTGATCAGATGGTTCATATTCTCCTTGATATTAATTCTTCATTAAGGTTGGTTTTCTTTGATGTCAACCCTTGAAGAAAGTTTGGTAGCAAATTCCAGTAGCACAAAGGTTTGGGTAATGGACCTAAGGTTGTTTCATGTATAATGGTATTAGTTTTAATATATTTGAAGGTAATACTATTCTATATGGATAGTACATGTAATGCCATTTCTGGTGCTATGTGGAACATCACATAACTCCTCACGGTTTGAGAGTTATGGCCTTACAAAGTTGGAGGACCCTCATATGTTAGCTTGAATCCCTGAAAGGTCAAAGAAGTCAAAGAGCTTTCAAGGAATAAATTATTATTTAGATGATAAAGTAAAGTGACAAAGTCAAGAAGGAATATTTAAATAATAAAGTGAAGTGACAAAATCAAAGAAGATTATTTAAATGAAAAGGTGAGCTGACAAAGTCAAGGAGAAATATTTAAATGATAAAGTAATGGAGAACTTTCTAAGTATGGAAAGTGGTTAATCGTAAAAATGAGGAAAATGGGTTAAGTGACCTAGAAATGGGTTAAGTGACCTATAAATGGGTTAATTAACCTAGAAGATGCTTCTAAGGAAGATATTTGGAGAGTATAAATAAGAGGCAAGGCTCTCTCATTTTTTATCACACTTGAGCATATTGAATATATATAGGTTACTGAGGTAACCAAAGGATATCTAAGCTGAATTTAAGTGGGAAGGTGAAGAAAAGAAGGTCGGAATTCAACGGAGGATAATTTATTTTGATGATGCTTTCTAAGGTATGTTATTTATAGGTCATCTCACCATTTTCGCAATAACTTTTTTTCTAGAATGATTCAAACCATGAAATTGACAATACATTGAGGAAACATATCCAATTATATGTGGTAAATAATTCAACTTGTGGGTCATTATATTTTTGGAGTTACAGTCTGTGGAAAATAGGGTTTTTGGCTAGTCTTGAAACTAGTCTAAAACAAAATTTTCAGGTAAAAACGTCATAACTTCTTAATAACAGATCCAAATTCTGTAAGATCAAATGTTTTGGTTAGATTGAAGTCTTTAGTATTTTGTGTACCATTTTAATATCCATTCAACAAATATTCCATTCGGGGCATTCCCTACAAGGTCTCTCTCTAGAATAAGCCAAAATTCAGCAAGGTATGCCATTTTTGCTATAAGTCCTTTTCTGAGAGGTTTCGAGTAGTGACACCTGGAAGAATTTCACAAAACAAACTGAACAACATTGTGTACTAAATATCTTTATTCATTAAAGGTACATAGTTATGATTATTTCATTTTAGGGTTGTTGACTAATCCCAAACTAGTCATGTGAGACTAAAGAAAAGTTTGATGAAAATGCTAGTCTCTTGTTGTGAAAGTTAAGGAAGGTTTGAAGGTATGTGATCATATACACCATATCTATTACAAATTTAAAAATCATATTTGGATGTTGAAATGGATGAGGGATTTTGGTTAAGGTACATGTTGGGTAAATGGTTGAGACAAGTAGTTGATGAGTTGGCACATACATGAGGTGTATAGTTGATGATGTTGGTACATATTGATGAGTCATATTTGATGAGTAGTTAACACATGATTAGTACATACTTGGTA
>ML783970.1:649947-675920 GCA_009831015.1 Picea engelmannii
GATTGTTCTTCCATGATTGATAGGATTTGGTCCACATGTCGAAGGTGTTCCTCCCAGGTCTTGCTGTAAATGAGAAAGTCATCAAAGAATACCAACAAGTGTTTCCTCAGCTGTTTGTTGAACACATGGTTCATGCAAGAATGTAATGTGGCTGGGGCATTGGTTAACCCAAAATGCATCACCAAAAACTCGTAATGGCCGTAGTGACACCTAAAGGTTGTTTTTGAGATGTCCTCCTCCCTCATCTTGATTTGATGGTAGCTCGAGCGAAGATCAATTTTTGTGAAATATATAGCTCCATGCAGCTCATCCAACAACTCATCAATCCTGGGTATGGGATACCTATTTTTGATCGTCTTTTTATTCAAATCCCGGAAGTCAATGCACATTCTCATCGTTCCATCCATCTTCTTCACCAAGACTAATGACAAATAAAATGGGATTGAACTTGGTCTAATGTGTCCCATGTCTAGAAGCTCCGTGATGGACTTCTCTATCTCGTATTTATACTTCTTGGGATGCCTATAGGGTGTGGTGATAACAGGCTTAGCCCCGGCTTCTAGCTCAATGATGTTCTCAAACCCCCTGCCTAGTGGCACACCTAGAGGAATTGGCCCAAACACGTTCTGGTGCTTGTTAAGGATTCTTTTGATCTCCAGTGTGTAATGCACCTTTCCCTTCTCATCCACCCATGTTGAGACCTTACATTCTGCTGCATTACAATTTCTTCCCTTCTGAAGATGGCTTCCATCCTCTTGGTCGTGACCACTCTAGCAGAGTTACCTGTCATGCCTCTGAGCACAACCTTTCGTCCTCCTTCCTCCACAAAGGACATTTCCATGGTATTGTAATTTGTGGTGATGGGTCCTAAAGTACTGAGACACTGCACCCCTAGGATGATGTTGGTATCAGGAAGATCCATCACATACACATCCTGAACTAACTCATGCCTTCCCTAGGTGAGTTTCATACCTGGTATGTATCTGTTATAGGGCATAGTACTACCACCTGCTACCTCCACTTTGAATCCTTCAAACTCTACTATAGGTATGTTCCTCCTCTTCAGTAATGTTGCATCAATGAAATTGTGGGAAGCTCCTCCATCAATCAGAACCGACACTCTTTTTCCTTGTAATACCCCTCTCATCCTAAAGGTGTTGAACTTGAGTACCCCACTAATAGATGCCAACGTAGCCTTCTCTCTAGCCGCACAGTCTAGTTCTGGAACCTCCTCTTCTGCTGCCTCTAATGTTTCGGCCTCCATGTTTTGTATTTGACCATACTCATCCTCTTCTTCATCATCTGAAGTGACCTCAATGTAATGTACCTGTCCTCATCCCACGCACTTGTGTGAGGGATTCCATGGCTCCTTGCATGTGAAGCAGAGTTGCTTCCTTCTCAGTTCCCTCCTGGTGTTGTCATCTATTCTTCCACGACCCTTGTCATAACCCTTAGGGTCACGTCCTCCCTATTTTATTGGATGCCTTTGATATCTTCCACCATCGTTAAGAGGTGGTCTGGGTATGAATTTTGGTTTAGCAGCTGGACCCAGATCCCTCATCTTCCAAATGGCTTCCTGTAGGTTGGTAGGCTTGAAGGCCTTAACCCAACCCTTCAAGGGTTCCATCAATCCTTCTGTAAAGAGAATCATGATCCTGGTTGGGGACATATCTTGCACCATCACTACCAATCTATGGAACTCATCAATGTATGCCTCAACCGTACCTATTTTCTTGAGTTGGGTGAGCTCCCAAAAATGTAACTCAGGATCTCCTAGATCAAATCTATCAATGAGCCTCTAAGTGAATTCTGTATAGGATACAATCTAGTTGTGGCCGAGTGTGGTGATCCCATGGTACCACCAGTCATGGGCCTTGACATTCAAGTACATAGTGGAAAACTTTATGGCCTCCATCTCTCTCATGGGGTTAAGCTGAAGGTAAGTATCTAGCTTCTGCACCCATGCTTGTGTTGTCATCTTAGCCTTACCATCAAAGTATGGAATCTCTATCTTCCCTACCCTTTTCTCAAACTGAAATCTACCCCTATGGTTCATCCTAGGCTGGTTTTTGAACCTGAGTTGACAATACTGGTCTAGGGATATCTGTCTTTGAACTTTCATATCCAAGCTATAGTATTCCCTGGTACTCCTAGCTAATTGTTCCACAAAATCTTCAACCTGTTCATGCTGCCCTTGCTCATCTGTGAATGTGGGCATGCATGGTCTGGGGTTAGCTCTACTACCTGAGTGTTGGCCTAGCGGTTCATCCATGAACACTGGCACGTATGGCCTATAATTGGTCCTGCTACCCATCTTCCCATGGAACGTGCCACCTCCAAGACTTCCTTCGGATCCCGGTGCTTTCTCCGGGTTATATCTGGCTTCCTCATGGGTTCCACTGGACCCTCTAGCCTCCTTATTCCCATACGTATCAGGATCTTTGCCTCGATGGGTTACTTGAATCAGAAGGTCAGTTATCCTAGTTTGTTTCTCGTTCATTTTCTGTAGATTCTCATCAACTTTCATTAAGGTTTCATAGATTTCAGTATGTCCCCTTCTGTTGGTTTCCTGAAACTCATCCAACTACCGGACCAATGTGCTTTCTGTGCGGTTCATGTTTTGCTGGAACTTACCAAATTCGGCTACTAAGAGAGCCAAGCCCTGAGGCCCATGGTCGTCTCCTAACCCTTCCATTTCTGCCTCTGTTTCACTATTGTTTTTCATCCTCGGACCCACAACAATTCCCCTATACTTTTGCATGCACCGATGTCTCCACAGGTTTGGAGGATCGAGGCTATGATACCAATGTAATGATCCCAAGCCAAATTCTTTCTTGGAATCACTAACTACTACTAATTTATTGAGCTATTAAGTGCATACAAGATTCATCAACACATGGAGATCACAATATATTCAAGATGTAGAAGCACAAGCAAAGATCTGACCTTTTTATTATGAGCAATGTAATATCAATACAATAGATGGCCGATCTGGCATAAACCTCAGATGGTCGTACAAGAAATAGATATGAGTTGCTACAAAATGCTCCCGACAATACAAAATAAGCCTCCAAAGGCTGGATATACAATGAAGACTAAATCAATCATATCTAAGCCGTACTAATGCTCAACCTCCAAGCTGGAAAGTGCCACGTCCTGCTAGAATTCTGAAGCTCTGAATAGTTCTGCCCTGCTACCAAATGTGTCCAATCATCCCGAGAAATATGCCAAATGATAGATCGGGCAAATGTAAGGAAAACCCAGATGTCAAAATTCCCAAATCCACTCTCAAACCCCATAGATCTGAATTCTCCACTGAATGGTGTGCCCCACTGGATGAATGAAACCCTATCTTGTTCGACCCTAATGAAGGAGGCCTCCAAATGCTTTAAAACTCTCCAAGAATATATATCGGGCTATGAGAATCCCGTGGGAGAAGTTTCGGGCTCAGATCTCAAGAAGATATCCCTAGATATGAGTTTTATTGTATCACAGGACGTCCCCTATGGCTCCACGACATCCCAATCTGCAGACAAATGTAGAATGATGATAACCCTCCAGGAAATCCCTCAAACTGATGGTCCTGCCCTTGCAAACAAAACCCAACTGTCAGAATGGCCCCAGGCCCTCAGGATAAGCTGGATCAAACCTCTCTCGATAAGTTGGCCCTGAGACTAGAATGGTGTGGAGGAGTCTTTCATCCCCGAGACCAATATGTGGAACAAGGTGAGTGGATATTTCACCACTGAGTTGCTCACAAGGGTTTTTATAGCAAAACCCCCAAACTGAATGCTCAAGGGCAATAGAAAATGCTAATCCAAAACCATAATGCGTAATAGGTGTACCCCAACCTCTTACTTATACTTTTCCTTCTAATTCTCTGTTGAGTTAGGTTAAATCCCAGGGTTAATCTTCTATTCTTCTGTTGAGTTATCTTTTACTCTATCCTTTTCCTTTCTTAAGTCAACTTAAAAATATAACTTTTAACTTCTTGACTTTCCCCCCCCTCAGTGTGAGACTATGACCTAGTGGGGGTGACCAGGCCACTGAGTCTCCTCATCACCTCTCTAAGAGGTGGGGGACATTACAGTGTGGTGGTAACTTCCCTGCAACCAAGTAGTTAGCGATGTTTGCATACCATGGTGAGTGAGCATATACTACAAATAGATATTCATCAGGAAAGGAATAATCTACTGGGGTGTTATCATCAGGTGTTAGCCGAGAAAGGAAATCAACAACTACATTTTCTTTTCCTAGTCTATCTACAATTGTAATATCAAATTCTTTTAATAATAGTAACCATCTAGTGACTTGAGCATTTGTGATAGGTTTGTTCATTAAATATTTGATAGCTAAGTGATTAGTATGGACAAGAGTAGAATATCCAGTGATGTAATGTCAAAATTTATTAATAGCATAGATAACTGCCAAGAATTCCTTTTCGACAACTGTATAGTTAAGTTTAGCATGGGTCATATTCTTGCTAATGAAGTAAATAGCATAAGGGAGATGATTTTATTCTTGTCCCAAGACAGCTCCTATTGTAGTATTTGAAGCATCAGAGGATATATGAAAGGAAAGTGTCCAATCAAGTCCTCTTAGAATAGGGGTTGTAGATAACTGATGTTTAAGTGTATTAAATGCTTCCTGGCAAGGGTTAGTCCACTTGAATTCAACATTTTTCATCAGTAACACAAACAGAGAAGAAGCTATTTTGGAAAAAAAATTGATAAATCTTTTGTAGTATCCAGCATGTCCTAGGAAACTTCTCACCTCTGTTTGGGTTTTGGGAATAGGAAGATTTTTAATGACTTATATCTTGGATGGATCTACTTGGATTGCTTGAGATGAAATAAAATTTCCAAGCACTATTCCTTCACTCATCATCATATAACATTTTTTTGTACTTAAGGAGAGGTGGGCTTGTATACATTGTTTAAGTACTTTCTCAAGATTTTGTAGTGCTTCCTCAAAAGAAACACCATAAGGGGTAAAATCATCCATAAAAATTTCCAGAGTCGTTAAGCATATCAGAAAACATTCCTATAACTGCTCTTTGAAAGGTTGTTGGTGCATTACATAGTCCAAATGAGAGGACTCTATAAGAAAAAGTTCCCCAAGGGCTAGTAAAAGTGGTCTTATCTTAGTCTTGGGGTGCAATTTTGATCTGATTATACCCATTGAAACCATCTAAAAAGGAGAAAATTTTATTTCCTGACAAACTATCCAACACCTGATCAATGAATGGTAATGGAAAGTGATCTTTTTGAGTGGCTTTATTTAAATCTCTATAGTCTACACATACTCTCCATTTCCCGTTTTTCTTAGGAACTATTACCAATGGGGAAACCCATTCACTATCTGGTATATGATATATAAACCCTGCATTAAGCAATTTTTTAAGTTCTTCTTTAAGAATTTCTCTTAGATTAGGGTTCATTCATCATTGAGATTGGCATATCGGTCGACAATCTTCCTTGATATATATACGATGAGTACATAATTCGGGAGAGATTCCTTTCATATCTGTATAGTCCCATGCGAATGCTTCTTTATGTTCAAGAAGTAACTTCATTAATTGTTGTGTTTCAGCATCTTTCAAGTTGGGGTTTATGTTCAGTGTTTTTCTAGGTTCAATTTCTACTGGTATACTTTTAGAAGAGATGGTGGTTGATGTTTGAGGTGGGTTTTCAGAGTTAAGGTTTTCCTGGTTATCTGACTCCAAAAGTGCAGCTAGTTGGTTATGAGTTTCTGGAGTCACAGAGGAGGGTTCACAAATAAAATTATTAATTACTTCATCCTCAGTGGCATCTTTAAGGCTTAAGGCTTGTTCGATAGTCAACATGGGTTGAGTAGTTTGATCATCAAAGTCTACCCATACAAAATTATCATTATTAATCAAGGGTGTAGTGTGAGGGTAGAGGGTAAGCTGTTTAGTCTCATATCTATTGGAAATTGTCATTGAACCTGATCTACAATTGATAAAATCATTTGTTGTGGCTAGCCAAGGACTGCCCAAAATTAGAGGGTGGCCCCCCAACTTTTTTTTAGGTTGTAATACCACAAAGTCAGCTAGATAATTCCAGGATTCCACTGAGATGATTAGGTCTTCAATGACTCCCTCTGGTTTATTGTAGAATGGTCAGCTAAATCTAGGATGGTTGGGGTGTCTCTGATTTCATTCTTCAGTTGTAACAGTTGTGAGGTTTCCAAAGTCATAATATTGATAGCAGCACCTAAGTCTACCAGGACTCGAGGAATTATTTTTTTTCCAATTTGCACTGAGATGGTAGGATGGCTGGGATCACCATATTTAACTGGGGGAACTTTACCTGACATTAGTGCAGACAAATCACCCATGACATGAACTGTGAGGGGATCTTTAGTTTTCCTACGGGGTTTCTTAACACAAATGTCTTGCATCGTCCTGTATAAATTGGTACATCTCGTAGTGCTTGTAATAGTGGAATTTTGACATAAAGATTTTGTAATTCCCCTAGAAGATTGAAAGCAGGTGGCTCAGGCATTTTAGTCAAAGCTAAATGCTCAGGAAATGGTGGTTTTGTTGTTTCAGTAGTAGTGTTGGAGGATGATTGTACCTCTTCTGGTACATCATGCTTTTATGTTTCCTCTTTGTCAGAAGAGGTAACATCATCAATGATAGGTTCTACTATTTTCCCAAATTGTAAATGAATATCATTGCATTGCACAGGGAAAAGAGAAAATGTAGGCTAGTTTTGAATATCAATGCACTGCACAGCTTTATTATTGGGGTTAGGGTTAGGCTGTACAGGTAGTTGGGGCCTCATCATTTGATTGTTTGGTGGAGTACCTGATGGTAAGGAGAGTGGTTGCAGAAATTGTGATTGAGGTAATTGATTTGGGAACGAGGATTGTTGCCCTCTCCAATTTGGATTCCATTGGTTAAGGTAAGGTTGTTGTTGTGGAGGCCAAGGAGTCCACATTGATGGGTCTACAAAGGGAGGGTTAGTTTGTTGCATTGGTGGGTAATTCATTTGATTGAGGTATTGCATTTGATTATAGGGAGAGTAATTTGCTTGATTAAAAGAAGGATAGTTATTCCAATGATTAGAAGATGTAAATGGCATATTAGGATTCATACCTTGTCCTCGCGGCTGCCATTACCTTCTCTGTGTCAACAGATAGACAACTTTAGCTTCTTCATCAGTTGGTTGTAATACTACCTTGATTCTTGGTAAAGAAGGGCATTGTTGAGTTTCATGATCCTTATCACAGATGGTGCAGATTGGATTTTTGTCCAATGGACATTCCCTTCGTGGGTGCTTTTCTCTGCATTTGGAGAAAAAGATGGACAGAGCTGCTTCTACTTTGTCTTGTTTCTTTTGAATCGGCAAGGTATCAATTTGTGAGGCAAAAGAGATTAACATTTCAGTTTTAAAACCCTCCAGTAAATTACCTATTTCGGCTCTTGTTGCTCCTCCACTGGATAATTTTTGAACTCTTGAAAATGTGGTATCCCTGCTATTTGATCTATTCCTTGAAGCTCCTCTTGAACATATTTTACATAGGTTAAGAATTTCATCATATGATTCTTTAGATATGTCCCCTTTTCCAAGCATATTCAACATATCTAGACAGTCATCCCTTACTCCTTTTAGTAATATTGTTTTAAGAATATCCTTACTTACATCGGGGTGACTAGATCTTTGTAGATTATACTGTAGCCTTTCTTCAAAATCCTCTAGATTTTCATCCTCTTTCTCTATCATCTTGAATAGTTCCTCTCTTTTTTTCTTGTTCGGCAATAGTCCTAGTATTTATGCAGGAATTTCTATTTCATCTGATCCCATGTTGTGACTACATGACCTCCAAGACTCATGAACCATCTTAGTGCATTCCCTTTCAGTGTTGCTGGAAATAGCTTTAATTTTTTAGTATTGGAAATGTAATCATAACTTATTCATAATATGTCAAACTCGAAAAGGAATTCATCAGGATCCTCTGAAGATAAACCATGAAAGTTAGGTAAAGTTGAGAGTGGCATATTCTTCATAGGAGCCACCCCTCTAGGAAGATCACCAATAGGAAATCCTAAGGTGTAAAAAGAGTTTTCATCATTTACCTCTCTTTCAGGACCTACCTGTTCTTCATGATGCAGTTCTTCATTATACTCATCCATGATTTCTTTTGTTTGTTCCCCTGCTGCGCTTGCTCGATCCTCAATATTTCCTGTTGGTTTCTCAACTGTCTCAGGGCTCCAAATCTCTTTCCCCATTTCAAAGTTTTCTTGAAAGGAAGGTTGGGATTTTGGTTTCCGAGAGTTTGGTTGCTGAGGAGAAACATATTCATATTTTGATATAATGTCGTCAATAAAAGTCTTCCTTCCTCCCCTTCCTCTGCCCCTGCCACCTGTAGGGTTAGTTTCTTTGGGGTCTCCACGTCCTCTCATGCAATCTTCATATTTGAAAGAACATAAGTTCTTTTGAAATCTATAATTTCCTTCCCCGACAATGGCGCCAAAATCTTGGTCACTGTAATTGCTTATTAACTAAACAATCAAGTGTTACATAAATTGTCAACCCAGGGAAGTCTGTTTATTTCAAAGGCAATCACACACTATATATGCTCAATCTCAAAAGAAATCTATAGTTGTAGTAAAAGTACATTAATCACACCTTTCCTTGAACAAACTGAAGTTCTACTTTGAATTACAGAAAAACAACCTACCTATTGCAGAGTTCAAAGTTTAAGGAAATGATTATTTGAAGAATCCTAGATTACATTAAGAAACAATACCCTAGGAAAGAAATCGTTCAAGATACTACAAAAGGAAAGACCAACTATTTTGTAACAGAGAACATGACCCTATTCCCCAAGCATGAATCTTCAACACATGTTTTCGACTATCACACTTTCATGAACTCATTACTAATCAAAATGATTAACACGTACTGAAGGCTAATTATCTCCTAACAGAGAACAAGACCCTATTCCCCAAGCAGGAATCTTCAGCACATGTCTCTAATTATCACACTTTCATAAATTCATCAGACAGAATTACCGATCAGAATGATTAACAGTTACCCAAGCATGAATTATATGAAAAGAATGTAACAAAAAGTAAAGAAGAGTTTCAACAAAATAGAGTTTAGTAAAGTAGAGTTTCAACAAAATAGAATTTAATCAAGGTGTGAATAGAAATAATACTAACACACTATAGAACTAATGGGTGAATCTTTTGAAGAAGGTGGGCCCTCCCTTCTCACAAGATTCCCCAGAAATGAAAGGAACTAAGAGGGAATGCTTAGAATAATCTTTTATTCATCTGTCAACTGTATCATGTTACAATGTCTAAAGTGAACACGCCCTTCTCTGTAATTCCTTTCTAGCCAAAAAAAGGATCCCTTCTAATGATGATTTCCCTTTATTTAAAGAGGAGAATCCCCTCAATACAATTGATCATCAAATTACATGTGCACGTATGAATCCTATTCTTAGTTGGATCTTCTATACTGGAATAGGATATCTTGATCTCCCGTAACATAATGCTATTACAGTAGTTGGACTGTTGCGGCCGGTGTAACAACTTCTTTATTTATCTTGTTACTGATGTTGTATACTGTTTCAGCATCACAAATCATAGACTGTTTCAGGAATGGGATTTGCGTTCTGACTATTTTAGCAACGTGGTCTCAAGAAGAAGCGATGGTTATGCTGGCTTAAGGTGCGGTTTTTGTGGCGAGTGTAATGGATCCTTACTATTGTGTGAATTGTTCTTTCAGCATCGCAGACCACAGACTGTTTCAGCAGCGGGGTTTGCGGGGTTTTGGCTATTTCAGCAACGGGCCTTCAAGCAGCAACAATAATCTATAGTGCAAACTGTTTCAGCACTATATATTTCTGATCGATGGTTAAGTATGAGAGTAATGTAAAATTACATGTAAAACAAATTAAACATATAGCAAAGAGAAGAGATGTTATATACCTTTGGAAAGATAGGGTAAGGTGGTAATGTAAGCTTAAATGTGAGTGGAAAAAGGATGTTATGGTAGCAAGAAGTGTGAGAAAAAAGGTATATTATAGGGTCCTAACAGTGTGGAATTTAAATAATTTTCTAGAAGGTCCAAAACCTTATCATTAATCGATAGTTGATGATGCAAAAACCCTATCCCTAAATAACTATTAGTTTATGTAAATACTAGGCCACTCTAAGGAGGAGAAAGCCTTCCTTTACTTATCATTTTACTTATTCCATTGTTGAGAAGAGAATCTATGAGTGGTATTTTGAGAGCATACCAAAGGAGGTAGGAGATTTTGTAGAAGTCGATCAAGCCATAGTGTCAAAGGAAAATCCATATTGAGTGCCTTTGTCTTTGTACTTTGTTTTCATAACTGAAGAAAATATAGCATAGCATAGGCCTCACCTTCTAGTTGGGTTTTATATGTCTCTTTACTTTCCTTTTCTTTCCTTTTTTTATTTTTTTTATTTCATTATTCAACTTCTAAACTAGTAATAGTTAATCCGGGGTCTAAGGAAATAATTTTCTTAATATAATATTTCAAAATATTGAAATATTTGTTGTGACAAACTATTCCAGTGGAATATACATGGTAGTTTATAGATCACTTATGACCCAAATCAAAGAATGATAAAATCAAAAGATGGCCAAAATGTGATTTTTCCAATTACCAAAGAGGAAATTTAAAAAATGCTACGTTTACCTTATAATCCAACCATTTTAAATGAAGTGAAGTTGGGAAAACAATTTAATTCACTATTATTTGAACAAAATCACTCTTTCCTGTCAAAACTATTACCAATAAATGAAAAACTTCTATAATTGAATTTTCCAATTCCAACTACATTTTTTCTAGAAACACTGAGAGAATCCATTACAATGGCATGTTTAATAAAGGGTTTTAATAATGATTGTACCATTTATTACATCATTTTAACATTTTTCTTCAAAATGGATCAATAAAATACATTCATTTTTACTAAAATC
Source organism: Picea engelmannii (assembly GCA_009831015.1). Taxonomy (NCBI): domain Eukaryota; kingdom Viridiplantae; phylum Streptophyta; class Pinopsida; order Pinales; family Pinaceae; genus Picea; species Picea engelmannii. The sequence continues at coordinate 660,936 of ML783970.1, forward strand.
CATTTGATACCATCCATGATCATTTTGTACAATTTTAGTGTTTTAGGTGCTTCAAATATCAATCATATTTGATATGCTTAATGATTTATCATCAATTGGATCATTTTGAATATCCCGGGTTAAAAAAAGTATACCAACATGGTAAACTTCTTGTATTTATGGATTAGATTCAATTCATCAAAGACTTGTGTTTGAAACATATGTTGATAAATTCATGGCTACTGTATATAAAATAATACACGAGAAACACCATCCCAAGTTATTTGCAGAATGTAAAAATATCCTTAACACATTCTAGATATCAAAGCATGATATTGGTAATTCTACGAGGAGTATACAACAATCATACTTTATGGTTCATAGTTAAAACCATAGCATCTTCTAGTTTTTCTAATCCCTACAAATTTTTCAATGGAATACATCAAGAAAAGGTTGAATTTTTACTTTATCCATCCACTTTTAAGAAATAAAAAATACACATTCTTTTTAACTATAGAATTTTTTTCATTAATACTTAAAAGTAGAGCTATAGTCAATATATGCCCATCCCTAGAAAAATCCCCAGGTTATGTATAAAACCCCTTATTAATCCTTATACACTGAATTATTACAATTCTAGTGTTATATTTGTATGTTGGATAGAACCCTTCATTGCACCCTTTCATTATAATTGTACCCTTCGTCTCCTATGTATATGCCAAGGAGCCTAGTATTGGAATCAAATTATCTCATTTGATATTGCATTCTAAATTGGATATATTGTAAAAGTAGGTTTCCCCCTCGAAGTGGACTATATTCACTAACATTTTATCAATTTTAATGCATTGGATCATAATATTTGGTATCAGACCATCGATCCTAGGGTTTTTCTTCTACAAGTAAGTCACATTAGAATTTTTGTTATAACATTGTTTCCGAGTCATTGTAGATGAGAAATTTTGAGGTTACTTGGAATACATATCAAGGTACCCATGGTAAAAATTTCAGTTTATGGGTCATTATACTCTCAGAGATATATCCTATGGAAGATAGGGTTTTTGAATCATTCTGAATTCACTTTTAAACTAGCCATCTTGGTATTTTTACTATAATTTTTTTTTCTGGGAGGTTTCATATAGTGAATTTTTTTGGAGATTAAGGATACATATCCTAGTACATGTAGTCCAAATTTTTGATCATGTTTCTGTATACTTTTAGATATATGGTCCATGTAAGACAAGGCTTGTGAGTAATCATGAAATATGTTTTAAAAGAGTCAACTTGGCATTTCAATGTAATTGTTTTTTTTATTTTTGACTCTAATTTTTTAGAATCCTGAGTAGACATAGTGAATTAAGTGTGACAATTTTTTCATATTTTGAATCATTATTATTTGTGATATATATCTCATGGAATTTTAGGTTGTTTACTAATCTTGAAACTAGTCTTAAGCAAGACATTTTGGTATTTTTGCTACAACCTTTTATCAGTGATGGTTCAGGATGTGAAATTTCCCAAAGTATAAGAAGTCATATCAAATTAATATAAGAAAATATTTTAGACTTAGAAGGGTTCTAAGTTCATATATACATTAGGACAAAGGTCATCCATCCATACATACTCTAAATTAAGGGTTAGAAAGGTACATAACTTACAATTGGCATAATATTTTGTTGGAAGATATGTTTTTGATGTATTACATCCCCATCCGGTACGACTCCTACGATGTACAACCGGTAAAAACACCCTTAATTTTTTTTATTTTTTTTTTGTGTGTAGAAAGGTAATCATGACATTATACTCAACATTGCAAGACGATGATGAACATGACACATGTAACTCATGCAAAAACAACATAATGACCTAACATAAAATCACATCAAGCATCTGGAAGCAATGTACGATATTCAACGGACGAAGAATAAGAATGACTACCCGCCCATCCTACCCTGCAATGCTTAGGACCTCCAGGACTCATAAGCAACACTTAAGCTCAGGTTCCCATCGATTTTGACCATTTAAGGTCTCAAGGCTGGCGACTGTTCTGACGAACAAGGAGGTGTCTACATCCCTCCCGACACAAGCAGACCAAGACTACGAAGCTAAGGACAACCATCCTAAGCACCCCCACGCACTCAAAATTAATTACACAAGTAACTAGAACCCTCATAATCATTAAATTCAATAAATAACATCAATTACGAATCAATTCGACAATTCAGCATCACAATTCAATCATTGACCACAATTTAATTTTTTGCATTTTGACCTCCACTTGGGTCAATACTTACTAAACTATTTAATCATTAATCACAGTCTAAATGGGTAATTCGATATTAATACAAATTTAATCTCACTAGCCATTAACATTAAATAACAATATTAACCATATTATTGCAAGAAGCTACATTTAATGCACTCGTGAACCAATTAAATCTCAACCTGCCATCTAGCTATACTGACAGCACAAAAATGACAACTGTCTACTCAATTTAAACGAAACTGTTGGGACAAGACAAGGCCATTAACACAGGCAGTTTCCAAGTTGATGGATGGTTGTACAATGGTAGGTAACTAAATTAAGTAATGTAGTCTATTCCCATCTTGTACGTAAATACTATCCAGCTGACTAAACTCAACGCATCACCCAAAAGGGTTGTGCAACACGCATCCCTGTAGAATTGCACCCAAAATGCATACACACCCTCAGACTTGTAAATCGTAGCCCAACACATCCCAACACGCTGCCACACTAAAATGGAAATGAAGGCAGGTAAAAGGGAAAGGAATCACGCAAGCATGCCCCTCAATTAAGAGGAAATCGTTTATGAATAATTCTACATCAGGGAGTAAAAGAAATAAACAGTAACCTATCTAAAACTTTAACACTACGTAGATGGGCCATTTATCAATTTAAGAGAACATTCTGGTAGCGACTTAACTGAAGGGAATAATTATGAGCATTGTCAAGCAAAATTGTTCACTCACAATGCCAATATTTAGTTTCAAAAAAAGGCCATTTATTAAAAACGTAGGTCTATACAGTCGAAGGACGCAAGGTTAGTAAATCGAACTGGAGTAGATTCACCAAAAATCAAGTAACAACAGTAGTAAAATTTTAATGCAATCTCAATCACGTTTTCCAGGAAGAGTGTGGTCAAGTACGCACTAGGAGGACATTCTTAATTTCTTGTCATTAATAAAAGGCAAACACTACACCTAAACTATCAAAACTCTCCTTAAATAAACACTCACTCAAGAAGTCGCACAGGTAAAAAAATCGCTCAATAGTGAAGTCGCACAAGAAAAAAAAAATCGCTCAACAGTGAAGTCGCAAAGGTATAAAGAAAAAGGTGATCGAAATCCATGGGAAGAGTAGAGGACAAGAGGAATTTGCGCCTATGGTGTGAGGGATAAAATGAAAAAAAAGGTTTTGTTTGCATGCGCGACAGAAGTAGGCAAGACGAGTAGGAATTGTCTGGTTGTATAACAAACATTCACTCAACCATTATATAACACCAAAAACTCATTTTTCAAAACAGAGGAACTGAAATCGGAAGGTAGGAGGGAAATCACTGGAAGAATAAATTCACAAGATCGTTATCGAGGCATAAACAACTTGCGGCCTAGCCTCAATTTAAAATGCAGTCCCACTGCATACTATTAAATACCAATCAGAAACACAACAACAATAGTTGGAACGCAGTCAGGTGAAGAAACGATTGGCAACACAATCAAGTAGATGAAGTATTGAATGCAGCGTATTAACCAATGAAAATCTAGTGGCCAAGGGCAGAGTAAATTGCAGGCCAAGGATGTATACGCAAGGTAAAAATTTGGCAGAGTAAAAGGTATACCAGAAGAAAAAAAAACACACAGCAATTTGCCAGGTGAAGCCATGAACGCAGACTTAAACCATTTCTAGGATAGAAATCATAAGACACAAACTTAATTTAAATAGTTTACATTACTAGGATATCAAAAGAATTTGCTGACCGAAATTAGATCTGTTGATTTATTAGCACACCAATAAAAATTTCAGTTTGAAATTAAATCTTTTACATCACCAGGATACCAATCCATCATAGCCAACAATAAGAGAACACAAGAATTCAATGTGATAACTTATTGAAATGATCGTTGGGAGAACCAACACAACGCAAGACTCCCAACACAGAGGTACTTTTGCTAGAGGCCGCAAGACACAAAACTACTAAGGATAACAATAGGGGTGGACGGTTGATAGGTTCATCATTTGCTTCATCATCCTCGCATAGAAAAGCAGGGTGTTGAGATCCATAGGTCTTTTAACACTAAGGCGGTGATTGTAGATCAGGCTCGTGATCGACTGCATAGGCGAGGACGAGTGAGCTAGGGATGAAGGCTAAACAACCAATATGGTCACAATCAACACCATAGGGAAGTCATGACATGCGAGGAACGAAGGTCATTGGAAACCAATCTATCAATCAGTTAGGCCATAAAAAAATTAGTCATGAATCTAGACAACCAGTTTACCTACCCAAAATAAACATCCAGATCCAAATCATAATCCAACAACAATCTAGAATACAAACGAAGAAAGCGTACCATTTCTTGATTTCCCACTCTGAGTGGACGTCCCGCGCTCCGTGCAACTCCCGCTTGCCGACCAATGAGACTTCATCAATACCTCCTAGCCAATTCTAGGGGTACTCTTCTTCCCCCTTAGCCCCTTGAACCACAAAGAGGCCACACCCTCACTATCCAGAGATTTCGACTAGCTCCCAGCTCACCTCGCAAGCCCGAGCTACCACTCCTCATCAAGCTGGGTATCCCAACTCCCACAAGTTAAGTCAGTCAAGTGGATATTTCTACAGCGTAACGTTACGCAAACATAAGATGATTATTCATCCTTATCCTTCCTTCATTATATAGATTCTTGAACTTCCTTTCTTTCCTAAAATCTCATTTAATTAAAGTTTTTAAAAATAAATTCCTAAAAATTTATCTTCGTACAAGTGTCCCCCATCCCCTACATTCCTCCATAAATTAATTTCTTTAATTAATTAATTATCTTTATTTCCCTCACCCACCTACAGTTACTCCTAAAATCACTCCTAGGTGTCCCCAAATTCTCTTACAGGTTTTAATGGATTTCGCTATTATTAAATTTCTAGTTCAAATTAAATTAGAAAGCTCTTAAATTGTAGATACTTTTCTAAGTTTGACTTTCCGCTTTTTCCCTTATGTTCCCCTTTATCCCTTTTTATGTTTACCTATTTTCCTAGTTTCCTAAATTTTTAGATTTTTCCCTCTTTCCCCTTTTTGTTAGAACTCAAAAAGGCAGGTGTGGAAATTAAGCCCCCTTTCTCCCTTTTCTCATTAAATTAATATATTTTAAATTATCATAAAATAATAAAACGATTAATTCCCTTTTAAATCTTAATCCAATAGATTTTCTTTTATGAAACAATTAATTTCTTACTCCCTTTGTGTTACAATATTTAAAGAAGGTCATAATTATTATTTAGGTGGTTTTTAATTTTATTATTATTATTATTATTATTTTTATAGAGAGATAAAATTTTACCACTAGCATAGTTTAGACTTAAACCTTAAATTTTCGTGATGGGCGACATTTTATTAGGGAAAAAATGTAATTTTTTGTTTTTTAATTCTTATCACATTGATCATCCTAAGGCTTTCTAGGTTCATTCATCTATCGTCAACACCGTGACGCTCCCTTTAGGAGGCACTAGGTGCTCCAAGGGTGCCACTCACCCTAATCAGTTTCCCTTGCGCAACGTACCCTTCAGGATGCACTATGTGCTCCAAGGGTGCCACTCGCCTCTTGACTGACTTGGTAGACATCAAAAAACCTTGGAGTCAATACTTTGCCAGGTGAACTTGTTGGAGACTAAGGGCCTCTAAGGAATAAGGCCCTCACCTTATTGCGCACCCCTTAGAATCATCGTGAGCGTCTGTCGCAGTCTGCCCTCACGGCATCGTCGGTCCTCTCGAACTAGGTAAATGTTAACCTACAATTCGAGCCACGATGGGAGTGCTACTAGGTTGTGCCAAGGTTTTTGTCCACACCTCTCCCTCAACATCTCTAGTAGTCGTGAGTGACCCCTTTACTCCACATGTGAGTCTGGTCGGAAAGCTATCGTCAGCCTGCATCATCAACAAATCATGTCAAAACATATACAGATCATATCATCTAATCAGATGCACTAATATCAGTACAACAATCAAACCCCAATGGTACACTCCCTGACTCGATCCGAAGTCCAAGGGGTTCCATCGATGCCTCTGCATCCTCGAGGTCCAAAACCTTGCACACTCAGTAAAACCGAGTCAATAGCATATGTCTATGTCAATGTAGTAAAACAACATGTCATCAATCTATAACGCCTCATAATCAAAATCAAAAGTTTTAATAGTGTAATAATCTGGATCACTTGCGAGAAAGTGTCCTCAAAGAATAAGTTCGCTCAGTGCGCGAGAGCGAGATGTTACATACACCCCCTCTTGGTCTAAAATTCGTCCTGAAGTTTCATAGTATATATGCTAAAATAAAGTGTATCACAGTATCATATGTCTATCTATCAAACAAAAATGGAAACTATTGGCGCATATCATATGCATCCTCCCAGGTCGTCGAGTGCGGACTATAATTGTCCCACTAGACCTTGACCTGCTCTATAGTTCGACGTTGTATCTTTCGAACATGATGATCCAAGATGTGGATTGGCTTAGCCGTGAGTACCCCCTCGTCCATCACCTGCAAGGAAATCATGTCAATAATATGTGTAGGATCACTAATATAATGTCTCAAAACAGATACATGAAAAACATCGTTCATACGCCTCTAAGAATCAGGAAAGGCTAGTCGATAGGCCACGTGACCCTTTCTCTCCACAATCTCGAAAGGTCCCATGAACCTAGGAGAGAGTTTATCTTCCTTCCCAAACTTGATCAAACTCTTATGCGGTTTAACCCACAAGAAGACTCGATCGTCGACCTTGTAACTACAGTCGACACGGTGCACATCAGCATAACTCTTCTGTCAATCCTGCACTTCTTTAATCCTTTGTCTTATTGTTTGCATTTGCTCTTCCATTTCTTGGATTTCTTCTGGTCCCACCAAGACCCTATCCTCAAGCCAATCCCAACTCAAAGGCATCTGACATGGTCATCCGTAAAGAAACTCGAAAGGCGTCATCTTAATGGTGCTCTGGTAATTGTTGTTGTAAGAGAATTCCACTAGTGGAAATAATTCATCCCAACGCTTTTGTTTGTCCATCACATACATGCGCAACATGTATTCCAAGTTCTGGTTTGTTCGTTCGGTCTTCCCGTCAGTCTCCGAGTGATACTTAGTACTAAAGTTAAGTTGGGTTCCTAAGGCCTCTTGGAAACTCATCCAAAATCGTCGAGTAAACATTCATCCTCGAGTAAATATAATCCTCTTAGGAACGCCATGCAGCCTCACAATCTCACTGATGAAATCTCTAGCTATATCAAGTGCCTGATACGTCATACACACATGAATAAAGTGAGCACTCATTTTCAGAGTGTCGACTACTACAAAAATCGAGTCATGTCTCCTTGTCGTCAGTGGAAAACCAACAACAAAATCCATCGAAATAACCTCCCATTTCGATTCTGGAATAGCGTGTGGCTGTATTAATCCTGCTGGGTGTCTATGTTCAACCTTTACCTACTAACATTCTAGACATATGGCCACATAGTTGACTATGTCTGCCTTCATTCCCTTCTAGAAGAATAAGGGTTTAAGGTCTGCGCTCATCTTCGTGACTCCCGGGTGAGCCATGTAAACTTCTCTATGAGCCTTGCTTAGGATAAACATCCTCAACTCATCGTTCGAAGGTACGTAGATCCAATTTTTAAACCTCAATAAACCATCGCTATCAAATGAAAATCCTTCAAATCGTGGTACCATCATTGTGTTTTGTCCGATACAACCCTCGACCTCTTTGTATCAGTCATCGTCACGCTCTAAAGTTAGAATCTTTTCACGTAGATTTTTCTGAAGAGGAAGCACTAAAAAGATGCGTGGTCTCCGACTCAATGCATCCGCCACTCAGTTCACTATTACTTTTATGTAAGTAATCTCGAAGTCGTACTCGCTAAGTAATTCCGACCAACGTCGTTGTCGCGTGTTCAGGTCGCGTTGCGTAAATATGTGTTGTAGTCCACAGTGGTCAGTCTTTAGTTCAAATTTTCATCCAACAAGGTAGTGTCTCCAAACCTTCAAGGCATATATGATGGCTAACAACTCCAAATCATGTGTCACATAGTTCTCCTCATGCCTTCTTAGTTTCCTCAAAATGTAAGAGATCACTCATCTGTCTTGCATCAAGACCCTGCCTAAGCCTTCCTAGGATGCGTCAATGCATACCAAGAAATCCACGTCCATGTCAGGGGCCTTTAGTATCAGTTCCTTTGTCAACAACTCCTTGAGCCTATGAAATGCTTCCGCACATTTATCGGTCCAATCAAACTTCTTTTTCTTCTTTTGCAACTCCATGATCGGATTTTCTATATTCAAAAATCCCTCGATGAACCATCGATAGTATCCTGCTAAACCCATGAAGCTATGAACTTCCAGGACATTTGTCAGTGCAAGTCATTCCATAATAGCCTCGACCTTGGCTGGATCCATGGTGATGCCTTCGTCGGAGATGACATGCCCTAAGTAGTGAATCTTCGATTGATGAAAAGAGCATTTGGACAACTTCCCATATAGTTTGTGCTCTCGCAGACACTGTAGTACCAAGCATAAGTGCTCGTCATGCTCCTCCATTGTCTGATAGTAGATCAAAATATCGTCAATGAATACTTGGATGAACTTGTCCAAGTACTCGCGGAACACCCCATTCATCAACGTCATAAATACCCTTGGGGAATTTATCAGTCCAAATGATAAAACAATAAACTCGTAATGTCCAAAACTCATCTTAAAGGCGGTCTTAGGGATGTCATCTTCCTTAATTCGTAACTGGTGGTATCTTGATCGCAAGTCGATCTTTGAGAACACCGTTGTGCCCTTTATTTGATCGAATAGATCATCAATTATCCGCAACATATACTGATTCTTGATCATGGCCTTGTTCAATTGACGATAGTCAATGTAGAGCCTCCACAACCCATCCTTCTTTCGTATCAAAATAACAGGTGCACCCCACGGTGACAGACTAGGACGTATCAGTCCTAGGTCCAACAACTCCTTCAGTTGCATTTTGAACTCTTGTAACTCTGGGGTCGACATCTGATAAGACATTCTTGCTATCGGTTCAGTCCCTGGTTTTAGATCTATGGTAAGCTCCAATTCCCTCTCCGACGACATCCCGGGTAAATCCTCTGGAAATACGTCCACAAACTCTCTCACCACTGGAAGGTGTTCTAAACCTTTTTCTAATCCCTTCATGTTTAACGCAAGGATCGCATAAATATTGCACCCCTTGCACATGCTCTTCCGTATCTATAAGGAAAAGATGAACCTCAAGGACACTCCCTGGTTTCATCCTACAATCACACATCTTTTTCCCTCGTCATCGACCAACCTCAACCATTTTGTCTTATAGTTGATTATTTCCTCATGCAATTCCAACCAGTCCATACCAATCACAACATCATAAGATCCTAAGATCATGACGTACCGATCAGCCTTGGTGACAAACTCTCCTAGGTTGAGGATACAACGCGTAACCTTTCCTCCAACCTTTTGTTTGGCTCTCGAGGCCATCTCTACAAATCTAAACTTGTCATGTTTGACTACCTTTACCTTAATCCTTTTTAGCATTGCACCAGAAATGAAACTCTCGGTAGGACCAGGATCTATCAAAATACTAAGGATCTGGTTAGCGACAATAGTTGTCATCTTGAGCATAGTCGACTAATGCTCTATCTGGCAGTTATTTACCATTGCATGAATCCGATGGGCCTTTCCCATATCTCCCATGGTAGTGGGTCTAGATAATTCAGATGCTCTGGTCCTCTCCATAGGGCAGTCACATTGGTAGTGTGGTTCCCCACACATCCAACACCCCTTTTTTGGCCCAGTAGTCCTGGTACCCGAAGTAGAAGATGGCGTCCCACTGGCCTGGAATACTGGTCTATTCTATTGAACATGCCTAAACTGTTGTTTCTATGGTCGACATTGTTTTTGATGTTGTGGTCCCCGATAAGGTGTCCGTTGTTGAGGTGTCGGTCGTTGAGGTGTAGTGAAAGTGGATCCCCTCTGTAAACCACAATATCTCAGCATATGTTTGACTGGTGTCTGATGCTGTTGTGCTCCATATGACACCTTCCCTGCTAGTCTCGGTGGAGTCCTGGTCTAACCCCCGTTGATAAGCTCCTCCTCTATTATGAGGGCTTTCTGGATGGCATCATGCAAGGTTTGAGGCATCACAATCCTGATCTTTGCACGTATGTTGTCGTTAAGGCAGAACACGAACCTATTGACCTTAAGTTTCTCAGTGTTAAGGTGTAGAGCATACCGGAGCAGCTCCATAAAACTGGCCTCATACTCGGGCATTATACGATCACCCTGTTGTAAGGCGTTGAAATCATTGAGCTGATGCTCAATGAATTCCTATGAAAGGAACCTATCTAGGAACCGTTCCTCGAATAGTTCCCATGACACATCTTCAACGGCCACATTTAGCTGTGGTAGGAGCATCTCCACCATAGAAGAGTGCTCCCCTTCAGTTGAAATACCGCCATGTGGACCTTCATGTTGGAGGTATAATCGCGAAGTGTGAAGCACATCACCATGTTCTCGAACCATGCCTCGGCGGCTGTGCTGTCTGGGGCACCAAAGAACTCAAGAAATTCAACCTACTCGAGTTCACGGTGAATGCTACCAGTACCGACCGGAGCATGTGGTGGAACCTCAGCGGGTGTTGACACCCTGACATCATCTCTGTCCAAACGGCTGATCAGTGCCTCAGACATGTGTTGAAAATATCTCATCATTTCGACTACATCACCAACTGCTATATGCTCCTATCCGAGAACCTTCTCATCTCCCTAGGGGTTAGACCCCTCAGGCATGGATGTTACTGGAGGCGTCACGTCTCCTCCCCTAGCACCCTGTCATTTGCTTCCATGATGTCCTCTAACCATGATTACTTGCACGAATACAAGTCAACTTAATTAGTAACATAATAATCAATCATATCAACAAAAGTTGTAGCAATCCTAAGTCGTGGGTTGAACCCCACTCTGATACCACATGTATTACATCCCCATCCAGTACTACTCCTACAATGTACAATCGGTAAAATCACCCTTAATTTTTTTATTTTTTTTTGTGTGTGTGTGTAGGAAGGTAATCATGACATTATACTCAACATTGCAACACGATGATGAAAACGACGCATGAAACTCACGCAACAACAACATAACGACCTAACATAAAATCACATCAAGCATCTGGAAGCAATGTACGAAATTCAACTGACAAAGAATAAGAATGACTACCCGCCCGTCCTACCCTGCAATGCTTAGGACCTCCAGGACTCATAAGCAACGCTCAAGCCCAGGATCGCATCGATTTTGACCATTTAAGGTCTCAAAGATAGCAACTGTTCTGAGGAACAAGGAGGTGTCTACATCCCTCCCGACACAAGAAGACCAAGCCTACGAAGCTAAGGACAATCATCCTAAGCACCCCCACACACCCAAAATTAATTACACAATTAACTAAAACCTTCACAGTGAGCAAACCAAGCCATTAATAAATAGACATTAAATACAACCAATTTAGAAAAATACCATTGTCCATCATTACAATCTAATTGACTAATCTAATTTAATCAATATTAGAATCATAAACTACAATTACCAGCTAAATTAACATCAATGCAATTCAATTGAGCAAGTCTGAAATTATAAATCGAGCTTTAACTTAACATCAGATTAACATTAGATACGATCCAATCAACCATTCTACATTATACATTATTCATTAAATTCAACAAATAACATCAATTATGAATCAATTCAGCAATTCAGCATCTCAATTCAATCATTGACCACAATTTAAATTTTTGTGTTTTGACCTCCACTTGGGTCAATACTTACTAAACTATTTAATCATTAATCATAGTCTAAATGGGTAATTCGATATTAATCCAAATTCAATCTCACTAGCCATTAACATCAAATAATAGTATTAACCATATTATTGCAGGAAGCTACATTTAAGGCACCGGTGAACCAATTAAATCTCAACTTGTCGTCTAGATATACTGATCACACAAAAATGACAACTGTCTACTCAATTTAAATGAAACTACTGGGACGAGACAAGGCCATTAATGCAAGTGGTTTCCAAGCTAATGGTTGGTTGTACAATGGAAGGTAACTAAATTAAGTAATGCATTATATTCCCATGTTGTACGTAAATACTATCAGGCTGACTAAACTCAACACATCACCCAAAAGGGCTATGCAACACACATCCCTATAGAATCGCACCCAAAACGCATGCACACCCTAAGACTTGTAAATTGCAGCCCAGTGCATACCAACATGTTGCCACACTAAAATGGAAACGCATGCAGGTAAAAAGGCAAGGACTCATGCAAGCATGCCCCTCAATTAAGAGGAAATCGTTCAGGAATAATTCTACATCAGGGAGTAAAAGAAATAAACAGTAACCTATCTATAGCTTTAACATTGCCCAGACGGGCCATTTAGCAATTGAAGAGAACGTTCTGGTAGAGACTTAACTCAAGGGAATAATTATGATCATTGTCAAGAAGAATTATTCACTCGCAATGCCAGTATTTAGTTTCAAAAAAAGTCCATTTATTAAAAATGTAGGTCTATACAGTCGAAGGACATAGGGTTAGTAAATCGGACTGGAGCAGATTCACCAGATATCAAGTAACAACAGTAGTAAAATTTTATGCAATCTCAGTCATGTTTTCCAGGAAGAGCATGGTCAAGGATGCACCAGGAGGACCTTCTTAATTTCCTTTCATTAATAAAAGGAAAACGTTGCACCTAAATTGTCAAAATGCTCCTTAAATAAACACTCACTCAAGAACTCGCACAGGTAAAAAAAATCGCTCAATAGTGAAGTCGCACAAGTAAAAAAAAAAATCGCTCAACAGTGAAGTCGCACAGGTATAAAGCAAAAGGTGATCGAAATTTGTGGGAAGAGGAGAGGACAAGAGGAATTTGTGCCTATGGTGTGAGGGATAAAACAAAAAAAAGGGTTATGTTTGCATGCACGAGAGAAGTAGGCAAGATGAGTAAGAATTGTCTGGTTGTATAACAAACATTCACTCAACCATTATATAACACCCAAAACTTGTTTTTCAAAATAGAGGAACTGAAATCAGAAGGTAGGAGGGAAATGGATACAAGACTAAACTCACAAGATCGTTACCGAGGCATAAACAACTTGCGGCCTAGCCTCAATTTAAAATGCAGTCCCACTTCATACTATTAAATACCAATCAGAAATGCAACAACAAGAGTTGGAATGCAGTCATGTGAAGAAACGATTGGCAATGCAATCAAGTAGATAAAGTATTGAATGCAAAGTATTAACCAATGAGAATCCAATGGCCAAGGGAAGAGGAAATTGTAGGCCAAGGATGTATACGTAAGGTAAAAGTATGGTAGAGTAAAAGGTATACTAGAAGAAAAAAAAACACAGAACAATTTTCCAGGTGAAGCCATGAACGCAAACTTAAACCATTTCCAGGATACAAGTTATCAGAAAGAAACTTAATTTAAATACTTTACATTACAAGGATATCAAAATAATTTTCTGACTGAAATTAGATCTATTGAATTATTAGGACACCAATAAAAAATTTAGTCTGAAATTAAATCTTTTACATCACCAGGATACCAATCCATCACAACCAACAATAAGAGAACACTAGGATTCAATGGGATAACTTATTGAAATAATCATCGAGAGAACCAACACGACGCAAGACTCCCAACGTAGAGGTACTTTTGCTAGAGGGAGCAAGACAACAAACTGCCAAGGATAACAACAGGGGTGGAAAGCTGATAGGTTCTTCCTTCACTTCGTCATCCTCACATAGAAAAGAAGGGTGTTGAGATCCATAGGTCTTTTAATGCTAAGACAACGACCGTAGATCAGGCTCCTAGCCGACTGCTCAGGTGAGGACTGGTGAGCTAGGGATGAAGGCTAAACAACCTATATGGTCACAATCAACACCACAGGGCAGTCACGACATGCAGGGAATGAAGGTCATGGGAAACGAATCTATCAATCAGCTAGGCCATAAAAAATTTAGTCATGAATCTAGACAACTAGTTTACCTACCCTAAATAAACATGTAGATCCAAATAATAATCCAACAAAAATCTACCATACAAACAAAGAAAGTGTATCGTTGCCTGATTTCCCTCTCTGGGTGGACGTCTCCCGCTCCGTGCAACTCCCACTTGCCAACCGGTGAGACTTCACCAGTACCACCCAGCCAATGCTAGGGGTACTCTTCTTCCCCCTTATCCCCCTGAGCCGCAAAGATGCCACACCCTCACTATCCAAAGATTTCGACTAGCTCCCAGCTTGCCTCACAAGGCAGAGCTACCACTCCTCACCGAGATGGGTATCCCAAATTCCATAAGTTAAGTCATTCAAGTGGATATTTCTGCAGCGTAACGTTACACAAACAAAAGATGATCCTTCATCCTTCTCCTTCCTTCATTATATAGAGTCTCGAACTTCCTTTCTTTCCTAAAATCTCTTTTAATTAAATTTTTTAAAAATAAATTCCTAAAAATTTATCTCCGTACAAGTGTCCCCCATCCCCTACATTCCTCCATAAATTAATTATCTTTATTTCCCTCACCCACCTGGAGCTACTCCTAGAATCACTCCTAGGTGTCCCCAAATTCTCTTACAGGTTTTAATGGCTTTCCCTATTATTAAATTGCTAGTTCAGTTTAAATTAGAAAGCTCTTAAATGGTAGATACTTTTCTAAGTTTGACTTTCC
>ML783970.1:675970-688770 GCA_009831015.1 Picea engelmannii
AAATGGTAGATACTTTTCTAAGTTTGACTTTCCACTTTTTCCCTTATGTTCCCCTTTTTCCCTTTTTATGTTTACCTCTTTTCCTAGTTTCCTAAATTTTTAGATTTTTCCCTCTTTCCCCTTTTTGTTAGAACTCAAAAAGGTAGGTGTGGAAATTAACCCCCCTTTCTCCCTTTTCTCATTAAATTAATATATTTTAAATTATCATAAAATAATAAAACGATTAATTCCCTTTTAAATTTTAATCCAACAGATTTTTTTTATGAAACAATTAATTTCTTACTCCTTTTGTGTTATAAGATTTAACGAAGGTCATAATTATTATTTAGGTGGTTTTTATTTTTATTATTTTTTATAGAGAGACAAAATTTTACCACTAGCATAGTTTAGACTTAAACCTTAAATTTTCGTGATGGGTAACATTTTGTTAGGGAAAAGTGTTTTTTTTTTTTTTTTTTTTAAATTCTTATCACATTGATCATCCTAAGGTTGTCTAGGTTCATTCATCTATCATCAACACCGAGACGTTCCCTTCAGGATGCACTAGGTTCTCCAAGGGTGCCACTCGCCCTAATCTATTTCCCTTGCGCGATGTGTCCTTTAGGATGCACTACGTGCTCCAAGGGTGCCACTCGCCTCTTGACTGACTTGGTAGACATCAAAAACCCCTGGAGTCAATAATCCTCTAGGTGAACTTGTGGGAGACTAAGGTCCTCTAAGGAATAAGGCCCTCACCTTATTGCGTGCCCCTTAGAATCATCGTGAGTGACTCTCGCAGTCTGCCCTCATAGCATCATGGGTCCTCTCGAACTAGGTAAACGTTAACCTACAATTCGAGCCACGGTGGGAGTGCTAGTAGGCTATGGCAGGACTATTGTACACACCTCTGCCTCAACATATCTGGTAGCCGTGTGTGACCCCTTTACTCCACATGTGAGTCTCTTCGGCAAGGTATCATCAGCCTGCATCATCAACAAATCATGTCAGAACATATCCATATCATATCATCTAATTAGATGCACTAATATCAGTAAAATAATCAAACCCTAATGGTACACTCCCTGACTCGATCCGTAGTCCAAGGGGTTCCATCGATGCCTCTGCATCCTTGAGGTCCAAAATCCTACACACTCAGTAAAACCAAGTCAATAACACATGTCTATGTCAATGTAGTAAAACAACATATCATCAACCCATAACGCCTCATAATCAAAATCAGAAGTTTTAATAGCATAATAATCCTAATCACTTGCGAGCAAGTGTCCTCAAAGAATAAGTTTGCTTAGTGCGCCAGAGCGGGATGTTACAGAAGTTTAGGTTGTATACTAATCTTGAAACTAGTCTTAAGCAAGACATTTTCGTATTTTTGCTACAATCTTTTATTAGTGATGGTTCATGATGTGAAATTTCCTAAAGTATAATAAGTCATATCAAATTAATATAAGAAAATATTTTAGACTTAGAAGGGTTCTAAGTTCATATATACATTAGGACAAAGGTCATGCATCCATACATACTCTAAATTAAGGATTAGAAAGGTACATAACTTACAATGAGCATAAATGTTTATTGGAAGATATGTTTTTGATGATCAAAAATTTGTGATGAATACAAAATAGAGGAGTATTATTATTATTATTCCACATGTTTCCAAAAAATATGTTAACACCAATTGAAAATCCATAAGTCTAATTTATAACTCATGAAGAAAATGAGGAGATACATAACAAGCTATCCAAATTATAGGAACAACTTAATTATTTCAGTGTTAGGTCAATAACAAGTGATGATTTGGTAAACTCACAAAGAAAATTTCAAGAAATGGAAAAGAAGATGGAGGAAATGGAAAATCATATGGATAGGAATATGGTTGAAAATAAGAATGAAATGAAAAACAAGATGGATGAAAATAAAGAAGAAATACAAAAATCCATGAAGGAATTAAAAAATTCGATGTCTTTAATGATATTTCATTCTCTATATGAGAGAATCCCTAAAGGAGATATCAAAATGAAAGGAACTCATTAAAAGAAGGAGAACAAGGTTGATGAGACACAATCACATATCGGGGGGTATACTATCACTTTTGGAGAGCACAAATTTTGAATCTCAAAATAATGATCATTCATTAATCCAAAATCCACATTATCAAGGATTCAAGTCGACACCAAGGAACTAATTCATTATGAATATCGATATGAGGACGTTTGATGGTAAATATCTTAAAACATGGATATTCCATATGGATCAATTCTTTGGTCTACACCAAAAACCAAGATTAAAAAAGGTACCTATTGCATCCTTGCATTTAGAAAATGATAAATTTGTTTGGTATCAATATCTTTGTGAAAGAAAAATAAATTATATTATCTCTTGGTCCATTTTTACAAAGGAATTGATATCACATTATGTGTATATTAAGAACAATACATTATTTCATTAATTGATAAATCTTCGACAAAAAGGTCCAATTACAAATCACATTCAACAATTCCAAAAGCTCAGTCTCAAGGTAAAGAATATTCCTAAGGATAATTTGTTAGATATCTTTATGGGTACTTTAAAGGAGAAAATTCAGCATGAGTTACATCTCTTTAAACCTAAATCCCTAGAGAAAGCTTTCAGTAAGAAAAGAAAAGTGGAAAACAAATATGGCTACTAGAAGAGTCGAAACTAAAAATTATAGAGAGCACCATGTTGCCTCTCATACACTGACAATTTTGACACCTCAACAAATGGATAAAATAATATCAAAGGTAATATGTTTCAATTGTGACAACAACTACAGTAAAGTAAATAGATGTGGTGAGAATAAATTATTATACATATAATGTGAAGAGAAAGAAGTTCAAGAATTGGAACCACCATCACAATATCTATATCTAGAAGAGGAAACTCCAATGATATCTTATCATGCATTGACTCACATCAGTACCCCAAAAACACTCAATATATAAGGATACACAAAAAAATAAAAGGTAATGGTGTTGATGGATTCTGGTAGTACCCATAAATTCATCAATTACAAATTAGAAAAAGATCTCAATTGATTTGTATATCTGACACTAGAGTTTAAAGTAATGTTTGCAGATGGAGGTACCATAAATTGTTCTAAGAAGTACCATAGTATTAAGCTCAATATGGGGGAGTATTTTTTATATATTCCCATGATTAACATCCAAATGGGTGGTGTTGATGTTTTATTAGGGGTCCAATGGTTACAATCATTGGGAACAATGAACCTTAATTTTCAATATATTTTCATCACATTTTCCTCAGAAGGATAGGAAATTGAGCTTAGAGGTATCCATTTGAAATCCTGTAAAGAAATAATCTCTAATAGCATGACAAGATTACTCAAAAAGGGAAACTGTGGTGTAATTGCATAATGTTTCTCACAATATGTTCAAAAATCTATACCCTCTACTCCAATAGATCTCCAAATGGTTATCAACAACCATTCCAAGGTTTTTAGAGAGATGTTGAAGGGTATTCCACTGAATCAAGATCATGATCATGCTATTCATTTGCAACCCGAAATTGTACCACCTAACATTAGGCCTTACAGGTATCCATATTCATAGAGGAGTGAGATTGTGCACATGATTCAAGAAATTTTATAGTCCAAAATCATTCAACATAGCCAAATTTATTTCTCTTCACCAATGGTGATGGCTACAAAAAAGTGTGGTTCATGTCATATGTGTCTAGATTATAGACAAGTCAAAAAACTAGCCATCAAAGATAATTTTCTTATTCATGTCATTGATGAATTATTATCTGAATTACATGGATCAATTTTATTTACTAATTTGGATCTTTGTTTGGGATATCATCAAATCATAATGATGTGGGAAGAAATTACAAAAATAGCTTTCATAATAGATGAAGGTCATTATGATTTTTTGTTTATTCCATTTAGACTTACTAATGAACCTTCAACATTTCAAATCTTTATAAATTCTATTTTAAATCCCTTCCTTAGAAAATATGTGTTAGTATTTTTGATGGCATACTAATCTACAAAAAATCTTGGGAAGGGCATGTACAACATGTTGGTATTACAACTATTCGAAAAAAACAACTTTATGAAATCCTTCCAAGTTTGCCTTTGGGGTTCAAGAAGTGGAATAGTTGGGTCATATTTTAACTCATGAAGGTATAAAAGTGGACCCTAACAAAATTAAAGTTACAAGGGAGTTCCCAATTCCCAAAACCTTGAATACGATTAGAGGATTCTTAGGATTGAAAGGATATTACTTTAAGTTTGTTAAGAACTATGGTCAAGTAGTAGAACCTCTAACAAAATTATTTGATAATTAAGAATTTTCTTGGACTGAATCAGCGACCAAAGGTTTTGAAGAACTTAAGGAGAACATGTGTACAACTCTTTTCCTAGACACTCCTGAATTCAGAATTTTTTTTATTGTGGAGTGTGATGACTTAGGCCATGGAATTGGTGAAATTTTAATGCAATAAGGAAGGCCACTTTCATTTGAAAACAACCATCTTAAAGGAAATAACTTATTCAAAACAATTTATGAAAAAAATATGTTGTCCACACTACATGAAACTAAGAAATGGAACCCTTACCTAATAGGAATACACTTCAATGTAAAACTATATGATCATATCTTGAATTGATTCTTGGAGCAACAATTATCTTCAGAAGAGAAACACAAATGGGTTACAAAAATTCTAGTTTACGACTTTGAAATTATATACAAAAAAGGAAAACACAATATTGTGGTAGATGAACTTTCAAGGAATGAAGAAGAAAGATAAGGTTCATTGTGTTTTATTTATATTCCACAATACTATTGGGTGGAAGAAGAAATTGTAGAATGGAAGAAATATCAAGAGGTATGCAATATCATTCAACAACTAAAATAAGACCTTATCTCATCAGATAATTTTTTATGGAAGAATGATTTTCTATGGTATCACGATCGCCTATATTTATGTAAGAATTAACAACTCAAAATTAAGTTCCTTATGTACCATAGGTTCAAGAAGGATTTTTTTCTAGGAAGGTCTTAGAACCAATTTTCAAAATTGTGGTTTGCCAACAAAATAGGGTAGATACAATCAAGACTCCAAGTCTCCTACATCCATTAGTTATACCAATTCAGCGTTGGAAATAAGTTTCAATGGACTTTATTAGAGGATTGCCCAAACATGAGGGAAATATGGTCATCATGGTAGTAGTGGATTGACTAACAAACTATGCTTGATTTTTCTCTCTTTCTCATCCTTTCAAATAAAGTATAATAGGTGCAACATTCATGGAAACAATTCAAAAACTACACGGAGTCCCCAAGATTATTGTAAGTGAAAAATATCCAATTTTCACTGGAAATATTTGGAGTGAATATTTTCTTGTTTGGGTACTCAATTAGGTCATAGCTCATCTTACCATCCTCAATCTCATGTGAAAACTAAGATTTTGAATAATTTATATAAGGATATCTTCATTTTTTTTATATGATAAACTTATACAATAGTTCAAGTGGTTTCCCTTGGTGGAATGGTGGCACAACAAATCCTCACATACTTCATCAAAAATTTCCCCATTTCTAGCACTTTATGGTATTATTTTTAGTATATTTGAAGGTAATACTATCCTATATGGATAGTATATGTCATTCCATTTCTGGTGCTATGTGGAATGTCAGATAAATCCTCACGGTTTGAGAGTTATGGCCTTACGAAGTTGGAGGACCCTCATATGTTAGCTTGAATCCCCGAAAGGTCAAAGAAGTCAAAGAGCTTGCAAAGAATAAATTATTATTTAAATGATAAAGTAAAGTGACAAAGTCAAGAAGGATTATTTAAATGATAAAATGAAATGACAAAATCAAAGAAGATTATTTAAATGATAAAGTGAGGTGACAAAGTCAAGAAGAAATATTTAAATGATAAAGTAATGAAGAACTTTCTAATTATGGAAAGTGGTTAACCCTAAAAATGAGGAAAATAGGTTAAGTGACCTATAAATAGGTTAAGTGAGCTAGACATGGGTTAAAAGACCTAGAAATAGTTTAAGTGACATAGAAATGGGTTAATTGACCTAGAAGATGCTTCTAAGGAAGATATTTGGAGAGTATAAATAAGAGGCAAGGCTCTCTCATTTTTTATCACACTTGAGAATATTGAATATCTATAGGTGAATGAGGTAACCATACGATATCTAATCCAAATTTCAGTGGGAAGGTGAATAAAAAAAGGCCAGAATTCAACAGAGGATAATTTCTTTTGATGATACTTTCTAAGGTATGTTATTTACAGGTCATCTCACCATTTTCGCAATAACATTTTTTATAGAATGATTCAAACCATGAAATTGATAGGACATTGAGGAAACATATCCAATTATATGTGGTAAACAATTCATCTTGTGGGTCATTATATTTTTGGAGTTATAGTCTGTGGAAAATAGGGTTTGTGGCTAGTCCTGAAACTACGTTAAAACAAATGTTTTAGGTAAACACGTCATAACTTATTAATACCAGATCCAAATTCCATAAGACCAAATGTTTTGGTTAGAGTAATGTTTTTAGTATTTCGTGTACCATTTTAATATCCATTCAACAAATATTTTGTTCGGGGCATGCCTTATAAGGTCTCTCTCTAGAATAAGCCAGAATTCATCAAGGTATGCCATTTTTGCTATAAGTCATTTTCTGAGAGGTTTCGAGTAGTGATACCTGGAGGAATTTCAAAAAACAAACTGAAGAAAATTGTGTACTAAATATCTTTATTCATTAAAGGTACATAGTTATGATTATTTCATTTTAGGGTTGTTGACTAATCCCAAACTAGTCATGTGAGACTAAAGAAATTTTGATAAAAATGCCAGTCTCTTGTTGTGAAAATTAAGGAAGGTTTGAAGGTATGTGATCATATACACCAGGTCTATTACAAATTTAAAAATCATATTTGGATATTGAAATTGACGAGGGATTTTGGTTAAGGTACATGTTGGGTACATGGTTGAGACAGGTAGTTGATGAGTTGGCACATAAATGAGGTGTATAGTTGACGATGTTGGTACATATTGATGATTCATATTTGATGAGTAGTTGACACATGATTAGTACATACTTGGTACATGGTTGGATTCACTTTTTTATGGTACAGTTTGATTACATGTTGTTTGGTACAGGTTGGTGCATGGTTGATGCACTTGTTTATGGTACAGGTTGATTACCGATTGAGGTATAGGTTGATGCATGTTTGATGCATGGTTTAGGTTTATTGGTACAATTTAAAAAAAATATATCTCACAGTGACAATGTGACAGTGGTTCCATAATTCTACTTATATGTCAGGGCGGTTGGACAGGGAAGGAACATGTGGTTGTAGCCGGAGAACATAGGGGGTTGTAGCCTCCTTCTAGTTGTAGCTAGAGAATAGGGGAGTTGTATCTTCCTTCAGGTTCTATCCTAAGAAACAAGGGGGTCGGAGCCTCCTTCCAGTTGCAGCTAGGAAAAAACAGGAAGTTGGTGCTTCCAATGAATGTAATTCTTCAGGACATATAAGAAAAATCATTCTTTGGTTTTCTCCCGCTTTGGGTTTCCACATAAAACACTGGTGCATTGTCTATGTGTATGATTTTTCACTTGTTCATTTATTATTTACTTTGCAGTTATTGGATGATAATGCTACATTGATATAACACTTGGATTATATGGTTAAAAAGGATTAAATTGCTCTATTACGAATTCACCCCCCTGCTCAGTAATCCAACAATTGGAATCAGATCAAGTTCCTTTAGAAATCAATTTAACCACTAAAAGGTAGATCATGGAGAGAAACAACTTGTATAAAAATGGAATACCACAACTCAATGGAAAAAAGTATGCATTTTGGAGTATAAGGATGAAAACATATATACAAGAACAAGGATTCAAAATTTGGCAATCAATTGTACATAGATACACAACATCGACAGTTCCTCCAACAAATGACAAAGCAGTGAAACTCGTCCAGAATAATTCCAAATCCAAAAATGCACTTTTGAATGGTCTTAGTGAAACGATATTCACCAAAGTTTCACATTGTAAATCCTCTAAAGAGATTTGGGACAAAGTTAAAAATATTTATGAAGGAGCTTCAAAAGTCAAAGCAACAAAGCTTCAAACTTACAGAGGTCAGTTTGAACAAATTAATATGAAGGAATATGATAATATTTCATCTTACTTTTTACGAGTTGATGAAACAGTAAATGCAATCATAGGATCGGGAGAAGAAATCAAAGAATCTGTAATTGTTCAAAAATTACTAAGATCTCTTCCTATGAGATTTGACCCTAAGATATCAGCACTAGAAGAAAGATCAGATCTAAACTCAATAAGCATGGATGAATTACATGGAATGTTCACAGTATATGAAATGAGAATTGAACAGAAAAATCCAGATATAAAAGAAGCAACCTTCAAAGCATCCAAAAAGTCAAAGAAAAAGGGAAGGAAAAAAGAAGAACATAGCAACAACAGTGACGTCTCGGAAGATGATGAAGAAGTGGCCAACTTTGTCAAAAGACTGAACAAGAGAACTGACAGTAGGTATAGAGGTAATATTCCTTTAATTTGTTTTAATTGTGATGGTATTGGTCATTTTGATAAAAAAAATCCTTATAAGAAAAAGAGAAATGATGAAGGTTACTCAAAAGGAAAACAAACATATAAAGGCAAAAGAACCACAAATAAATTTTTCAAGAAAAAATTATGCACCAAAGAAGACATATCATCATCAGATGAAGATGAAGTTAGTCACAGTGAGATAGAAAGAGTTATATTCATGGTAGTAGAAGAATATGATAAAGAAGACTCCGAAGAAGAATATGAAGAAGTCGAAGAAGAATATGAAGAATTCAAAGAATAAATTGAAGAGGTAGAAGTTCACTACCGAGAGGAATTAATATGTGCCATAGAAGTTATCAGAAGAGAAAAGAATAAAAACAAGAAACTACAAGCATAATTAGGCAAGAAAGAAGACACTCAAGAACTAGAACAAATGATCACAAATTTGAAGGTTCAAATAGAAGAAGATAAAACAATTGAAGAAGAACTCAAAGAACAGCTAGAAGAAAAAGACAAGATCTTTGTAAATTTGGAAGCAGAGATTGTCACATTAAGAAAGGATCTTCAAAAGAAAAATATGAAGAACTCAAAAGTTTTGGATGGCATTATCAGCAGTCAAAAATCTCATCATGACAAGTCTGGACTGGATACAATCAGATAGAAAAAATGATCAAGCTCCAAAACAAAAAAGCAAGAAACATATCCAAAAAGCTATGCATAAACAATCAAGGGGGATAAGAAGATGTACAAGGAAGATTATAGGGACACTCCTCCACTGATAAGATTTAGATTTTTGAATCAATAACCGATAGATAGGCCTCAGGAAAAAGAATAATTTATAAGAGTACCTCCTTTCATAAGATCTTCAACTCCCAGGTATCAAACTATCTTTTTTGGTTTATGTTATGCATGTAATAATTTTGGACAGAAATATGTGAATTGTAGAGTTAACAACAGGAACACAAACATATTTGAAATTCATACACAAAGGGGTTATCCAATAAGGCCTAGTGAAACACAGAGAATAAGTTACAACATGTTTGAATCTTTGAGCACTGAAGTGGAATGTTACAAATGTAACAATTTTGGACACATGGCCAAATATTGCAGAATGAATGCCCCTCCTAGAGAATGGCAACATGATAATAACAGTCATAGACAGGAACCTTAGAAAATCACATGGATAATAAAGCATGATCGGTATAGAAATGAAGAATGCACACTCACTCTACAAGATAAGAAAAAGAAACATGGTTGGTATGTTGATGGTGGTTGTTCAAAACATATCATAGGTGATAGAGGCAGGTTTCTTACATTATGAAAGGAAAGAGATGGATTAGTCTCCTTCGGAAATGATGATTCAACTAAAATCATTGGAAAATGAATAATCATAATCGGCAACAAGAATACCAAAGTAAAAAAAATCTACTTGTAGAAGATATGAAACATAATCTTCTAAGTGTGAGTTAAATGTGTTACCAAGGTCATAAAGTTACTTTCGATTCAACAAAGTGGGAGATAAGAAAAGAAGGTTCAGGAAAATTGATTTCTACAACTGTGAGAACTTCAAGCAACATATATTTATTAAGTGGAATTGGAAATGACAAATGTTGTCTACGAAAGGAAGATGAAAGTTGGTTATGGCACAAAGGAATGGGTAACATACATTTTGATAACCTTATCAAAGTTAGCAGAAGAGAAACAGTCATAGAAATGATTTTGATCACAAAACCAACCAACACTTTAGGAAAGCATTGTCAACAAGGAAAGAAAACAAAGACCAGGTTCAAATCAAAGGAATATTCAACGACAAGACCATTGGAAATTGTGCATATTGATCTATTTGGACCAAATAAAACAAAGGGTTTAAAAGGTGATAAATACTTTATATTATTAGTTGATGATTATACAAGAATGATTGCAGTTTTCTTTCTCAATAATAAGTCAGAAGGTTTTGAAAAATTCAAGATCTACAAGGAAATGGTTGAAAATGAAATGGATTCAAAAATCAAATGCTTGAGATATGATAATGGAGGAGATTTCACTTCAAAGGAATTTATGAACTACTGCAGCATTCGTGGAATAAAAAGGAAATTCTATATTCCTAGGACACCTCAACAGAATGGAGTTGTTGAAAGAAAGAACATGACAGTACATGAAATGGCTCAAACAATGCTAATGGATTCCAAATTGACAGATATATTTTGGGCACAGGCAGTGCATACAACAGTTCACATTCAAAACATAGTAGTGCTCAGAAACAACACTGACAAAACTCCCTATGATCTATGGAAAGGAAGACCAACAAATGTGAAGCACTTCAGAGTTTTTGGAAGCAAATGTGATGCAACCCTCCTCAACCCATAGGTCGGAAGGTCCACGTACACAGGATCTTTCCTCTTGCACTGGCCCGAAGAGCTCCCGAAAATGGCTCTCCTATTTCCCTTTCG
Source organism: Picea engelmannii (assembly GCA_009831015.1). Classification (NCBI taxonomy): domain Eukaryota; kingdom Viridiplantae; phylum Streptophyta; class Pinopsida; order Pinales; family Pinaceae; genus Picea; species Picea engelmannii. The sequence continues at coordinate 687,006 of ML783970.1, forward strand.
AGAAATATGCACCCACAAATAACTTCGAGAAATTCCCCCCCCTATACTTAGGGAGATCGAAATTCACGATTCTGTGAACCCTGTGGTCAAGCGTCTTGTCTCTTAATCTCCAAAACCCGAAAAAAATCAACACTTGACCCTTTCTCTCTCTATTTCAGATTTCTCCTTATCACGATTTCGGGGGTTACGATGTCAAGAAAATTATCCCCTCGACTCCCAAAACCCGAATTACCGAAACTCCAATGCGCTCGCAAGGTTGACCTTTCAACAGTCCTTCACTCTGTTGGGACTTCGGACTTCATGATTTCGCAAATCTTGATGCAAGGATTTCGGGACTTCACCCCACGAAACTCCGAAATGGTCAACGAAATTTAACTACTGTGTCGATTGTGCGCCACCTGTCCACCCTACTGATTCTGTGGCCCACAAAATCCTTTCATCCCTTCAGGACTTCACGTTTCATAATTCCATGAGTCCTGTTACAAAGATTACAGGACTTAAATCTACGAAACCCCGAAATAGAAATCCATGGGTAATTCCAATGGCTCCTGTTGGCTTAAATCTACGGTTCTGCCCCTCCTAAGCTTGAAACTTTTGGGAATACTCACCGTAACTCCCCTACTCCTCTGTGAGATCTTGCAACTCATGGGACTTCACAAATTATCCACAGGTAATTCCAACCATCCGTTTCTTCCCTTCACAAGGACTTCTGCAACTTTTACCAAGTGGTTTTCCCACGATACTCAACTGCCTGCGACGCAAACTTGCAACACCTTCTCACTGTTCCAATGCATAAACTTCCTGTGCTTCCTTTGAAAACTGTGGAGACTCTATCCCTTCTGAGTTTTCTCCAACTCTGAGTCTTTAAGAAGACTCCTACATGCACTCCTTGCGACAGACCTTTAAACACTTCCAAGTGTTGAACCCCCTTCAACTCTGCGCACTCCTTGCAGCAACAGTCTCTCAATACTTCATTTAGGTTACAAAACCTGAAACTCTACTCGGCCCGTGCACACCTTGCATGGCTCCTGTGCCTAGATGCACTTCTTGAGGGAATGAGAACAAAAGATACCCTATATGAGATTCCAGAGACAAACCTCTGAACCCTTTGTCAACGCACTCCTTGCGGACAATTCAACTGCACTTCTTGCAGGAACTCTTGCTCAGATAGAGAAACAATTGAAACTCATTTCCCTTACTCTCTCTCTCTCAGATTTTAGAAATTCAACAAGAAACATTCACACATAGCATAAAAGCAGTTGCATGACAGAAAGAGTAAAACCATGAACATATCATTCAACATACACATACAAGAAACAAATACAACGCCATGAATCTGAATTAAGACTTCTTCTATTAACTCAAATCTCTATACATGGATGTTTTTCAAACACAGTTTCTTTGTTCAAACTCTGTATGCTCTCTTCTTGGTAATGTGCTTCCCCCTTATCATACAATAATACAATGAGGGTGTCTATATTCCGTTTCCCTCTCTCTTTCTAAACTATTTAATCTACGCATTAAATTCTATCTACTTGCATTAACCATCATAAATGCCTTCTACCTACTAAGGACGAGAGCGGATTGCTCAAGGTACTTCACAATATTACAAATTCACTCCTTCTTAATTATCTCATTTAATATTGGCGCATTAAATTCAAGATAATTTCAAAAAAATTCGCTGGGCGCTTCTCCAGTTGTCTTTTGTCTACGTGTTGGCTCGCTTGAGATGCTCCTGCATCATACTCTCTTGCTTGAAAATTTT
>ML783970.1:696333-757227 GCA_009831015.1 Picea engelmannii
CATAAGTCTAATTTATAACTCATGAAGAAAATGAGGAGATACATAACAAGCTATCCAAATTATAGGAACAACTTAATTATTTCAGTGTTAGGTCAATAACAAGTGATGATTTGGTAAACTCACAAAGAAAATTTCAAGAAATGGAAAAGAAGATGGAGGAAATGGAAAATCATATGGATAGGAATATGGTTGAAAATAAGAATGAAATGAAAAACAAGATGGATGAAAATAAAGAAGAAATACAAAAATCCATGAAGGAATTAAAAAATTCGATGTCTTTAATGATATTTCATTCTCTATATGAGAGAATCCCTAAAGGAGATATCAAAATGAAAGGAACTCATTAAAAGAAGGAGAACAAGGTTGATGAGACACAATCACATATCGGGGGGTATACTATCACTTTTGGAGAGCACAAATTTTGAATCTCAAAATAATGATCATTCATTAATCCAAAATCCACATTATCAAGGATTCAAGTCGACACCAAGGAACTAATTCATTATGAATATCGATATGAGGACGTTTGATGGTAAATATCTTAAAACATGGATATTCCATATGGATCAATTCTTTGGTCTACACCAAAAACCAAGATTAAAAAAGGTACCTATTGCATCCTTGCATTTAGAAAATGATAAATTTGTTTGGTATCAATATCTTTGTGAAAGAAAAATAAATTATATTATCTCTTGGTCCATTTTTACAAAGGAATTGATATCACATTATGTGTATATTAAGAACAATACATTATTTCATTAATTGATAAATCTTCGACAAAAAGGTCCAATTACAAATCACATTCAACAATTCCAAAAGCTCAGTCTCAAGGTAAAGAATATTCCTAAGGATAATTTGTTAGATATCTTTATGGGTACTTTAAAGGAGAAAATTCAGCATGAGTTACATCTCTTTAAACCTAAATCCCTAGAGAAAGCTTTCAGTAAGAAAAGAAAAGTGGAAAACAAATATGGCTACTAGAAGAGTCGAAACTAAAAATTATAGAGAGCACCATGTTGCCTCTCATACACTGACAATTTTGACACCTCAACAAATGGATAAAATAATATCAAAGGTAATATGTTTCAATTGTGACAACAACTACAGTAAAGTAAATAGATGTGGTGAGAATAAATTATTATACATATAATGTGAAGAGAAAGAAGTTCAAGAATTGGAACCACCATCACAATATCTATATCTAGAAGAGGAAACTCCAATGATATCTTATCATGCATTGACTCACATCAGTACCCCAAAAACACTCAATATATAAGGATACACAAAAAAATAAAAGGTAATGGTGTTGATGGATTCTGGTAGTACCCATAAATTCATCAATTACAAATTAGAAAAAGATCTCAATTGATTTGTATATCTGACACTAGAGTTTAAAGTAATGTTTGCAGATGGAGGTACCATAAATTGTTCTAAGAAGTACCATAGTATTAAGCTCAATATGGGGGAGTATTTTTTATATATTCCCATGATTAACATCCAAATGGGTGGTGTTGATGTTTTATTAGGGGTCCAATGGTTACAATCATTGGGAACAATGAACCTTAATTTTCAATATATTTTCATCACATTTTCCTCAGAAGGATAGGAAATTGAGCTTAGAGGTATCCATTTGAAATCCTGTAAAGAAATAATCTCTAATAGCATGACAAGATTACTCAAAAAGGGAAACTGTGGTGTAATTGCATAATGTTTCTCACAATATGTTCAAAAATCTATACCCTCTACTCCAATAGATCTCCAAATGGTTATCAACAACCATTCCAAGGTTTTTAGAGAGATGTTGAAGGGTATTCCACTGAATCAAGATCATGATCATGCTATTCATTTGCAACCCGAAATTGTACCACCTAACATTAGGCCTTACAGGTATCCATATTCATAGAGGAGTGAGATTGTGCACATGATTCAAGAAATTTTATAGTCCAAAATCATTCAACATAGCCAAATTTATTTCTCTTCACCAATGGTGATGGCTACAAAAAAGTGTGGTTCATGTCATATGTGTCTAGATTATAGACAAGTCAAAAAACTAGCCATCAAAGATAATTTTCTTATTCATGTCATTGATGAATTATTATCTGAATTACATGGATCAATTTTATTTACTAATTTGGATCTTTGTTTGGGATATCATCAAATCATAATGATGTGGGAAGAAATTACAAAAATAGCTTTCATAATAGATGAAGGTCATTATGATTTTTTGTTTATTCCATTTAGACTTACTAATGAACCTTCAACATTTCAAATCTTTATAAATTCTATTTTAAATCCCTTCCTTAGAAAATATGTGTTAGTATTTTTGATGGCATACTAATCTACAAAAAATCTTGGGAAGGGCATGTACAACATGTTGGTATTACAACTATTCGAAAAAAACAACTTTATGAAATCCTTCCAAGTTTGCCTTTGGGGTTCAAGAAGTGGAATAGTTGGGTCATATTTTAACTCATGAAGGTATAAAAGTGGACCCTAACAAAATTAAAGTTACAAGGGAGTTCCCAATTCCCAAAACCTTGAATACGATTAGAGGATTCTTAGGATTGAAAGGATATTACTTTAAGTTTGTTAAGAACTATGGTCAAGTAGTAGAACCTCTAACAAAATTATTTGATAATTAAGAATTTTCTTGGACTGAATCAGCGACCAAAGGTTTTGAAGAACTTAAGGAGAACATGTGTACAACTCTTTTCCTAGACACTCCTGAATTCAGAATTTTTTTTATTGTGGAGTGTGATGACTTAGGCCATGGAATTGGTGAAATTTTAATGCAATAAGGAAGGCCACTTTCATTTGAAAACAACCATCTTAAAGGAAATAACTTATTCAAAACAATTTATGAAAAAAATATGTTGTCCACACTACATGAAACTAAGAAATGGAACCCTTACCTAATAGGAATACACTTCAATGTAAAACTATATGATCATATCTTGAATTGATTCTTGGAGCAACAATTATCTTCAGAAGAGAAACACAAATGGGTTACAAAAATTCTAGTTTACGACTTTGAAATTATATACAAAAAAGGAAAACACAATATTGTGGTAGATGAACTTTCAAGGAATGAAGAAGAAAGATAAGGTTCATTGTGTTTTATTTATATTCCACAATACTATTGGGTGGAAGAAGAAATTGTAGAATGGAAGAAATATCAAGAGGTATGCAATATCATTCAACAACTAAAATAAGACCTTATCTCATCAGATAATTTTTTATGGAAGAATGATTTTCTATGGTATCACGATCGCCTATATTTATGTAAGAATTAACAACTCAAAATTAAGTTCCTTATGTACCATAGGTTCAAGAAGGATTTTTTTCTAGGAAGGTCTTAGAACCAATTTTCAAAATTGTGGTTTGCCAACAAAATAGGGTAGATACAATCAAGACTCCAAGTCTCCTACATCCATTAGTTATACCAATTCAGCGTTGGAAATAAGTTTCAATGGACTTTATTAGAGGATTGCCCAAACATGAGGGAAATATGGTCATCATGGTAGTAGTGGATTGACTAACAAACTATGCTTGATTTTTCTCTCTTTCTCATCCTTTCAAATAAAGTATAATAGGTGCAACATTCATGGAAACAATTCAAAAACTACACGGAGTCCCCAAGATTATTGTAAGTGAAAAATATCCAATTTTCACTGGAAATATTTGGAGTGAATATTTTCTTGTTTGGGTACTCAATTAGGTCATAGCTCATCTTACCATCCTCAATCTCATGTGAAAACTAAGATTTTGAATAATTTATATAAGGATATCTTCATTTTTTTTATATGATAAACTTATACAATAGTTCAAGTGGTTTCCCTTGGTGGAATGGTGGCACAACAAATCCTCACATACTTCATCAAAAATTTCCCCATTTCTAGCACTTTATGGTATTATTTTTAGTATATTTGAAGGTAATACTATCCTATATGGATAGTATATGTCATTCCATTTCTGGTGCTATGTGGAATGTCAGATAAATCCTCACGGTTTGAGAGTTATGGCCTTACGAAGTTGGAGGACCCTCATATGTTAGCTTGAATCCCCGAAAGGTCAAAGAAGTCAAAGAGCTTGCAAAGAATAAATTATTATTTAAATGATAAAGTAAAGTGACAAAGTCAAGAAGGATTATTTAAATGATAAAATGAAATGACAAAATCAAAGAAGATTATTTAAATGATAAAGTGAGGTGACAAAGTCAAGAAGAAATATTTAAATGATAAAGTAATGAAGAACTTTCTAATTATGGAAAGTGGTTAACCCTAAAAATGAGGAAAATAGGTTAAGTGACCTATAAATAGGTTAAGTGAGCTAGACATGGGTTAAAAGACCTAGAAATAGTTTAAGTGACATAGAAATGGGTTAATTGACCTAGAAGATGCTTCTAAGGAAGATATTTGGAGAGTATAAATAAGAGGCAAGGCTCTCTCATTTTTTATCACACTTGAGAATATTGAATATCTATAGGTGAATGAGGTAACCATACGATATCTAATCCAAATTTCAGTGGGAAGGTGAATAAAAAAAGGCCAGAATTCAACAGAGGATAATTTCTTTTGATGATACTTTCTAAGGTATGTTATTTACAGGTCATCTCACCATTTTCGCAATAACATTTTTTATAGAATGATTCAAACCATGAAATTGATAGGACATTGAGGAAACATATCCAATTATATGTGGTAAACAATTCATCTTGTGGGTCATTATATTTTTGGAGTTATAGTCTGTGGAAAATAGGGTTTGTGGCTAGTCCTGAAACTACGTTAAAACAAATGTTTTAGGTAAACACGTCATAACTTATTAATACCAGATCCAAATTCCATAAGACCAAATGTTTTGGTTAGAGTAATGTTTTTAGTATTTCGTGTACCATTTTAATATCCATTCAACAAATATTTTGTTCGGGGCATGCCTTATAAGGTCTCTCTCTAGAATAAGCCAGAATTCATCAAGGTATGCCATTTTTGCTATAAGTCATTTTCTGAGAGGTTTCGAGTAGTGATACCTGGAGGAATTTCAAAAAACAAACTGAAGAAAATTGTGTACTAAATATCTTTATTCATTAAAGGTACATAGTTATGATTATTTCATTTTAGGGTTGTTGACTAATCCCAAACTAGTCATGTGAGACTAAAGAAATTTTGATAAAAATGCCAGTCTCTTGTTGTGAAAATTAAGGAAGGTTTGAAGGTATGTGATCATATACACCAGGTCTATTACAAATTTAAAAATCATATTTGGATATTGAAATTGACGAGGGATTTTGGTTAAGGTACATGTTGGGTACATGGTTGAGACAGGTAGTTGATGAGTTGGCACATAAATGAGGTGTATAGTTGACGATGTTGGTACATATTGATGATTCATATTTGATGAGTAGTTGACACATGATTAGTACATACTTGGTACATGGTTGGATTCACTTTTTTATGGTACAGTTTGATTACATGTTGTTTGGTACAGGTTGGTGCATGGTTGATGCACTTGTTTATGGTACAGGTTGATTACCGATTGAGGTATAGGTTGATGCATGTTTGATGCATGGTTTAGGTTTATTGGTACAATTTAAAAAAAATATATCTCACAGTGACAATGTGACAGTGGTTCCATAATTCTACTTATATGTCAGGGCGGTTGGACAGGGAAGGAACATGTGGTTGTAGCCGGAGAACATAGGGGGTTGTAGCCTCCTTCTAGTTGTAGCTAGAGAATAGGGGAGTTGTATCTTCCTTCAGGTTCTATCCTAAGAAACAAGGGGGTCGGAGCCTCCTTCCAGTTGCAGCTAGGAAAAAACAGGAAGTTGGTGCTTCCAATGAATGTAATTCTTCAGGACATATAAGAAAAATCATTCTTTGGTTTTCTCCCGCTTTGGGTTTCCACATAAAACACTGGTGCATTGTCTATGTGTATGATTTTTCACTTGTTCATTTATTATTTACTTTGCAGTTATTGGATGATAATGCTACATTGATATAACACTTGGATTATATGGTTAAAAAGGATTAAATTGCTCTATTACGAATTCACCCCCCTGCTCAGTAATCCAACAATTGGAATCAGATCAAGTTCCTTTAGAAATCAATTTAACCACTAAAAGGTAGATCATGGAGAGAAACAACTTGTATAAAAATGGAATACCACAACTCAATGGAAAAAAGTATGCATTTTGGAGTATAAGGATGAAAACATATATACAAGAACAAGGATTCAAAATTTGGCAATCAATTGTACATAGATACACAACATCGACAGTTCCTCCAACAAATGACAAAGCAGTGAAACTCGTCCAGAATAATTCCAAATCCAAAAATGCACTTTTGAATGGTCTTAGTGAAACGATATTCACCAAAGTTTCACATTGTAAATCCTCTAAAGAGATTTGGGACAAAGTTAAAAATATTTATGAAGGAGCTTCAAAAGTCAAAGCAACAAAGCTTCAAACTTACAGAGGTCAGTTTGAACAAATTAATATGAAGGAATATGATAATATTTCATCTTACTTTTTACGAGTTGATGAAACAGTAAATGCAATCATAGGATCGGGAGAAGAAATCAAAGAATCTGTAATTGTTCAAAAATTACTAAGATCTCTTCCTATGAGATTTGACCCTAAGATATCAGCACTAGAAGAAAGATCAGATCTAAACTCAATAAGCATGGATGAATTACATGGAATGTTCACAGTATATGAAATGAGAATTGAACAGAAAAATCCAGATATAAAAGAAGCAACCTTCAAAGCATCCAAAAAGTCAAAGAAAAAGGGAAGGAAAAAAGAAGAACATAGCAACAACAGTGACGTCTCGGAAGATGATGAAGAAGTGGCCAACTTTGTCAAAAGACTGAACAAGAGAACTGACAGTAGGTATAGAGGTAATATTCCTTTAATTTGTTTTAATTGTGATGGTATTGGTCATTTTGATAAAAAAAATCCTTATAAGAAAAAGAGAAATGATGAAGGTTACTCAAAAGGAAAACAAACATATAAAGGCAAAAGAACCACAAATAAATTTTTCAAGAAAAAATTATGCACCAAAGAAGACATATCATCATCAGATGAAGATGAAGTTAGTCACAGTGAGATAGAAAGAGTTATATTCATGGTAGTAGAAGAATATGATAAAGAAGACTCCGAAGAAGAATATGAAGAAGTCGAAGAAGAATATGAAGAATTCAAAGAATAAATTGAAGAGGTAGAAGTTCACTACCGAGAGGAATTAATATGTGCCATAGAAGTTATCAGAAGAGAAAAGAATAAAAACAAGAAACTACAAGCATAATTAGGCAAGAAAGAAGACACTCAAGAACTAGAACAAATGATCACAAATTTGAAGGTTCAAATAGAAGAAGATAAAACAATTGAAGAAGAACTCAAAGAACAGCTAGAAGAAAAAGACAAGATCTTTGTAAATTTGGAAGCAGAGATTGTCACATTAAGAAAGGATCTTCAAAAGAAAAATATGAAGAACTCAAAAGTTTTGGATGGCATTATCAGCAGTCAAAAATCTCATCATGACAAGTCTGGACTGGATACAATCAGATAGAAAAAATGATCAAGCTCCAAAACAAAAAAGCAAGAAACATATCCAAAAAGCTATGCATAAACAATCAAGGGGGATAAGAAGATGTACAAGGAAGATTATAGGGACACTCCTCCACTGATAAGATTTAGATTTTTGAATCAATAACCGATAGATAGGCCTCAGGAAAAAGAATAATTTATAAGAGTACCTCCTTTCATAAGATCTTCAACTCCCAGGTATCAAACTATCTTTTTTGGTTTATGTTATGCATGTAATAATTTTGGACAGAAATATGTGAATTGTAGAGTTAACAACAGGAACACAAACATATTTGAAATTCATACACAAAGGGGTTATCCAATAAGGCCTAGTGAAACACAGAGAATAAGTTACAACATGTTTGAATCTTTGAGCACTGAAGTGGAATGTTACAAATGTAACAATTTTGGACACATGGCCAAATATTGCAGAATGAATGCCCCTCCTAGAGAATGGCAACATGATAATAACAGTCATAGACAGGAACCTTAGAAAATCACATGGATAATAAAGCATGATCGGTATAGAAATGAAGAATGCACACTCACTCTACAAGATAAGAAAAAGAAACATGGTTGGTATGTTGATGGTGGTTGTTCAAAACATATCATAGGTGATAGAGGCAGGTTTCTTACATTATGAAAGGAAAGAGATGGATTAGTCTCCTTCGGAAATGATGATTCAACTAAAATCATTGGAAAATGAATAATCATAATCGGCAACAAGAATACCAAAGTAAAAAAAATCTACTTGTAGAAGATATGAAACATAATCTTCTAAGTGTGAGTTAAATGTGTTACCAAGGTCATAAAGTTACTTTCGATTCAACAAAGTGGGAGATAAGAAAAGAAGGTTCAGGAAAATTGATTTCTACAACTGTGAGAACTTCAAGCAACATATATTTATTAAGTGGAATTGGAAATGACAAATGTTGTCTACGAAAGGAAGATGAAAGTTGGTTATGGCACAAAGGAATGGGTAACATACATTTTGATAACCTTATCAAAGTTAGCAGAAGAGAAACAGTCATAGAAATGATTTTGATCACAAAACCAACCAACACTTTAGGAAAGCATTGTCAACAAGGAAAGAAAACAAAGACCAGGTTCAAATCAAAGGAATATTCAACGACAAGACCATTGGAAATTGTGCATATTGATCTATTTGGACCAAATAAAACAAAGGGTTTAAAAGGTGATAAATACTTTATATTATTAGTTGATGATTATACAAGAATGATTGCAGTTTTCTTTCTCAATAATAAGTCAGAAGGTTTTGAAAAATTCAAGATCTACAAGGAAATGGTTGAAAATGAAATGGATTCAAAAATCAAATGCTTGAGATATGATAATGGAGGAGATTTCACTTCAAAGGAATTTATGAACTACTGCAGCATTCGTGGAATAAAAAGGAAATTCTATATTCCTAGGACACCTCAACAGAATGGAGTTGTTGAAAGAAAGAACATGACAGTACATGAAATGGCTCAAACAATGCTAATGGATTCCAAATTGACAGATATATTTTGGGCACAGGCAGTGCATACAACAGTTCACATTCAAAACATAGTAGTGCTCAGAAACAACACTGACAAAACTCCCTATGATCTATGGAAAGGAAGACCAACAAATGTGAAGCACTTCAGAGTTTTTGGAAGCAAATGTGATGCAACCCTCCTCAACCCATAGGTCGGAAGGTCCACGTACACAGGATCTTTCCTCTTGCACTGGCCCGAAGAGCTCCCGAAAATGGCTCTCCTATTTCCCTTTCGAGAAATATGCACCCACAAATAACTTCGAGAAATTCCCCCCCCTATACTTAGGGAGATCGAAATTCACGATTCTGTGAACCCTGTGGTCAAGCGTCTTGTCTCTTAATCTCCAAAACCCGAAAAAAATCAACACTTGACCCTTTCTCTCTCTATTTCAGATTTCTCCTTATCACGATTTCGGGGGTTACGATGTCAAGAAAATTATCCCCTCGACTCCCAAAACCCGAATTACCGAAACTCCAATGCGCTCGCAAGGTTGACCTTTCAACAGTCCTTCACTCTGTTGGGACTTCGGACTTCATGATTTCGCAAATCTTGATGCAAGGATTTCGGGACTTCACCCCACGAAACTCCGAAATGGTCAACGAAATTTAACTACTGTGTCGATTGTGCGCCACCTGTCCACCCTACTGATTCTGTGGCCCACAAAATCCTTTCATCCCTTCAGGACTTCACGTTTCATAATTCCATGAGTCCTGTTACAAAGATTACAGGACTTAAATCTACGAAACCCCGAAATAGAAATCCATGGGTAATTCCAATGGCTCCTGTTGGCTTAAATCTACGGTTCTGCCCCTCCTAAGCTTGAAACTTTTGGGAATACTCACCGTAACTCCCCTACTCCTCTGTGAGATCTTGCAACTCATGGGACTTCACAAATTATCCACAGGTAATTCCAACCATCCGTTTCTTCCCTTCACAAGGACTTCTGCAACTTTTACCAAGTGGTTTTCCCACGATACTCAACTGCCTGCGACGCAAACTTGCAACACCTTCTCACTGTTCCAATGCATAAACTTCCTGTGCTTCCTTTGAAAACTGTGGAGACTCTATCCCTTCTGAGTTTTCTCCAACTCTGAGTCTTTAAGAAGACTCCTACATGCACTCCTTGCGACAGACCTTTAAACACTTCCAAGTGTTGAACCCCCTTCAACTCTGCGCACTCCTTGCAGCAACAGTCTCTCAATACTTCATTTAGGTTACAAAACCTGAAACTCTACTCGGCCCGTGCACACCTTGCATGGCTCCTGTGCCTAGATGCACTTCTTGAGGGAATGAGAACAAAAGATACCCTATATGAGATTCCAGAGACAAACCTCTGAACCCTTTGTCAACGCACTCCTTGCGGACAATTCAACTGCACTTCTTGCAGGAACTCTTGCTCAGATAGAGAAACAATTGAAACTCATTTCCCTTACTCTCTCTCTCTCAGATTTTAGAAATTCAACAAGAAACATTCACACATAGCATAAAAGCAGTTGCATGACAGAAAGAGTAAAACCATGAACATATCATTCAACATACACATACAAGAAACAAATACAACGCCATGAATCTGAATTAAGACTTCTTCTATTAACTCAAATCTCTATACATGGATGTTTTTCAAACACAGTTTCTTTGTTCAAACTCTGTATGCTCTCTTCTTGGTAATGTGCTTCCCCCTTATCATACAATAATACAATGAGGGTGTCTATATTCCGTTTCCCTCTCTCTTTCTAAACTATTTAATCTACGCATTAAATTCTATCTACTTGCATTAACCATCATAAATGCCTTCTACCTACTAAGGACGAGAGCGGATTGCTCAAGGTACTTCACAATATTACAAATTCACTCCTTCTTAATTATCTCATTTAATATTGGCGCATTAAATTCAAGATAATTTCAAAAAAATTCGCTGGGCGCTTCTCCAGTTGTCTTTTGTCTACGTGTTGGCTCGCTTGAGATGCTCCTGCATCATACTCTCTTGCTTGAAAATTTTCATGGGCTCCTATCCATGAGCTCGTGTACGGTGTGTCCATGCCTCTGGATCTCTGCTTCGTTATCCCAACTGGCTTCTTCAAATGGATGGCCCTTCCACTTGACCAAATATTCAAAGTATTGCTTTCGCCTGGTCTTATTGCTCACCCTTGTTTCTAGTATGCGCTCCATCTGCGGCTTTTCTGCAACTGGCATCTGTTTTGTCCACTGGACCTCTGGCTGTTCATTTCCTGTCCCTGTTTCCTCAACTTTATATGGGTACAAATATAATATATTTAATATCGGAGAAATTTCGATCCCATCAGGTAATTCAATCTCATAATCATTCACCCCAAATTTCTTCAAGACCTTACATGGTCCGATTTTCTTCATCTTCAGTTTATTATATGTTCCTCTCAGGAACCTTTCCCTTCTCAAATGTGTGAGGATCAAATCACCAACCTCAAATTGAATTTGTCTCCTATGTTGATTTTCTTTGCGCTTATATTCCTGGCTCAAATTCTGTAATCGATACTTCACCTAGCTGTGAAGTTCCTTCATCGCTTCTGCGAAATATTCTGCACTAGAACTCCTAGTTGCAATCTGTTCTAAACCTCTCAATTCAGAAATTCCTCTCAACTGCATGCCATAGACAATCTGAAATGGAATCTGCCTCGTGCTTCTGTTAACTGAGTCTCTATAAGAAAATTCCACCTGTGGTAATATGTTGTCCCACTGGTTGTGGTGTTCTGTCACCAGGCTTCTCAGCAAGTCTCCCAGACTTATGTTCACCACTTATGTCTGTCCATCCATCTGAGGATGATAAGCTGAACTAAACGATAAGTTAGTTCCTAGCTTCTTCCATAAAGTCCTCCAAAAGTGTCCTACAAACTTAGTGTCTCGATCTGAAACTATGTTCCTTGGTAAGCCGTGAAGTTGAATGACTTCTTTGAAAAACAGATTCACAATGTGAGTTGCGTCACTGGTTTTCTAACATGGAATGAAGTGTGCCATCTTGGAAAATCTATCCACCACCACAAATATTGATTCAAACCCTCTTTGTGTTCTTGGCAACCCCAATATGAAATCCATCCTGACTGCATTCCACGGCCTCTTAGGTATGGGTAATGGTTGATAAAACCCTTCATTCTGTTTCTTTCCCTTCGAATGCTAGAAAATTCTACATATGTCCATGAATATCTTAACATCTACTCACATTCCTGGCAAAAAATATGACTCATTCAACTTTGTGAACGTCTTGTCATGACCAAAGTGTCCTGCCAATCCTCCGTTGTGTTTCTCCTTTAGCAAATTCTCCCTCATGGAACATTTTGGAATACAAAGTTGAATACCTTTAAACAATAATCCTTCCTGGATCATGTATTATGCCCATTGGCTTCTATCTCTGATAATTGGATTCTCAGCTGCTTCGTACGCCTCCTTAAAATCTGGATCATCCCTTTACATGTCCCTGAGACCATCAAAACCCAACGTTTTGACTCTGAACTCCTGCAATAGCAAACACTTCCTGCTCAAAGCATCAACAACTTTGTTAGCAGTACCAGAAATATGTTTAATCACAAAAGTGAAATTCTGCATATATTCAACCCATTTAACATGTCTTTGATTCAACTTTTCCTATTGAGTCACAAATTGCAGTGCATGATTGTCACTGTATAAGACAAATTATTTCGGGATCAAGTAATGTCTCCATTTCTTCAATGCCTGAATAATAACATAGAATTCCTTATCATAAGTGGAGTAATTCACTTTCGCTTCATTCAACTTCTCACTGAAGTATGTTATCAACCTATCTTCTTGACTCAAGACTACCCCTATTGCAAACCCACTTGCATCGCATTTCACTTGAAATGTCTTTTGGAAATCCGGCAACACCAAAATTGGTTGTTCCGTGACCTTCCTTTTCAAAATATTAAAACTCTTCTCAGCTTCTTATGTCCAGTGAAAAGATTTATGTCTTTTCTTCACTGTATCCATCATCAGTGCACTAATTCCACTGAAATTCCTAATGAACTTTCGGTAGAAACTAGCCAATCCATGAAAACTTCTCACCTCAAATATACTCTTCGGTGATGGCCAATTCTTGATTACCTCCACTTTATATAGATCCATCCTCAATTTATCTGCAGGAATAAAAAAACCCAAATAAATGAGCTTTGTCTTCATGAATGAGGATTTCTTCATGTTTATCAACAAATTCTCCTATTGTAACTTCTGCATGACTGTAGCCAAATGTTTCAGATGCTCTACCACTATTTTACTGAAAATCAGTATGTCATCTAGATACACAATGACAAACTTTCCGATGAACTCCCTTAGGACTTCATTCATCAACCTCATGAAAGTACTCAGCGTGTTTGTTAACCCAAATGGCATAACAAGCCATTCATACAACCCTTCATTGGTTTTGAATGTTGTCTTCCACTTGTCACCTTCTCTCATGCGGATTTGATGATAACCACTTTTCAAATCAATCTTTGAAAATAATTTTTCTCCACTCAAGCAATCCATCAGATCATCCATCCTTGGTAATGGAAATCTGTACCTAATGGTTATCTTGTTGATCGCCCTCAAGTCAGTACACATCCTCCAACCTCCTTCTTTCTTCGGACTGAGTACTTTCAAAACAACACACAGACTCAAGCTTTCTTTGACCAATCCTTTGTCCAACAAATCCTGGACTTGTCTTTTAACTTCTTCATTCTCCTGTGGTGTCAATCTATATACGACTTTGTTTGGAAAACTAGCTCCTGGTATGAGATCAATATGATGACTCACACTTCTAATCGGTGGCAACGAATGAGGTAGTTTGTCCACTACTATGTCAATGAACTCTTCCAATAGTTCCTGAACCTCTTCTGGTAAATCATCTACCCTCTTGCTGGTCAAAACAATTCTAGGCTTCCTGACCACAATGAATTGTGGTTCCTCCTTCTTCTTGACCTCGGTAAGAAGTTCCTTCCCACTCATGAGAAGTACAGTGTTACTTACTTTAGGTTTCACCTCCTTATCCTTGATTGGAATAAACATGTGAGTTCTCCCATTCTTCTCCAGGGTGTATGTGTTCATTCTCCCATCATGAATCACATTCCTGTCATATTGCCATGGTCTACCCAACAATATATGACAAACATCCATGGGAATAACATCACAGAGTATCTTATCATTATATCCTCCTATCTTAAATTCAACTAAACACTGTTTAGTGACAGTTACCTGATGTCCTTTTTGTAGCCATGAAACTTTGTATGGGCTTGGATGATCAATCGTCTCCAGCTCCAGCTTTTCTACCATCTCTGTTGAAACAAGATTATTTGTGCTACCATTGTCCACAATGACCTTGCATACCCTGTCCTTGGTCTTGCAAGCAGTCCGAAAAAGTCTATTTCTTTGGACTAAACTCTCCACTTCTTTCTCTAGTGTCAAAAGAGATTTTTGCATCATCAACGATCTTCTTCCTTCAGTATCTTTTGCCTCAATATTCTTCCTTTGTGCTTTGACGATGTGAGTCTCTCCACTCTCTTTCTTTTTATTGGACACTCGTAAGACTTCTGCCCATTCTTTCCACATGTGAAGCATGTTATTACTCCACCTCTTCCTCTATCTTTGGTACGAGGAAAAATATTATTATCAGCATAATCTCCTCTCTGTTCGGTATGCTGCCCTCATTGTTCAACATATTGCCCTCACTGTGAGCTTCTACCTCTCTCAATTTGAGTCTGAGGTTTCTTCCAGTCCTCCTTGGGTTTTTGATTTTTATCTTGGGCAACTGATTTTCCTTTGGGCTGACTTCGGCCTCGAATTCTTTGACCCTTCTTTCGGCTCAGCTTCTCTTCCTCTTTTAGAGCCATTTGATAATCATCTTCCACCATTCGGATGGTTACCATGTTCATCTCATCCTGAATGTCGTATCTCAGACCATTCATGTATCTAGAAACCTTTTCATCATCGCTCTCCCGATGACCTGCCCTGATGTTCAGCCTATAGAATTCTTCAGTGTATTCTTTCACTGTCATCAGCTTCTATCTCAAGTTCTGCATCCTTCAAAACAGAGTAATCTGGTAATCTCTGGGGATGAATTTTTCCTTCATCTTCGCGATCATTATGTCCCAGCTCTTGATCTTCTGCTTGCCTTTGCAGCGTCTGTCAGCTTGTAGCTCATCCCACCACAATGTTGCATGTCCCTTCAATCTTGTGACAACATGTTTGACCTTCTTGTCCTCTTCGACATCTTCATAGTCAAATTATGTGTCCAGGGCTCTAATCCAGTCTAGAAGCTCCTCTGCATCCAAGTTTTCCTCATAAACTGGAATGTCCATTTTCGCTCTTGCACCCATTCTTGCAATATCCCTAATCAAGCATTTGTTTGCTGCGTCTTCGGCTGCAACTTCTTCTTCTTCATGTCCAGCCTCATTTTCACTTTTGGAATCACTAAGATCCCCAACAATGACTGTATGCCTTTGTGTTGTCTCCATGTCTTCAAGTCTGTTGCGTAAATCACACATTTCTCTTTCTATGGCTGGATCAGGCATCTGCCTACCCCTTCTTCTCACCATTTCCCTATCCTCTGGTGGATCGGGTGTTTGCATGTCCCTTCTTCTCGGCGGCATGGTGAATTCTCCTTTTCCCCGCTACAGAAAGCAAAGAACCTTTCTGAGATCTAATACCAAACCTGATGCAGCCTTCCTCAACCCATAGGTTGGAAGGTCCACATACACAGGATCTTTCCTCTTCCACTGGCCTGAAGAGCTCCCAGAAATGGCTCTCCTATTTCCCTTTCGGGAAATCTGCACCCACAAATAACTTCGAGAAATTCCCCCCCTTATACTTTAGGAGATCAGACTTCACGATTCCGCGAACCCTGTGGTCAAGCATCTTGTCTCTTAATCTATGAAACCCGAAAACAATCAACACTTGACCCTTTCTCTCTCTATTTCATATTTCTCCTTATCACGATTTCGTGGGTTACGATGTCAAGCAAATTATCCCCTCGACTTCCGAAACCTGAATTACTGAAACTCCAATGCACTTGCAAGTTTGACCTTTCAACAGTCCTTCACTCTGTTGGGACTTCGGACTTCACAATTTCGCGAATCGTGATGCAAGGATTTTGGGACTTCACCCCACGAAACCCCAAAATGGTCAATGGAATTTAACTCCCGTGTCAATAGTGTGCCACCTGTCCACCCTACTGATTCTTTGGCCCACACAATCCTTTCGTACCTTTGGGACTTCGCATTTTGTGATTTCGTGAGTCTTGTTACAAAGATTACGGGACTTAAATCTATGAAACCCTGAAATAGAAATCCACGGGTAATTCCAACATCTCATGTTGGCTTAAATCTATGGTTCTGCCTCTCCTGAGCTTGAAACTTTTGGGAATACTCATCGTAACTCCCCTTCTCCTCCGTAAGATCTGACGGCTCACAGGACTTCGATAATTCTCCATAGAGAACTCAGTCCATCTGTTTCTTCCCTTCATAAGGACTTCTGCAACTTTTACCAAGTGGTTTTCCCATGGTACTCAACTGCCTGCGACGCAAACTTGCAACACCTTCTCACTGTTCCAATGCATAAACTTCCTGTGCTTCCTTCGATGACTGTGGAGGCTCTATCCCTTCTGAGTTTTCTCCAACTCCGAGTCTTGAATAAGACTCCTGCACGCACTCCTTGCGACAGACCTTCAAACACTTCCAAGTGTTTAACCCCCTTCAAATCTGTGCATTCCTTGTAGTAGCAGTCTCTCAATACTTCATTTAGGTTACAAAACCTGAAACTCTACTCAGCCTACGCATGCCCTGCACAGTTCCTATGCCTAGCTGCACTTCTTGAGGGAATGTGAACAAAATCTACCCTATCTGAGCTCTTAGAGACAAACCTTTGAACCCTTTGTCAACGCACTCCTTGCGGACAATTCAACTGCACTTCTTGCAGGAACTCTTTCTCAGATAGAGAAACAATTGAAACTCATTTCCCTTACTCTCTCTCTCTCTCTGATTTCAGACATTCAACAAGAAATCATTGACACATAGCATAAAATCAGTTGCATGAAAGAAAGAGTAAAACCATGAACATATCATTCAGCTTACACATAAAAGAAACAAATACAATGCCATGAATCTGAATTAAGACTTATTCTATTAACACAAATCTCTGTACATGGGTGTTTTTCAAACAAAGTTTCTCTATTCCATCTCTGTATGCTCTCTTCTTGGTAATTTTCTTCCCCCTTATCATACAATAATACAATGAGGGTGTCTATATTATGTTTACCTCTCTCTTTCTAAACTGTCTAATCTACACATTAAATTCTATCTACTTGCATTAACTATCATAAATGCCTTCTACCTACTAAGGATGAGAGTGGATTGCTCAAGGTCCTTTACAATATTACAAGTGCTCTCCTTCTTAATTATCTCATTTAAGATTGGCTTATTAACTTCAAGATAATTTCAAAAAATTTCGTTGGGCACTTCTCCAGCTGTCTTTTGTCTCCGTGCTGGCTCACTTGAGATGCTCCTACATCAAAATGATACATCAAAAGAGAATATGGAAAAATGGGAATGTTTGAATCTCGTGTGTACAAAGAAGTACTTGTTGGTTACTCAAGTACAAGTAAATCATACAAATGTTACAATCTGATATTGAACAAAGTTGTAGAAAGCATCAACGTAACAATTGATGAAACATGCAAACCATAATCAAAGGAAGAAGAAAATGAATCAATGGAATAACTTTTAGAAGAAGAAGCATAATATGAAAAGGAAGTAGAAGAGGAAGATGAATAGAATCCGACAGAAGAATAAGAACAAGTTCAGCAGGTACCTCCAAAGAAACCTAGAAGATGAGTACAGAAGAATCATCCTTCAGATTAGATTATCGAAAACAAAGACGTGGGAGTTGAGACTAGAACAAGAATCCATTCAGCAGAAAAAACACACCTAGCACTCACATCTACAATTGAACCAACCTATTTTGAAGAGGCCAACAAGGATGAATTTTGGAACAAGACCATGGATGAAGAATTGGATCAAATAGAGAAAAATGACACTTGGGAATTGGTTCAAAGACCAAAGAATAATAATGTGATCGACACAAAGTGGGTATACAGAAATAAATTGAATGAAGAAGGAAAGGTTATAAGGAACAAAGCTAGATTGGCATGTAAAGGATATGCACAGGTTGAAGGAATCGACTCTGAAGAGACATTTGACCCAATTGCCAGAATGGAATCAATCTGATTTCTTTTAGCTTATGCATGCTCCAAAAATATTAAAGTGTATCAGATAGACGTAAAAACATCTTTTCTAAATGGGGAACTTAAAGAACAATTCTACATTGAACAACCAAAAGGATTTCAGTTGTCAGAGAATGCAGACTATGTGCGCAAATTAAAGAAGTCCTTGTATTGTCTAAAACAAGCTCCTAGAGCATGGTACTCTAGACTGGATAAATATTTACAGCAAGCAGGGTTTAGAAAAGGAAGTGTAGACAACAACCTCTACATCAAGGTAAGTCAAGGTAATATTTTATTAATTGAAGTTTATGTTGATGATATTATTTTTGGTAGTGATGATGACAGGTTAAGCCAGAAATTTGTAAAGGATATGCATAATGAATTTGAAATGTCATTACTTGGAGAACTATCCTTGTTTCTGGTACTTCAGATATGTCAAAGAAACCAAGGAATTTTTATTTCTCAAACCAAGTATATCATAAAAATGCTAAAGAGGTTTGGAATGAAAGATTGCAAACCAGTTATCACTCCCATGCAAACCAATTGAAAGTTAAGAAAAGATGATGATTCAAAGTCTACATATCAGAGGAAATATAGGTCAATGATTGACATCCTACTATATGTGACAACATCCATACTAGATGTAATGTGGGAAATTGGATAGGTGGCACGATTTCAAGAAGCACCAAAGAAATCACATCTATTAGCAATGAAGAGAATTTTCATATATCTCAAAGGAACAAAATATTTTAGATTACGGTATACAAAAGGAAAGGATATATCTCCTATTTCCTACACAGATGCTTATTGGGCGGGTTTTATTGATCATCGACGAAGCACCAGTGGAGTAGAATTCTACTTGGGTGAGTGTTTAGTATCATGGCTAAGCAAGAAACAATCATCAGTATCTCTATCTACAGCCGAGGCAGAGTATATTTCAACAACAACATGTTGTAAACAGGTTCTTTGGATGAAAAAATCTTTGACAGATATGCAGGTTGAGTATGATGAGTCCATTCCAATCTATTGTGATAGTACAAGCACCGTCAATATCTCAAAGAACTCGGTGATGCACTCCAAGAAGAAGCACATTCCAATCAAGTATCACTTTCTACGGGAACAGGTTGCCAAAAAGAACATTAGAGTTGAGTATGTGGGAACTGTTGACGATTGAAAACGTCAACATAATTTTGCCTCAATGTATTGCTAAAGCCTATTACTATATAAGAATAAATAATACTAGTAGGTGGGATACCCTTGAACTAGAAGATCAGATATGTTCATTTTCAATGTTTTGATGATGTGCTACAAAGGTTTACATGGTTGATGAGATATTGTTTTCGTTGGTATGAACTAAGCTTTGAGATGTTTTTCCTTCATGTTACTGCAACCTTCTATTCATTTATGGTATTTATTCTTCTCGCACCTACACAACAAACATTTTAGCGAATTTATATGAAAGACAATCAAAGGAAGGAAAAATACTATAACACATGCAAGAAAGGGGCCTAGTTTTGCAATACCACATGCATGAGAATACTTGTTGATTGTTGTTGAATCCTACCTAACGCGAAAATGGCTATGAAATTGTGTGAATTACATTTTTTATATGCATATCGTTGAAATGTTGGTGGTGCACTTGGCAAGTGTTATTGTAAATGGTCAAGAAATGGGAAATGGAATTATCTAGTCGATTTACATATGGTATTTGATAGTTTGAGTGTCAAGGGCACTATTGACAAGTTAATGGTGCTATTGGTTATGCAATGACTGTATTATATGGCATTTGAATTATGTTATGGTATAATTCATTCTATGGGGTTTTAATATGGTCATAGTCTTGATACATGTTTATTAATGGTGTTAATGGAGAATTGTTGGCATGTATTATTTGAGTTAATGAGGTATGGGTGGAGGGAACATGCAATACATTTACTGCACATCACCTTTACCCTTCCCATTGGTTGCCACCCTAGTCAAAATATTGTTTGATCTTGTTGTTGTGTTCACGCTCTGGAATTTTAGCAGGGTGAAACTGCTCGACCACCTCTCATCTTAAGGATATTGATTAACATGTATGTTCTTTTTTTAGCCATTCTAGCCTTCACTCTGGTTATGAAATGATTATTGGCTCAAATGTATCAGTTTATGTTTGTCCTAAGTGTTACAACTGTGTGAAATTTTGGAAAATGAACGGTTCTTCCTGCATTTTTTTTAGTTTGTAGAATTTATCCATCTCCCTAATGGTATCTCTCTATTACTACTGGCATCACTTGTCAAATATCTATTTTTTGGGGGGGTTTAATGGTTAAAAGCATCATTCATCACTACTTTTTTTTTATTTGAGAAATGGTTGATTTCCTCACCAAAAGCCACGAAATGGCTCTCTTGTTCTTGCTTAGCCTCGTCATCACCTCGGTACTATGGTTTCTTTAAGAAACACAAGGGTTACGCCTTATGCGCATTAAGCTTCGCTATCAATCAGTTGGGGCCTCTCTCCTCTGTGATAACCCTCCTGTCTCGAACTTGACATGTATCCATGAATAAATCGTGGTTCCTCCTGTACATGCACTACTAGTATCATGGTTTGTCACCATTAAAAGAAGTTGGCTCCAGCTTTCATGTGTTAGTCACAGTGCAAACTATTAATTATACAAGTTCGAGGGTGACATGGCACACCAGATTGGCCTATAGGGTTTACCACTTGTGTGTTGGATGGCATTATATCGCCGACCATTTTGAGTACAGATCCATCCAATTGGTTAAGTAACAGTCGTGATAGTTTTGCATTCAGTTATTGTTTTGTGATAATGAGGATAAACCCTTCATTGCCAATTTCACTTTCACAAAACATAGTCACTCTCCTCTTATTAATACTCAGTATTGGAACAACCTCTGCCCTAATTCAATGGGATTCTTGGGTACTCATAGCTACTACAATTTGTTCTATTGATTGATTTCCTCCCACAGTGGTGAATTGTTGATTGATATGCAGTCACTAATAATTTCACTTATGGGGTTTTGAATGATGGTTGGCATTGATTACGAATGATGAGTGTTGTTCACACATGTCGCATTCTGTGAATGATGTTTTGCAAAGTGAATTATTGGGCGGGATAACTGTGGTCTTCTTTGGGGACAAATGATTATTGGACTAGATATATCTACTACATCTTTTCGTTTGGTGGTTGAATAAGCCTAAGTATGCAAAGCCTAGTCAACCACTAGTGACTAAATCAATACCTCATCATGATATACTGAGTTATATCTTGATCGTATATTTGTTGTGTGATTATTAGAAATGTTACACTGTGGGATTTTGTTAGTTGTGCATTGTGTGTAGTATGGATGACTTGTTTCATACTCAGTGATACCCACTGAGTTTTAAGCGCGTTATTTATTGCAATTGGCCATAGTTGATGAAAATCGTGTTGGGTAGGTGGCTCAACTTTTAATTCACATTTGATTGTTGTTTATAAGGGAAGAACTACATTTCTTGGGAAAATTACTACTGCATAGCTTGTGTCTAATTGATGTATGTTGGTTATATAATAAGTTGTCATTTTTAGACATGTAAATTTACTATATATATATATATATGAGAATGAATATCCTTGCAAAATTTGATGGGCTCTATTGCAAGAATAGTTACTTTGTTGAAAACATGACTGTGGAGTATAGTCGTGGATTGAGGAAATGCCTGGACAATGGTTGATTTTGATAGTAACAGATTGGAAATGGTGATCGTTTGTAAATTGTTGTAAAATGCAGATTATGGGAACAATGCCTCTTACAAATCATATGGAAAACTTATTGTTTTGCAATAACACTATGTTAAGTGTTTTATTAATGAACAATAAACTAGTTAAATGTACAGGAATTGTTATTTAGTCAAATGATTATTGATTGGATGGTGCATCTAGTCTTACTGTAGAATATTTTATGGATCGCTTGATTAATTCCGTGAAAAATAATCGTTTTCTTCCCCTTCCATGATCTCACTTTCTGCTAATTACAAACCCTTCACATATCCCATATCCTTCTTCACCCCCTCTTCTAAAATTGATTAAAGCCAAGGGAAATTCTTTGTTGAGATAGATGAAAGTGGCAGTGGTTGGGTGGATTGCAGTGATGTTTTATTGGTTTGTTTTGCAGTTGACTGTTGTTTTCATTGAGAAGTGACCATTTCTTCTCCCCTTTCATTATATCATTTTCTTTCGCTAATTACAAACCCCACATGTATCCCTGAACCCTTTTTCACCCCCCTACTCATTGATTAACATTGAAATAATTTTTATGGATTGGATTGCATGAGCCTGATACATTTTGAGCCAAATCTATTTCGTATTTTTAACAGTTGCCATGCATGGTTATTTAGAAGACTATTTGCTAATCGATTACACATGCAAGATGATTTTTTTTAGTCGGGGAATCCATGGCCAAGGAAACATAGGTAGATTTAATTGGAACTGAGGTCCAAGAAGGCCCAGGTTCTCCATACATTTTGATGTTGATTCAGAAGATCTTGGCCAATTGTTTCACACCGTATTCTTTAACAGGATTGGGTAGGGAATAGTCCAATCTAGGCCTGAAAGGCTTCCTTTCCAAGCCTTGTAAGCCTCCGGTATCCCTGTACCTCCTCATGTCTCCTTAAAACCTGAGGTCCCTAAAAATGATGGATGGCAGGAGATTGTCCACCCGACAGCCTCCCAACATCGTGGCTATCCCAACTTGACCTTGCATGCTCCTCCACCTTTGAACCCCATTGTGTAAGATGCCCCTAACCACTCACCTATGCAATCCTCCCATTCTAGCAAGATATTGAAGACTGAATCCCACCATGCACTTGATAAAGTAAAAGTGATGCAAGAGTGTTGACGGGCGAAAATTACCATCCATCAATTGGAAGAATGAGTCCAGTCCGGGGTTGTTTAAATAACCCAAGTCGTTTGGTATGACTCACTTTGATAAGTTTAATGGCTCTGTTGGACAATCTAAAAGTCCTAAAAGAAACAAATAAAAGAAAAAGAGCAAACTAATGAATAATTACTTAGAGTATATATGTACATACATATACATATAACTATTTTAAATAATATTTGCACAACAGATCTGTTTATCTAATTTATGTGCATGATGTACAAGTTGAAAATTTTAATCTAAACTCACGAAAATCTATGAAAAGATGGCTCTTTTAACAAAAGCAGATAAAGAAAGTAAATAAACTATTTTTGTTTTTATCTTTATTTATCTATAAGATTAAATCGAAAATATACTATGAAACAGGAATATGTAGACGATCAAATCCAGATCGTATATAAGAGTTTCAAAAAACAAACAAACGATGAATAGAAATAAACTAACCTATTAATGAGTTAGTCGACATACATCCAATCATCTGTATGATTATAGAATGTCCAACCAGCCTGTTCAAGAGATAAACCTGCAGTGAACCTTGAAACTATTCGAAATAAATGCAAAACAATATATTGACTGTTGGATTTTGATGATAGAATGATAAGCTGCAAATAATAGCTGTGATATTTGTGATTGCAAGCAATTACACGTAAGATAAATCTAACTGTAACAACCTGTTTTTAATCATTCAACAAAATTAAAGAAAAACCTTATCATTTGGATTGAATGAGTGATCACTATTTTTAATATCCGAAGCATGAAAATGTGGATGATATTAAAAGATATTATCCAAACGACATAATAATTTATTAAGACAAAAGATATCAACAATTATTTAGTTATCAGGATAAACAAACCATAAACGAAAACAACATTTATAGAGAGCTAAAGAAGAAATGTAAACATATGTTCCATCTAAATTCATGAATAAACTGTCCACCTTCAGCCCTAGGACAAGATGATTCCTTTACAAAAATATGAGTTTTTAAAGGGTTTAGAAAGGTAATTGTCTTATCTTATGAGATAAGATACAATCATCTATTGATTACAAAAATAGAGGGGGAATATAACCACCCCAGATCACACTAAATCTTTAAAAAGATAAAAAAAGTCTATTCCTGTTTATACAAAAATGGACCATAGATATGGCTAACAAGGCCCCAAAAAATGCTTCAGATCACTTGGTCACCATAGAATCCCAAATATCCTGAAAGAAAACATAAAATAGAGAGATTCAGATATACATTTAACCAATAATTTCCAAATTTTGAATTAGAATAGACTGGCTACAGAATCTGCCGATTCTGTAGATAGCCTATTTTAGTAATGAAATCTAATTTATTCAATGAACAAAATATAACACTATTTTAAGATAAAAAGAAATCTTATCTTTAATTGTAAAATCAAATCGTTTCACATGATTTCAGAATTTATCAATGCTATTGTAGTGTTGACATTTTTTAATATGATGTTCCCTGTTGTTTTCAAGCGTGTTCCTTGTCCCTTAATAATAGACTTGATCTTGCGATTTTCATTTGTTAAGGGGTCGACCTGATCAGTAAGGGATTTGATCTATGACTGTAAAATGGGTATATTGGTGTAATACTTGTCAATCCATAACAGACAAGTTTCACATCGTGACTGTGTGATGGTCGATTGAGAATATCCACAGTTGTGTACCGAAACGTCCCCAATGTGGCCTGTAGATTTGGTACCAAAATTAATTCCTGGAAACCCTTCACTATGCTTCAGACAAGGTGGTAGATTATCCATGAAATTGTAAGACTTATCGAGATATGTTTGGAATTAAGGAGGGTCTTCTTCAGCCAGAAACCTATCAATCTCAGAGTCTGAGCTCTCATGGATCTCGATCGTCTTGATCGAGCTCACATGAGGGTTTGATTTATTTCGTAGCTTCCTTGAAATCAACCTACCTGACCTTTTGTTTTTAAAACTTAAATCGATATCACCTTTAGATGGCTTGTCTACAGGTCTGTTTCCGTCTTTGGTAGAGGCATTAAGTTGTGCATCTTGTTCATGGGTGTGCTCAACAACCTTTGGGTTGGGTATAGGCTTACTGTGGGTGGTCGTAACACAGGCCTGTGTAGATGAAGGGAATGCTCTGAGAGAAACTATGGTTTCCTCAATCACGGGCTTGTCAACTTCTACAGTATTGGAGTTAGCAAATCCATTTCGAGTTAGGAAGGCGTCCCAGTCATTGTTCTATAACTTCAATTGATGTACAAGCATTATTTTTATCAAACTGTGGTGGAACGGGCTTGAATCCAAACATTGCTTCTTATACCTTTTTTCCATTTTATACAGGCTTCTCCACAGGTAATAAGGCATGTTTAATGGAAACCCAATGAAATCCATGAGAAACAGTAGGTGATATAAAGAAACGAAACCAAAATGGCCTTCACACGTCACAAATTTTTTCAACACTACAAGCAAACTATGCCATTGTTTTTTTAACAGGGACACTGACATACCTTTATCACAACAATTGATCTTTAGATATGTAAAGAAAAGACTCCACGAAACCTCCTTGACCTTAGAATTTTTGAACCACTTTTTCCCATTTGCATAAAGACCTGTTGCTTGACCTAAAAACTCTTCTGTAACTTCAAGATGAATGTCCCCAACCTTGGATCGACATCCGTCAAATGAGAGGGTGAATTCCTGAGAGGTTTGCAGGTTAAAACCCTGGAATATCTCAAGGAAAATAATCCAACCTTGACCCTCAATATCCTCCCTTACATCATCGCACAGGAGCAAGGTCTGAGAGCCATTGTGTTCAATCCTAACAACCGGGACCATGGGAAATTCGACAAGCAATCATGCAAACACAGTGAGTATATAGGGTTTCTAAGAGTAGACCAAAACTAAACTCCAGACCCAAAACTCATCAACAATCTATGGCATATGAAAAAAAAACCCTCAACGAAAGATAGGCGTTGATTGAAATGAATTCAAGGAGTGTTTCAAAACCCAAGACTGAGATTCAAAATGATGGGCTCACTGTAGTCGGATTGCCACCTCCTACATAGTATAGGCCACGACCAGGTGGATTAAAATAAAAATGATTGCGCAACAAGGTGGGTTAGGTTCTAAATTTTGGGAGAGGGAAATTTATAAACCAAAGTATAGTGATAAGGGAATGTATGATCAAGAACCACACAAAAATATATTGATTCTTAAACTGAATTGACCTTTGTTGATTCAATTAACAATCCATAAGCATGCTTCATATTCGAGGAGTCGAAACAAAGAGAATGAACTTCATAGCAAGGAACAAAGACTTTGTTAACAAAATCTATGGAGCCATTTTTCTTTCATAAACTTTTAAATAGAGTGGTAATACAGTCATAAGTTTTAATGCTTCATTTTCATTCTTTCCGTCATGAAAGAAGCATGAAAACAAAAACACTAGGAATAACTGAAAACTTAAATTTGGTGTTTCAAAAATTTCTTATGAAGAACATAAAAAATGTACGACCTCAGTTAAGAAGCTACATAGATTAATATTTGATATAAAAAGTTTAAAAATATGTCGGGATGCCAACAAGGAGCTTCGTAAACAAGCCGACAAAGCAATCACAAAAGCGAAGGACAACTCGAAACACAACAACGCACATTTTGAGGGCATTTTGAATTTCAAAAGATGGAGCATTAATGTTACAACCAGAAGGATGTATTTGCATTTATGTTTTGGATATTATAAAACAAATCTTGTGTGTTTCTCTCATCTGTCAGATGTGGAGGCATTTAATTGTAATGAATGCAAAGTAGATAGCTTTTAATTTCGATTAGATAGCTAGAGCTGCAGGAGGGAAAACTCTAGAAAGCTCCCTCGTATGTATTGTATTGCAAGAATTATTCTCATTGTAATTGTAAGATATAGAGAAAGAGGATAGAAAAGTAAAGGAATAGAGATTGTAGAAGGTTGTATAAGAAAAAAATTGTTTCTATTGAATTCATGTACAGGAGCACTAGAATTAATACAAGAATACTTTTATTCCATTTCATGGTGTATCATGGTCACTATTTGAATCTATTGAATGGTATGTTTACAGTTTTCTTACATTCATTGTTATGCATTTGTTTCAATGCTATGTGTGTGTGTATGCTCATGATTTCATGTTGAATGTATGAAATCTATGGGAGGAGGTGTATGAGTTCCAAGTGTTTCTTATCCTGATAATTTCTGCAAGGAGTGCAGTGAAAGCCCGCAAGAAGTGCATTGATGAAGTTCTGATTTTCATCTACGAATAGATCTGGAGGAATATCGTTGTTATTATACCAACAAAAGTGAAGTTATAACACAAATCCATGCAATGCGTGCGTAGGCTGGTCAAAGTCTTAGACTTGTCCAATCAAGGAGGGAGGTTGAAGAACTCTTATTGAAAGGGAGTGCACAGAGTTGGAAGTGTTAAATAACCAGAGATTATTGTGAATGCCGCAAGAAGTGTGCGCAAGAATCCTTTTCAAGCCTTGATCCCGTATCAGAGGTCAAGCTCAAGAAGGATAGATACTTCGAAGAATTCAAAGGAAGAATGAGGTCTGAAGTCACCTCGCAGAAGCCAAGTTCATAAGGGGGAAGATGCTAAGTTGTTTGGCGAGGAGTCATGAAGAAAAACGAATGGACAATTGAAATTCTCAGAGGGAGAATCGATGAATTTCCATGGACCGTTGGATCCTGCAGATCAACTGAAAGGTTAAGTATGAGTTTCTTTCATCACTCATAAGCTCAGGAGGGAAATTAGCTGTCAGATCTAGATCAACGATAGTCATTGATATCATGCTTGAATTTTGTCATTTTAGAATTCGAGGCGTGGAGAACATTGTGACTCGGAGTCGAGAGTTGTGAACTCTTAATTCATGAAGTCCTGATAGAATCAGGACCGTCAGATTAGGGGAAGCTCAAAGGCGTTGATCCATGGCGAGGAGTTAACGCGATTTTGGCTATCGGGTGAAGGGAGTTGTGGTATTGCAATTTGCCGATACGTGAAATGTCGAGGTGCTTAAACATTGGACCCAAATCATAGTTGAAGGTCACATCAAGTGAAGTCAAGGGAGGAGCCAAAGATCTGTTAACACTTTTCGGGGTTTCGGGGATTGAAGGAGCCAGGGGGACTCATATTAGGGGTCACAAAATCGCAAAACCTGAAATAAATTTTCGGGTGAGGATTGTGGTCATGTGGAGTGGAGGTTAATGCCTTGTGCTCCTTCGTGCAAGCATAACTTCTAGAAAGGACCTGTGAAAACACTTGTGTGTTGGATATTCCTTGATCCAGATTATTTTCGGCATGAAATGAGAGCAGAGATATAATAAATAAATTCACAGAGATATTGCAGATATTCAATAATATGATAGAAATGTATTAGAGATGAAACCATAAACACAAATATATAGTAATACATGATTTCTATTAATGAAAGAAATGTATAGAGACTGTAAAAATACAAAGTGAAAGAGTTGCTAGAATGGTGGCAGCTTATCTCTGAGAAGAGATGTGATAACTACTCGCATTCGCAAGAAGATGATTACAATGAGGCTCTAAAGGCATTTTAACAATAAACAGGAATGTCAAAACACCTAGACATCCAAAAACCTAACCCTAGGAGATGAAGCACCAAAAGTCATGTGCGCCCCGTTTGGGTAAGTTAGTACATTAACTTCTCGGAGTCGTAATGTTTGCATACGATCTTTGTTTTAGGTGTATGATAGCCTGTTGGAAAGGTATCGTCGGGGAGATTCATTTTGGGGCCTCAATTATTCCTTTGGATATCATTGAGTTGGGTCTATCCTGAAAAAACTTCATTTAGGCCCTCAAAATGGCCCCAGAAGTTAAAAACTACTAAAAATAGTAAATTGCCAAAATTGCCAGAAAATTGTTTTGAGCCAGTCGAACTGTTAGGGTCCTAACCCACACATAGGTAGAAAAATATATTCGGATGTAATAAAGGTCAATATTAATAAGGCCTTTCAATAAAATAGAATAAGACGGATGTAAGAAGACCTAATAGAAGCTTCTACTTCTAGAAGGATCTTCGTCTAGATTCTTCTTTTTAGTATAAATAGGAGTCAAGGGTATGAGAAACCTAGCTTGGATATTATTGTAATAGAGATATTCTCAACTAGAGGTTTCCCCCTTGAAGAGGCCCGTGAATATTACTTTTAGATTCAAAGTGTTATTTCTGTTATTATTCTTATATCATTTCATTTTTATTGTGGTGAATGTTCTAGTTATATTGTTGTTATTCTACCATTACTAGCATTTTATTTCAGTTCTCCATACATTTTATATCTGGTATATTAAAAGTGGTATCAGAGAAATTTCTTCTACAGAAAGTGTTGGTTAAAATTTTTTTCAAGGTAGAGACGTATTCTGGCATCTTTAAGCCACAAAGATCTGTCGTTACATGCATAAACCCGTGGTTGAGGGATTCATACATGCAAGAAATACAAGTGGTAATTAAGCGCACATCTCTTGGCCACCCTTGTAACCCCTGTTGGTACCCCTTCGAGTGGTAGCACATCAGACAACACCTGTGTATGAATCGACCTAGATTACCTGAAGCCCTCTTTAGATAAATCGATCAACTGCCTGACTGTTATAGTGTCACCGAGAATAGCACTCGGTAAGATACTCTCTAGTACCTAGGTAGTCAAGTAGTATAGCTAAGGGTATAGTCTATCCTCCTTAGTTAGTGCCTTGAGATATTGGGCCGAGTACTACTGTTGGACCCCGCATGTATATCAGAGAGCTATAGCACATGGAAAACCCTTTTTTGTAGAACCCTTGAATACCTAACCCTTGGGGGACAGAAGCTTAAACAAATTAAAATAGACAAGATCTATTTCCGCGGAACTATGTTCAGGTTTCCAACTAAATACACATTTCTTTCTGGTTAAGCATTTGGGCATTTCCTCTATGCAATATTCTTCAGACCGAAGTATAAAATTTCTAGACCGGTGAAAAAGGCCGGAAATTGTTTCACCATTATTTGAGAATTATTCCATTGGATTCATCTCTTCACCCTTACCACATTCATCCCTACCATTTTTTCAAGCAAAATGTTTTACCTCACCAACCCCTTTTCAGTTTCCTCATCCTCATGGCCCATACTTGTAGCCAAGACTTGGAAGCTCGCTTCAACACCTTGTAGTCTGGTCTCATTGAGACCCAAAAAGAAGTGAATCAACTTAGTGTCAATGTTGTCCCCATCAATACAACCATGCAATCCTCAATGGGGGAAATCAAACAAGACCTCACCACCCAGCTTGAATCAGTCTTTTCGACACTTTGCACCAAACAAAATATCCCCACAGATAACCCTTCCTCTTCCTCGACTCCACATACTAAACGTGACCATTCCTCTCATTCCCATACCTTGCAGAACCATCAATTTCAACGTGACCTACTCCTTCCGCAGGTGGATGTGACCAAATTTGATGGCTCAAACCCTACTGGTTGGGTAACCCAAATGGAACATTACTTCTCTTTATATGACACTATAGATGACTTGGCCAAAATCCGGTACGGTGTTCTCCATATAGATCAAGAACGTTGGCAATGGTGGAAATGGAATTTTTTTTCTCATCAAGGGTATATTGCTTGGACACACTTTTTGGCAGAGCTTTATGAACGCTTTGACATTGACACAAACCATTTGGGTCATTTGACAGAGATAAAACAATTAGGAACAGTGGAAGACTTTACAACTTCCTTTGAGCACCTAGATTTTAGAACAGAGGGCATGTCTAATGCCTTTTTCCAAGAGTGTTTTGTCAATGGCCTCAAAGATGAAATTCGGGCCCATGTCCTCATGGCTCAGCCTGAGAGTTGGGTGGAGGTTACGAAAAGAGCTAAAGAAGCAAAAACAGTTGTTTCTGCTCAAAACCGAAAACCCTCCTTTATCCCTCACCCTAAACTGGTAAATCCCACTACTCCCTCTACTCCACTAAAGATCCAAAAATTGACCAGGGCTGAAATGGATGAATGCCAACTCAAAGGCCTTTGTTATAAATGGGATGAAAAATATTTCCCAGGCCACAAGTGTAAAGAACAAAATATTTTTATGGCCATCTCCGAGGAGATTTCGGAAGAAGATGAAGACACTCCCTCTGTGTCTGAGTCACCTGAATCCACTGACATAAACCCTCCCTCAGACCCTACCAAAGTAGAACTAATCATTTCCCTCAATGCTCTCATTGGCTTCTCCACTCCCCAAACCCTCAAGCTAATCGGTTACATCAAGCATCGAAAGGTCATCATTCTGGTTGATAGTGGAAGCACCCATAATTTTATTCATCATCGCATTACCCAAGAAACTCATTGCTACATCCATGCTGTCAATAATTTCCAAATCATGATTTCCAATGGTGGTTCCATGAAATGTGGAGGGCGTTGTGAAAATGTGCGTCTTTAAATCAGTGAATACCACCTAAAATCCTGTATGTTTTCTATCGACATGGGAGGTTGTGACATTGTGTTGGATGCAGACTGGTTAAGGACTTTGGGTCCCATTATCATGGATTTTAAAGACTTAACCATGCAATTAGACCAGGAGGGCCACCAATATAAGTTCCAAGGAATCACCACTGGTTCACCTGAGATCATTGGTTCCCATCACATGGAAAAACTGCTCAAAAAAGGGTCATTCTAGTTTTATCGCTCAACTCCATGCCATACAAGCAATAGAGACACCCTTGGTACCGCAAGACCTCCAAGCCATCCTTTATAAACATAAATTGGTCTTTTACACTCCCTAAGGACTCCCTCCTTTTCGTGGTGTTCATGATCATTCCATTCCCCTTGTACCTGAAATCCTTCCTCCCAATATCCATCTGTATAGTCACCCCTTTTCCCAAAAAATGAAATTGGGAAAATTTTCCAGGAACTCCTCAATGCAAGTGTTATCCACCCCAGTACGAGCCCCTACTCGTCTTTTGTGGTCATGGTCCTGAAGAAATAAGGTTCTTGGAAAATGTGTCCTGACTTCTGTGCCCTCAACAAAGTTACCATTAAAGACAAATTCCCCATTCCTTTCATTGATGACCTCCTAGATGAATTGAGTTGCACCCAATTCTTCACTAAACTAGATCACCGTTCGGGCTACCACCAGATATGTATCAAAGATGTAGACATTCCCAAGACTACCTTTAGAACTCATGAGGGCCACTATGAGTTTTTGGTCATGCCCTTTGGCTTGTGTAATGCCCCCTCCACCTTCCAAAGCCTCATGAATCATGTCTTCCGTCCTTTTCTCCACCATTGTGTCTTAGTTTTCTTTTACGATATCCTCATCTATAGAAAAACCTGGACATACCATCTTGCTCATGTGGATCGAGTTCTCCATATACTCTCTTAGCACCAACTTTTCTTGAAACAGTCTAAATGTGCTTTTGGCGCCTCAAATGTAGAATACTTGGGTCATCTGGTTGGCAAAGATGACGTCAAGGTGGATCCTAAAAAGATTGAATCTATGCAAGATTGGCCTCACCCAAAGACTCTTAAGAGCTTGCATGGATTTCTAGGCTTAATGGGGTATTATCAAAAGTTTGTTAAGAATTATGGGAAGATTACAACACCTCTCATTTCTCTCCTAAAAAAGAACTCTTTCACTTGGAACCTAGCCACTGATCAATATTTTAAGACCTTGAAGATGGTCATTTGCACCACTCCAGTCCTTGCCCTTCCCGATTTCACAAAGACGTTTGTGCTAGAATGTGATGCCTTGGGGAAAGGAATTGGTGTTGTCCTTATGCAAGAGGGTCGACCTTTGGCCTGTACCAACAAGAAACTATCTAAAAGAAATATGAGAAAATCCATCTATGGAAAGGAAATGTTGTCTATTCTGCA
The DNA here is from genome assembly GCA_009831015.1 of Picea engelmannii. NCBI lineage: Eukaryota > Viridiplantae > Streptophyta > Pinopsida > Pinales > Pinaceae > Picea > Picea engelmannii. The sequence goes on from ML783970.1 coordinate 729,475, forward strand.
TGTCGTGGATCTGTGGAATCCTTATCTATTGGGGCAACGTTTCCAAATTAAGACAGGCCATCAAAGCTCAAGTATTTTTTGGAACAACGGATTTCCTCCCCAGAACAACAAAAATGGGTGACTAAAATATTTGGATATGATTATGATATCATTTATAAGAAAGGCAAAGACAATGTGGTTGCGTATGCACTTTCCCGAAAATATGAAGACAAAGGATCCCTTTTTTCTCTTTCATTCATTGTACCAGATTGGCTCCAAGCCGTTTGCCAGGAATGGCTACAAGATCCCAAAAGTTTGTAGTTGATCCACCAATTGCAGTCCATGGCTCCAGCTTCCCCAGGGTACTCTTGGCTCCATGAGGAACTTTGATACAAAGGTTGTTTGTATTTAAGTAAACAATCAAATCTTAAATCCATGGTACTTTCTGAGCTTCGTGCTACATCGACAACAGGGAACTCCGGGTTCACTAAAACCTATGACAGGGTCAAACGTTCCTTTTTCTGGGATGGTATGAAATAGAACATTCATAATTTTGTAGCTGAATGTGATGTGTGTCAATGCAACAAGGGAGAAATAGTCAAATTTTCGAGCACACTACAACCGCTCCCGATTCCACCTGCTATTTGGAAGGATATATGTATGGATTTTATTACCGGCTTACCTAAATCGGGAAATAAATCCGTCATCATGGTGGTTGTTGATCGCCTTTCCAAGTATGCTCATTTTTGCACCCTTCAACACCCATTTACAGTATCCACAGTGGCTCAAATATTCATGGATCAGGTCTTCAAGCTTCATGGCATGCCACACTCTATTGTTTCTGATTGCGACCCAACTTTCACAAGAAATTTTTGGCAACAACTGTTCAAGATACAAGACACCGAATTGCATCTCATCACAACTTATCATCCTTATATTGATGGCCAAATGGAAGTTGTCAACAACAGTTTGGAAACATATTTGAGGTGTTTTGCCTCAGAAAAGAAAAATCAGTGGGCTGAATGGTTACCCCTAGTTGAATGGTGGTACAACACTTCATACCATACCGCTACACGCATGACTCCTTTTGAAGCAGTGTATGGATAGAAGCCACCTTCAGTTCTCTCATACATACCGGGTGCCTCAAAGGTCCAGGCAGTTGACCTAACACTTACATCTCGAGAGGCTATTCTCCGTACCCTCAAAGAGAATTTGTTCATGGCACAAAATCACATGAAGCAACAAGCATATCAAGGTCTCTCTGAATGTCAATTTGCAGAAGGGGATCAGGTGTTTCTTCGACTACAACCTTACAAGAAAACTTCCCTCAAGTCCGAGCATTATCAAAATCTAGCGCCCAAATTTTATGGTCTTTATACCGTACTCAAGCGTGTTGGACAAGTTGCCTATTCGTTATCTTTTCCCAACAATTTGAAGCTACATCCTATTTTTCATGTTTCATGCTTAAAGAAGGTGATTGGAGCTAAGTGCCAAATTCAAACCAACCTTCCAGAGTTAGTTGAAGAAGGATCCATTTGGCTACAACCAGAAGTAGTTTTGGACCAGCGTGAACGTCGCCTATGTCAGAGAACCATCAAGGAAGTGCTAGTACAGTGGAAAGATACAACTCCAGCATATGCCACTTGGGAACCAGCTACCATTCTGCAGAAATATCCTCATCTTAAGCCTTGAGAACAAGGTTGTTTTTAAGGGGGTGTACATGTTAGGGTCCTAACCTGCACATAGGTAGAACAATATATTAGGATGTAATAAACGTCAATATTAATAAGTCCTTTCAATAAAATAGAATAAGGAGGATGTAAGAAGACCTAATAGAAGCTTCTGTTTCTAGAAGGATCTTCCTCTAGATGCTTCCTTTTAGTATAAATAGGAGTCGAGGGTATGAGAACCCTAGCTTGGATATTATTGTAATAGAGATCTTCTCAACTGGAGGTTTCCCCCTCGAAGAGGCCAGTGAACATTTCTTTTAGATTTAAAGTGTTATTTATGTTGTTATTCTTATATCATTTTAGTGTTATTGTGGTGAGTGTTCTAGTTATATTGTTGTTATTCTGCCATTACTAGCATTTTATTTCAGTTCTGCATACATTTTATATCTGGTATATTACACGGACAAGGTGGGTGGCCACCGATATCCACCTGGATCAATCCTCCCTCCTTAGGAGGCAATGTTCTCCATTGAGTTGAGTGCCCGGGGGAGAGGAAAAAGTGTTTTCTAAATCTGAATCTTGGTGAGCTTCTTGCCTTGTTGGAGACGTCGCGCTGCTTAGTTTGTGGAAGTCTATCACTAACTTGTTGAGGCTAAGTTTTTTCAACAAGTCGAGATACATGAGAGGACGGTGTGCAGAAGGAATCTTTTCACTTTGTTGTAGCCTTGTCGACCTGCTTCTGTTGGATAGAAGGTGCTTGGGGCAAGGTTGTAGTGGTTGTAGTGTCCTTTTGTTCTTCTTTTGAATGGATTGTGAAGAAGCTAAATTTTGCAGTATGAGATACTACCTTGCGGCACTTTTTAGGTGGAACAGTAGTCGGAAATACCTCTAGTATTATGTAGAGATGACCCCCCAACGTAACAATGACACTATGGGGTCGAGACTCATAAAGAGCATGGAACTTACACATATATGGTTGGCCCAAGAGAACATCACAGATATCTAGTGGGGCAACATTACATAATACCTTGTCCTTGAAGGGCTAGATTCTATATGACAATCAACATTGTTGGATGACACGAAGATCTCATCCTTGGCGAAGCCACCCGATGTTGTATGGCTGCGGGTGTGGTGTTGTCGACAATCCCAACTATTTGACGACCTTTCCTGAGATGAGGTTCTTCTGGCTTCTACTATCAACAATAAAATGCAGCGAGGTCCCCTTCACCCACATTTGTGAATGAAAACGGTGCTCCCCCTCTTCGAGATCTGTTGGTTCTTCTAGTTGAATTGCTGCGGTCGCAACAATAGAAGTGGGGTTTGCGTCAATGATCTATCCTTTACCAGTGTTTTCGGAATTAGATTCTAAATTAGGGTTCGGCTCCTTGTCTTTGATCTCGGCCACCAATGACTATTTTGAGTGACATCCATCAGTGTTGTGCCAGGGGATTTTGTGGAAATCCCACCATTTTTCGGTGTCCTTCTTTGTATTCCCGTGACCCTTCTTTCCCTATGGATTGGAATGGTTTTTGAGAGGTTGTTTGTTAGGGTTGTCTTTGTCATACTTTAGATGTTGTGGATTTGTAAACCTGAACTCTCATTTGTTCTAGTTCTTACATGTTTCGTTGATTTTAACATCATATCGATAGGCAGCACCGAGTGATGAGATGTACAAAAAATCCATTTCAGTTTGGATGTATCTGTGTAGAGCCCCGTGGTATTTTAGAACCAAATGTTGTTCAGAGTCTTTGATACCCAACTTGGTGCACAAGGTATGGAAGGTATTGGTGAAATCTGTAACTTCTTGGCCCCTCTCTTGCCTGAGTGTGGTCCATCTCATGTACTGGTCCTCATAGTTGCCAACAGGGTAATATTGTTCCTTTACCGCATCCACAAAAAATCCCAAGTGGGCTCGGCCCCATATATTCCAGAGTCTTTTGTGGAACTTTTCTCCCAGTAAGTTTCCCACCAATGTTTGAAATGGGGGAGAGATTTAAGAAGTGTGAAGGTGATCTTTTCTCTGTCAGAAAAAATGTTAACAAAGAAATAACCTTATAGCAAGTTTAACCATTTATCTAGGGAGTTTTCATCTATTTGACCTTCAAATATAGGAATATCAAAATTGACCTGTACCTTAAAAGGCGAGGTGCCTCCAAAGTGGTTTATTGATGAAGATGCGCCTGATGCTATCGGGAGGCAGTGAAGGATGTGGGAAAAATTATCCATCATTTCGTCCCTCTGTCACGTGAGATATTTCTCAAGCAATAGACTTATAGGATCGTCTGCTCCGTCATTTTTATTTTCTTCTGCCATTGAGGATTTCTTTGGTGTGTGAGAGAGATTGTCCTGAAGAGATACAAGCTAGAGACCCAAATTGCTATACTCGGACCTCGTCGAGGAAATGCATTGAAAAAAATGATAAAGAACAGCCTGCTCTAATACCACTGATCCGGATTATTTTTGACACGAAATGAGAGTGGAGATATAATAAAGAAATTCATAGAGATATCGTGAAAGACTCGCTAGAATGGTGGCAACTTATCTCTGAGAAGAGATGTTATGGCTACTCACATTCGTAAGAAGATGATTACAGTGAGGCTATGAAGGCATTTTTATAATAAGAAGTAATGTCAAAAACCCTATACACCCAAAAACCTAACCCTAGGAGATGATGCGCCAAAAGTCATGTGGGCCCTGTTTGAGTAAGTTAGTACATTAACTTCTCGGGGTCGTAACTTTTGCATACGATCTTCGTTTTAGGCATATGATATCCCGTTAGAAAGGTATCATCAAGGAGATTCATTTTTGGGTGTCAATTATTGATTTTGATATCATTGAGTTGGTTCAATCCTTAAAAAACTTCATATAGGCCCTCAAAATGGCCCTGGAAGTTAAAAACTGTTAAAAATAGTAAATTGCCCAAATTGCCAGAAAAATGTTTTGAGCTAGTCGAACAAGGTGGGTGGCAACCGATATCCACCTAGATCATTCCTATAGGGAATCAATTATTCAATTAGACTCAAAGGGATATAGATAATGATCCTTAGACCAGGAGGTTGAGAAAAACCTCCTGAGGTAGGGGTGTTGCACCAGGTGGTATCAACGCTTACAATCATTTTTTTTGTAAGCGAGGGAGACATAAGGCAATTTTCTATTAATATCTACGTGGAATATATTTGAAAATTTTCACCGAGAATATGTCAATATAGACCAATGCCCGATCTAGCTATGGAAAGGGAAATGAGAGAACTCTGTGCTCGATTAGATGCTATGGATACAACACAGAGATCGACAGTTGATGATGGAAATGTCAATGAAGCCGAAAGTGAAAATGAGGTTGGAGATGAAGAAGGAGTTGTAGTCGAAGATGTTGCAGAAGAACGTCTATTACTAGAAGTCGCAAGAATAGGTGCCAGAGAAAATATGGATATTCCGATGTATGAAGGAAACTTATACATCGAGGAGATGCTAGATTGGTTTATAGATATAGATAAATACTTCAATTATGAGGATATAGAAGAGGATAAGAAAGTAAAACATGTTGTCACTAGACTTAAAGGACATGAAAAATTGTGGTGGGATGAACTACAGGCTGATGGGCATTGCAATGGAAAGCAAAGAATCAAAAGCTGGGATAGACTAGTTGCAAAGATGAAGGCCAATTTTATACCTAGAGATTACCAAATCAATCTGTTTTGAAGAATGCAAAATTTGAGATAGAAGGGGATGACAGTGAAGGAATAAACTGAGAAATTTTATCGACTTAATATTAGAGAAGGTCATCATGAGAGTGATGATGAAAAGGTCACTAGATACATGAACGGTTTGAGATATGACATTCAAGACGATATGGGCATGGTGACGATTAGAAATGTAGAAGATGCTTATCAAATTGCTCTGAAGGCTAAAGAAAAATTGGCTCGAAAGCAAAGTCAAAGGGGGAGAGGTAGAATTCAAAGAATAGGCAAAGCAGTTTCCCAAGACAGGGTACAAAAACCCAAGGAGGAAGAGAATAAACCTCATACTCACTCTGAGAGAGGAGGAATCTCATAGGGAAGACAATATGTTGATAGAAACACTTTTCAACGAGCAAGAGGAAGAGAAAGAGGTAGAGGAGGTGAGATAAGTGTTTTGTCTGTGGAAAGATGGGACACAAATATTTTGAATGATAGAAAAAGATATGGAGGAGGCGAAGCTCACATTTCAAAAAAACATAGGCGAAATGTTGAGGCAGAAGATGCAGAAGTCGGAAGGTCCTTAATGATGAGGAAAATTCTCTTGAAGCCAAAGAAAGAGGTGGAGCATCCAATCCAAAGAAACAGTTTATTCATAATTTCTTACAAGACCAAGGATAGGTTATGAAAGGTAATAGTGGATAGTGGAAGTACAGATAACCTAGTATCCATAGAAATGGTGGAGAAGATGGAATTGGAGACAATTTCACATCTGAGCCCATACAAGGTTTCGTGGTTGCAAAAAGGACACCAGGTAACAGTCACTAAACAATGTTTATTTGAATTTAATATAGGGGGATACAGAGATGATATTTTATGTGATGTTACTCCCATGGATATCTGTCATATTTTGTTGGGGATACCATGGAAATATGACAGAAACTTTGTTCATGATGGGAGAAGGAACACATACACCTTAGAGAAGAATGGTATAACACATATGTTGCTTCCAATTGAAGATAAGAAGGTGAAAGACGAGACAAGAAACACTATACTTCTCATGAGTGGGAAGGATCTTCTTGATGAAGTCAAGAAATATCAATACATGCAGTTTTTTGTGGTAAGGAAACCTAGAGTCATCTTGAAAAGTACTTCGATAGATTATCTACCATAGAAAATTTAGGAACTGCTGGAGAATTTTGTTGATATAGTGGTAGACGAATTACCTTGTTCATTTCCACCCATTAGAAGTATAAGACATCACGTTGACCTTATACCAGGGGAAAGTTTACCAATCAAAGAAGTGTATAGATTGACGTCGCACGAGAATGAAGAAGTTAAGAAGCAAGTCCAAGATTTGATGGACAAGGGATTGGTTAGAGAAATCTTGACTCCATGCGTTGTACCAACATTGTTAAGTCCAAATAAATATGGTGGATGGAGAATGTGTACGGACTCGAGGGATATAAAAAAAATCACCTTCAAATATAGATTTCCTTTGCCAAGGATGGATGACTTGATGGATTGCTTGAGTGGAGCAAAGTTTTTCTCAAAAATTGATTTGAAAAGTGGATATCATCAAATTAGAATGAGAGAAAGTGATGAATGGAAGACAACATTCAAGACAAATGAAGGATTATATGAATGGCTTGTCATGTTTTTTGGTTTGACGAATGTGCCAAGTACCTTCATGAGTTTGATGAATGAAGTATTGACATATTTCATTAGAAAGTTCATAATTGTGTATATTGATGATATACTGATCTTCAGTAAGACTGAGGAAGAACATTTGAGACACCTAACTCTAGTGATGATGAGGTTGCAACAAGAGAAGTTATTGATAAACCTGAAGAAGCCATCTTTCATGAAGAAAGAGCTCATTTATTTTGGGTTCGTAATCTCTTCAAATGAGTTGAATATGGATCCTGAGAAAGTAAAAGTGATCATAGATTGGTCGTCGCCAAAGAATATCTTTTGGACTAGCCAGTTTTTACAGGAAATTCATCAAAAATTTTAGTGGTATTTCTACACCAATGATGGACACAGTCAAGAAAAGACACAAATATTTTCATTGGATAGAGTAAGAAGAGAAAAGTTTCGAGTTACTGAAGGAGAAGACAACTGGACAACGAGCCCTAGTTTTGCCAGATTTTAGCAAAACATTTCAAGTCAGATGTGACACAAGTGGATTCATGATTGGAGCAGTCTTAAGTCAAGACAAGAGGACGATTGCATACTTCAATGAGAAGATGAACGATGCAAAGAAGAACTATTCCACGTAGGATAAATAATTTTATGCAATCATACAAGACTTAAGAAATGGAGACATTATTTGGTTCTGAAGGAGTTTGTTCTGTATAGGGATAAGCATGATTTACAATTCATAACCAAACAGGAAAAATTGAACCAGAAACATGAAAAATGGGTTGAGTATATGCAAAACTTTACTTTTGTTATAAAGCACATTTCTGGAACTACTAACAAGGTTGTTGATGCGTTGAGCATGAAATGTTTGATTCTGTAGGAGTTTCATGTGAAGACCTTAGTTTTTGATAGCCTTAAGTATATGTATAGAGATGATCCAGATTTCAAGGACGCTTATGAAGTATGTGAGAATCCTATTCTCAGAGACAAAATCCAATGGATCGAGTATTTAATTCAGGATTGATTGTTATTCAGAGGAAATCAGTTGTGCATTATGAAGAGTTCCATGAGGGAAAATATTCTAAAGGAAAAACATAGTGGGGGATTGGCTGGACATTTTGTCCATGACAAAACATTTTCACAACTGCATAGTTTATATTATTAGCTATGGATGAGGACATATGTCAGGAATTTTTTCAACAAATGTAGAATTTTCCAACACCCAAAGGGTAAAAGACAAAATATGGGATTGTATCGACCAATGCCAGTACCAAAGAGGTCATGGGATGTGGTAAGCATGGATTTTGTGTTGGGACTTCTGAGAACACTGAGAGGGTGTGATTCCATATTCGTGGTGGTTGACAGATTCTCTAAAATGGCACATTTAATTCCATGTCAGAAAACTAGTGATGCAACTCACATTGCAAACCCAAGTGTATTGTTTCATATCGAGATACCAAATTTGTTGGTCATTTCTGGAGGACACTATGGAAGAAGTTGGGGACGGATTTATCTTTTAGGTCAACATATCACCCTAAGATGGATGGACAGACTGAGGTAGTGAATGTAAGTTTGGGAGATTTATTGAGGAGTTTAGTGGATAAACATCACGGTCAGTGGGATCAGATTCTGCCGCAAGAAAAATTTGTGTATAACGACTCACCTAATAGGATCCTAGGACAAATCCCATTCCAGATAATGTATGGAATGAAACTGAGAGAAGTATCTAAGTTAAGAGACTTAGAGAAGAATGAGTTTAGAAGTGTTGGAGAATAGGATTTTGCAACAGAGATGCAAGATCTCCACAACAAAATTAAAGTACGGTTAAAGAATTCTAACTAGGAATACAAGCGTAGAGCAGATCAACACAGAAGAGAAATTTAGTTTGAAGTGGGATATTTAGTGTTCACTCACCTGAGGAAAGAAATATTCCCAAGGTGAACATACAATAAGCTGAAGATGAAGAAGATAGGGCCATGTAAGATTTTGAGGAAATTTGAGGCAAACACTTATGAGAAAGAATTTCCATATGTTGGGGGAATTTCACCCATATTCAATGTAGAAGATATGTATCCTTACAAAACAGATGAAGTGGGAGATCAGAGCCAGAAATAAGTTCAGTGGGTCAGACAGATGCATGTAGCTGAAAATCCACAGATGGAAAAGATCATTGACCAAAGAGTTAGCAAAAAGTCCCAAAGGAACAAATATTTTGAGTATTTGATAAAATGGAAAGGACACCCGATTGAGGATGCCAGTTGGGAAAGCAAAATTGAGATCCATAAACATGGATAGATGGTGCAGGAGCTCATGAACAGGAGTTCATGAATTTTTCATCCAAGGGAGTATGATGCAGGATCATCATAAGAAAGACGAAAAAGCAAGCGCAAAAGTGAAGGACAACTGGAAATGCACCAGTGCACATTTTGAGGGCATTTTGAATTTCAAAATACTGAGCATTAATGTTACATCCAGAAGGATGTATTTGCATTTATGTTTTGGAGATTGTAAAACAGATCTTCAACGTTTCTCACATCTGGCAGACGTGTAGGCATTTAATTGTAATTAATGTAAAGTAGATAGCTTTTAATTTCGATTAGATATCTAAAACTGCGGGAGGGAAAACTCTAGAAAGATCCCTTGTATGTATTGTATTGCAATAGTTACTCTCATTGCAATTGTAAGATGTAGAGAAAGAGGATAGAAGAGTAGAGTAACAAAGATTGTAGAAGGTTGTATAAGCAGATAGTTGTTGCTATTGAATTCATGTATAGGAGCATTGGAATTAATACAAGAATACTTTGACTCCATTTCATGGTGTATCATGGTCACTAGTTTCATCTATTGAATGGTATGCTTATAGTTTTCTTATATTCTCTATTATGCATTTGTTTCAATGCTATGTGTGTGTGTATTATCATGATTTCATGTTGAATGTATGAAGTCTATGAGAGGAGGAGTATGAGTTCCAATTGTTTCTCGTCCTGAGAATTTTTGCAAGGAGTGCAGTGAAATTCCGTAAGGAGTATGTTGATGAAGTTATGAGTTTCATCTCAGAAAAGCTCAGGAGGAATATCATTTTTATTATACCATCAAAAGTGTAGGTATAGAACAAAGCCATGCAAGGCATGTGTAGGTTGGTCAAATTATTAGACATATCCAATCAAGGAGGGAGGCTGAAGAACTGTTGTTGCAAGGGACTACATAGAGTTGGAAGTGTTAAATAACCAGAGGTTATTGTGAATGCTACAAGGAGTGTGCACAAGAATTCGTATGAAGACTTGAGATCATAGCAGAGGTCAAGATCAAGGATGATATATACTTCGAAGAATTCAAAGGAAGAACGAGGTCTGAAGTCACCTTGAAAAATCCAAGTTCAGAAGGGGGAAAACGTCGAGTTGTTTGGCGAGGAGTCATCAAGAAAATCGAATGGATGGTTGAAATTCTCAAAGGGAGAATCGTTGAAGTTCCATGGACCGTTGGATCATACAGATCAACGAAAGGGTTAAGGCCGAGTGTCTTTTAGAAGTCGTAAGCTCAGGAGGGAAATTAGCCTTCAAATCTGGATCGACGAGAGCCATTGATATAGTGTTTGAATTTCTTCATTTCAAAATTCGAGGTGTGGAGAACGTTGTGACTCAGAGTCGAGAGTTGCGAACTCCTGATTCACAAAGTCCCAATAGAATCAAGACCATAATATCATGAAAAGATTAGATCCATTGATCCATGGCGAGGAGTTAATGTGATTTCTACCATTGAGTGAAGGGAGTTGTGGTATTGCAATTCATCAATATGTGAAATCCCGAGGTACCGAAACATTGGACCCAGATCGCAGTTGAAGGTCACATCAAGTGAAGTCAAGGGAGGAGCCAAAGATATGTTGACACTTTTTAGGGTTTCGGGGATTGAAGGAGACATAAGGGCTCATATTAGTGGTCATGAAATCACGAAACCTGAAATACCTTTTCGGATGAGGACTTTGGTCACATTAATTAGTCATGTGGAGTGGAGGTTAATGCCTTGTGCTCATTCGTGCAGGCATAAATTCCGGAAAGGTACTGTGGAAATAATTGTGTGTTTGATATTCCTGTGGGGAATCAAAGATTCAATTAGACTCAAAGGGAGATAAATAATGATCCTTAGACCGAGAGGTCGAGAAGAACCTACTGAGGTAGGGGTGTTGTGTCAAAAATCCACTACTGCCCCTTTTTCACCCTCCGTTGATTCTGACAAATCCGTGTCTTCATGGATGCATTTGAGGGATGATTCTTCCCATGTGATTAGTGAGCTAAAACCTAAAGGCCCTGCCTAGCCTAAGGAAAATTTAGGAAAATCAAGGAGTGACAACATTAAACAAGGGCATTAAACAAGGGTTGCGTCGTAGACTGAGAAATATGGCCTTTGAATTTTATGTTAACTATTGTTTTATGACTGTTGACTTCACGGATTTTGGACAACATGTTTTATTTTTGATATATGAGTATTATTTTGAAATATTTTCAAATTTCATGAGCTAAAATTGCCAAAAGTAAATTTGTTGAGGGGAGGCACAAGGAGGTGTGTTTTCTTAACTAATGGTTATGTTATAATTGTTATGATTGTTATGAACTAAAGGGAGTCACAAGGGGTCCCACCTACTAGTTATTATTTATTTATGACCCTATTATGATTATTACTTTACCTCCCTAACTAAATTTAGTTGAGTCTTTAGTTAGCTTAACTAATGAGTTGGTTCAACTACTTCAACTGATTCTAATTTGTTAAAAGAAAAAGAAAAGGGACGAACAAGAGGAGGATAGAAGCATAAACATGCTAAGGTTTTATCTTTGAGTTTATTTTGAGATAGTTCAGTTTTCATTCATTCATATATTCTTCACAGCCTAATTCTCTTTTATGATAGCAGGGTCTTATTGTAGACAACAATATTCAGGGCTGAATCAAATCATTCAGACACTTGTTTTTCAGAGGTGTTGATCTATCTTTGATAGTCTATGTAGACTTGTCTATTTGTGAATTATTTTTCATGACTGATAAAGGATATTGTGTAGAGTTGAGTGGGCAGCAATCTGTGGCAAGTTGATCCAGCTTTTAGAGTTTAGTTTTGGTTTTATGTAAGAGGTCCTTTTGTATGTTCCATCGGGGATGTCTAAGTTTGACTTTGGTCCTAGATTTCTGTATGCGATTTTGTAAATAAAATGACTCTTTGGTGAATTGGAATGAAATAAAGGATTTATTTATGTATCAATCATCTTGATTATCATCTTGGTGTCTTTACTTATGTTCTTACATTTATTTCAGCAACTGTTATGTTCATAAAATTACATAAAAAGTGGATTTCCAACAAGCTTTTTGTTGATAAAAGACTAGCCTAAGCACTCGTAATTAATACTTGTGAGTTAGGATATTATTTTGTTGGTTATAAACATACGGTGATATTATCGTCTACTTTTCTCAATTCATATATTTTCCTCAACAGGCACAAAAGAATAAGTGACAAATGTATTTACAAAACCACTTCCATGGGAAGCCTTTAAGTATCTTCGCTAGAGACTCAAGGTTATTTCTACTCCAAAATGAATTCTATTGAATTCTTATCTTATATGTCTTATATGTACACGAGGAACCACCATAAAGAGGACCGTTCAATTAGGGGGAGCAACCCCATATGGAAATATACCTTTTCCATTGATGACAAAGGGGGATAGATTCATCAGATGCAGAGGACATAGGCATGATTCCAGGGGGAGAAATGGTCACAGAGATGTAGAGGACAGAGGCATGGTTCCAGGGGGGCATGAGTGATATGAATTTAGTATTGCATGAAATGATTTCAGTATTGCATCAGAATGTTGCCATCAATGCCAAAGGGGGAGATTGTTGATTAAGGTTGGTTTTCATTGATGTAAACCCTTGAAGAAAGTCTGGTAGCGAATTATGGTAGCACAAAGGTTTGGGTAATCGACCCAAGGTTGTTTCATGTATAATGGTATGAGTTTTAATATATTTGAAGGTAATACTATTCTATATGTATAGTACATGTCATGCCATTTCTGGTGGTATGTGGAAGGTCACATAACTCCTCATGGTTTGACAGTTATGGCCTTATGAAGTTGGAGCACCCTCATATGTTGGCTTGAAGCCCCAAAAGGTCAAGGAAGTCAAAGAGATTGCAAAGAAGAAGTTATTATTCAAATGATAAAGTAAACTGACAAAGTCAAGAAGGATTATTTAAATAATAAATTGAAATGACAAATTCAAACAATATTATTTAAATGATAAAGTGAGCTGACAAAGTCAAGGAGGAATATTTAAATGATAAAGTAATGGAGAACTTTCTGATTATGGAAAGTGCTTAACCCGAAAAGTGAGGAAAATAGGTTGACTGGCATATAAATGGGTTAAGTGACCTATAAATAGTTGAAGTGACCTAGAAATGGGTTAAGTGGCCTAGAAATGGGTTAAGTGACCTAGAAGATGCTTCTAAGGAAGATATTTGGAGAGTATAAATAAGAGGCAAGGCTCTCTCATTTTATATAAAACTTGAGCATATTGAATATCTATAGGTGAATGAGGTAACCAAAGGATATATAAGCCAAATTTCAGAGGGAAGGTGAAGAAAATAAGGCCAGAATTCAAGGGAGGATAATTTATTTTGATGATGCTTTCTAAGGTATGTTATTTACAGGTCATCTCAAAATTTCCGCAATAACCTTTTTTATAAAATGATTCAAAATGTGAAATGAATAGGCCATTGAGGAAACATATCCAAGTATATTTGGTAAAAAATTCATCTTGTGGGTCATTGTATTTTTGGAGTTACACTCCGTGGAAAATAGGGTTTGTGTCTAGTCCTGAAACTAGTATAAAACACGTGTTTCGGGTAAAAATGTCATAAATTCTTCATAACAGATCCAAATTCAGTAAGACCAAATGTGTTGGTTATAGTAAATTCTTTAGTATGTTGTGTAAAAATTTAAGATCCATTCAACAAATATTTCGTGTGGGGCACGCTCTACAAGGTCACTCTCTAGAATAAGCCAGAATTCAACAAGGTATGCCATTTTTTCTATAAATCATTTTCTTAGAGGTTCCAAGTAGTGACACCTGGAGGAATTTCATAAAACAAACCAAATAAAAGTTTGTACTACTTTCAGATCTTTATTCATTACAGGTACATAGTTATGATTATTTCAAGTTAGGGTTGTTGACTAATCACAAACTACTCATGTGAGACTAAAGAAAAGTTTGATGAAAATGCTAGTCTCTTGTTGTGAAAGTTAAGTTTTTCAGGTATGTGATCATATACACTAGGTCTATTACAGAGTTACAAATCATATTTGGATGATGAAATTGATGAGGGCTTTGGGTTAAGGTACATGTTGGGTACATGGTTGAGACAAGTAGTTGATGAGTTGGCACATACATGAGGTGTATATTTGATGATGTTGGTACATATTGATGAGTCATAGATGATGAGTAGTTGACACATGATTGGTACATAAGTGTTATATGGTTGGATACACTTGTTTATGGTACAAGTTGATTATAGGTTGTTTGGTATAGGTTGGTGCATGGTTGATGCACTTGTTTATGGTACAGGTTGATTACAGGTTGAGGTATAGGTTGATGCATAGTTGATGCATGATTTAGGTTTATTGGTACAGGTTTACAACAATATATCTCACATTCATAGTGTGAAAGTGGTTCCATAATTATACTTATACGTCAGGGCGATTGGATGGGGAAATGACAGGTGGTTGTAGCCACCTTCCGTTTGTAGCCAGAGAACATAGGGGGTTGTAGCTTCCTTCTGGTTGTATTCAGAGAAAATTGGATTTGAAGCTTCCTTCAGGTTGTATCCTGAGAAAAAAGGTGTGCAGAGCCTCCTTGTTGGCACAAGCATAGACCCAGGGTTCAATGCTTCAACAACACACCAACAAAACCCTAACTACCGACCCTTTCGAAAACACCTACGAAGAAGATGAAGTCTCAACCGAGGTAGACGAAGGGGTGGTTGTAGGACTCAAGTGTCTACAACCTAGTTGGGACACATATATGTGATTAAAATACTTAACAGAGCACTTAGTAGTTAACATTCATCAGTATTTAACCCTTATTCACATCGCAGGTTGAAACCCTAGTTACATAGCAACACAGTATTCAACAGGATCTAATACATATAATCACTTAGCATATAGAAATAGATCAGATATAGAATTCATTCACATTACTAAGCACTAAGATACTATATCAGATGCATCTAGCATATATCACTGCACTAAGCATAAATCACATCAATAACATAACAACTATAATGCACAAAGAAACCACAACATAGGATATATGTGGTTCACCCCAGTGTGGGGCTACGTCCACCAAATCTTCTCTTTCTTTATTGTCTTCTTTCAATATTCTACAAGCATAGAGCTTCAAGAACCCACTCTGCATAGGAAAATATATCTACGCGCATCTCTCCAAATCCTCCTTCCTTGAGCTAGGTTCAACCACAAATCCTTCTTACAATATACACACCAGCCTCTTATAATCACTTTCACTTAGCTCCGCAAATTATTAACACACAATATGCATGAAGCATCCAAAATTGTTCGCACTTAGCTCACCGACCACATTACACATCTAGGTCTCTCCTAGTTACATCACCTAGATTTCTATTTATATATTACAAAAGGGTCTAAACATGGGTAAACCCATGGGCTAGCATCCCATACCCGTTACATAAACCCTAAACCCAAAAATTCCCTAATAAGGGGCCGATATCTTGTGATCTCCGCTTTGCCTTGTGCTCCACCTTCGACAAGCCTGTCAAAGTCCCAAAATTGGTCAAATGTGACCAAGGTTCTCCAAAACTTGGTCAAGGGCCTACAGGCCCCCAACACTCACCTGTGACTCATATCGAGTCACTCTAATCTAGGTAAATCTACCTCAAATGCCTCGAGCTTGTCTCGAGCTTCTTCGACCTGTTGCTTCGCTAGAACCTGCTACTCAACGATCTCTCGAATAACCTTCTATGTCATAGGTCCCTCCAAATGTTCTTCCACTATGGTGACCACTTGTTCTATTTATGCACCTCATCCTTCAATTTCTTAAAAAAGTATGCAAATTGGATCCTCCACTGGTTGGAGTCACTGAGTCACTTCTATGACCTTACTCTATATGGAATGGACTTGTTGTTGAGCTGTGATCTGAGATGGACTTATTGATTCAAATGTGCTTGCACCGTTACTCCTTGCTCCTTGGCCTCCTAAAGTTGTGACTCTAATGTCCTTAGTTCAAGTTCCTCGGCAAGGCGCTCATAAGTCTACACACTTTGACTGCTGAGTTGTTTACATTCTAAGGCCAATATTGGCACACGGGAAAACCTAAGGTTTAACTCTAATAGTAAACCAACAAGCCCTAACTATTGGCCCTTTTGGAAACACCTGCGAAGAAGATGCAGTCTCACCTGAAGTAGCAATAGGGGGTTGCAGGACACAGGTGTCTACAACCAGAGGAAATGCAAGTGGAATCAAGGAAATCACACAAGGAGATAAGATTATTCTTCCCAAACATAAACCTAATTCGCACAATTATATATCACATCTAACATACTAATGCATCATCAGAGTAACAGAGTACAGATCACAACATCAACCATCCACAACAACAGAATATAAGTGGTTCACCCTCTCCCTAGGGCTATGTCCATAGAATTGTGCTTTATAATATATTAGGTGAAAGCTTACAGTTATATATGTGCTCTTAGATTGTAGATATCTCTCTTTCTCTCTTCTCTATATCTCACTTCCCTGCACACCCAGCTACAAGATTGATCTTTGCACCAAGTTGAAGATCCTAAAACATAGACTTCTCTCTCCAAACAATACTTCTCTCTCAGTAATAACAACAATCACTCATTATCCCATATCTGAACCCATATCAATTCCTCTTAACCTTTATTTATACATTACAATAGCTCACCAACAGCCTTAGGCCGAAGCCTAGGTATCTAAAACCCTAGATACCAAAACCCTAGGTGTCTAAAACCCTAGGTCAACTTGACCTGCATTTTAACAGCTTCGCCAACCTGTCTTTTCTTCCTTCCCGCGAGGTTCTCCAAAGAATATACCGATGGATTTTTCCACTTGCTAAGTTGTCCTCAATACATCTTCCTTGTTGATTTGTCTTCCTCGATCTCCTCATCCAACGGATTTCTTTCTTGGACTTCACTCCATCCTTTCTTCTTCTTTAACTACTTTGACCTGATCTTAGTCAATTTTTTTTTCACGCAGTTCACATTTCTCCTTTTCTTCTGTAATAGTCGATTTCTTCCATAACCAAGGGCTCGCGTTTCACCTTTTCTTTTGTAATATTCAATTTATTCCATAACCAAGGGCCAACAGGCCCCCAACACTCACCTGTGACTCGTCCCGAGGCACTTTGATCTAAATCTTCTGTTGTACCTCAACCTCAGACTGCGTAACATAGCCTGTGCTTCCTACTCTGTTCCTCCACCCTGTGTGTAGACTATCTTTCTTGTGTCTGGTACCCTCTCTCAACTGCACCTGGTACCTAGACCCTTTTCCCTCTATTTTTACCAAGAGTTGTGAGGCAGATGGTTGTCATAATACAATTTTAATTGGCTCCCATTCACCAATCCTTCTTTCCACTCCCCATTCGAAGTC
Source organism: Picea engelmannii (assembly GCA_009831015.1). Taxonomy (NCBI): domain Eukaryota; kingdom Viridiplantae; phylum Streptophyta; class Pinopsida; order Pinales; family Pinaceae; genus Picea; species Picea engelmannii. The sequence goes on from ML783970.1 coordinate 747,124, forward strand.
TTTAGTTGTACAACTCTTCCTTATCTAACCTCATGTGGCCCCTGCCAATGTGTTCTGAACTTCCCTGGATGCTTCCTGAACTTCCCATCATATAGAAATAGCATATCTCGATTAAATTCTTTCTTCATGATATGCCTGTCATGGTAGGCCTTTTCTCGTTCCTTTTGAACTTGTTGGTGAAATAATTAAAAAAATCGGTCTTCTTCTAGTTCGAGAAACTGTGTGAGTCTCTCTTGAACAATGTCAGTGTCATTCATATCTGTAAAGGCTGCAATTATTAAGCTAGGAACTAAATATTCCATGGGTACAACTACTTCTAGGCCATAAACCAACTTAAAGGGAGTCTTCATTGTCAGTTTCTTACAAGTGGTTCTATAGGCCTATAATACCGTTGGGACTCTCAAATCCCTGTCATCTTTGTTTACACTACAAATATTCATCAGCGTTGTCTCCAAGATCTTGTTGAAGGCTTACACTGTCCCATTCTCTTGTGGGTGGTAAGGAGTGCTCTTCTGATGGTGAACTTCAAATTCCTGAGTCAAGGCTTCAATAGTATTATTAATAAAATGTGTACCTTGTTCACTCATGAGGATATTTGGGAATCAAAACCTGGTTATGATATCATATAATATGAAATGCGTAGTTGTAGTTGCACTACAGTCCTTAACTTCTCTTTCTTCTGCCCATCTGTTCAAATACTCTGTCGATGTGATGATGTATCTGGATCTTGTGTGCTTCCCTGGTGGGTTTATAGGTCCCATGAATTCAATGGCCCATTTCTCAAATGCTTGTAAGGTTAGTTGAGGTGATAAAGGTATCTCATCTCTTTTGGAAGTTTTCCCAACTCTTTGGCATACATCGCAGGATCTGTAGTATTCTTTAGCTTCCCTCTGTAAAGTGGGCCACTAGAGACCATCTCTAAGAACCTTCTTTGTTGTTTCTTTTCTTGCGTAGTGTCCTCCTGCCATGCCTTCATGATATTCATATAAAATTGGTGGTCGTCCTGCCTCCATAACATATCTTCTCAGGATCTCATCAGGTCCCATCTTATATAGTTGTTCAACTATAAGCAAAAAATCTGTAGCATGCACTACCAGTTGTTTCTTATGAATGACTATATATTCATGAGGTGTTATTCCTGTTAATAGGAACTGAAATATCTCGACAAAGTGATCATCAACATTTCTAATGGCCAACAATTGTGCATCCGACAGTGTATCCTCCAAACTAGTAGGTTCCTCTTCATGTTCCAACCTAGAAAAGTGGTCAGGTCCCTTGTTCATCCTTCCTAGATTTACCACAATTTCAAAATCATATTCCTAAAATAACAATATCCATCTGCATATCCTTCCCCCCAACACTGGCTTGTTGAATAGGTATTTCATCACGGTGTGATCAGTGAACATATTAAAATGTCCTCCTAACAAGTAGTGACAAAACTTCTGTGGCACATACACCATGGCTAAACGTTCTCTCTCGGTGGTCGTGTAATGTATCTCAGCTGTTGAGAGCTTCCTGCTAGCAAAGGATAACAGGTGGTCAATATATCCTAATGCAATAGAATATGCATCAACATGCACATGAAATTCCTTGGTCCAATATGGGAAAACCATAATAGGCGTAGTAACCATTTTCTATTTTAGTGAGTTGAAGCTCTTCTGACATTCTTCTGTCCAGTGAAATTGGCAATCTTTCTTCAGCAACTTCTCCATAGGTGTTGTAATATCTACATATCCCTTAATGAACTTCCTATAGTATCCAGTATGTCCCAGCACAGTGCACAACTATTTGACTGAAGTAGGAGGGGGTAAATCGAAAATAATGACAATCTTAGATGGATCGACCAGTAACCCTTGCTTACAGAAAATATGGCCCAACAACACTCCAAATGGAGAAAAGAAGATGCATTTCTTTAGTTTCAGGGCAATCTAACATTGCCTACACTTATCCAACATTAGTCTTAAGAATTCAATATGTTTTTTCAATAAGCTAAAAACAGTCCAATCATGAAAATATGCTTCCAGAAATTTATGTAAAAAGTCCTTGAATACTTCTACCACCACCCTAGAAAAGATCGTTGGTGCATTATTCAATCCAAAAGGCATCACTATGCATTGGTAGGATCCCCACTCTGTTGAAAATGTGGTCTTATGGTGATATTCCTTGGCAATCCTCATCTGATGGTATCTTGAGAATCCATCAGTGAAGGAGTAGACTTCCTGTCCTACCACGTTATCTATCACCTTTTCAGTAAATGGTGTAGGGAATGGATCGTGTAGGCATTCATCATTCAGCTTCCTGATATCTACACAGATTCTAACCTCTCCTGTTTTCTTATCCTGAACCACCATAGGGATAATCGAATCTGATTCTTCAACAGGTTCTATGATTCTTGCTTCCAACATTCTGTCTAGTTCAATCTTCACTTTCTAATTATATTTAGGGTTCAATCTGTAAATTCTTTGTTTAACTGGCCTTGCATCTATTTTCAAGGGGATCTTCATCTCTCCCATGGGCCCTTTAATTCCCTTCATATTAGTGAACTTGGTTGGAAACAAGTCCTAATATTCATGCAGTAATTTTGTGATCTTATCAATAGTGGCATCATCCCAATAATCTCCAACATTAACAAGATTAGGTGCTTTCTCTGTTCCAATATTAACTTTCTTGATTTTGATTGGCTATCCAATAAAAGGTATCTCAACTCTTGGTCCTTCTATGTCTCTCTATCCTTCCATTTTTGTGATGTTCACATTCCTAGGATCATCGTCTTCATCAACATTGATATTGTAACATCCTTGCAATTTCTGAAGAGGTGCAGTCCATTCATCCTCTTCTTGCTCCACGGGGAGGCTAGGTGCTTCCTCAAATACTTTTTGTCTTACAACATGTAAATCTTGATCTACCAGAGGATGCTCACTTTCAAATAAAAATGTAGCTACAAAATTATGAGTCATACCTTGCCAGTCTGCAGTAGTGAGGCACAATTCCACTTCAAGGTACTAGTTCATAAGCATTGTGTCTAGAGTATTTATGAATTTATGCACCCACTTCTCTTGAGGAATGCATCTCTAAGCCTCCTCACAACCTCGCACATGGTCTTTCAGACAACTTTGAACTGTGTACCTAACTTCGTAGCCTTTGACTTGTTTTGAAAATCACGTTGTCATCAAAGTGAGACATTGTATCCAGTTCATGATGTTCCTTTCATGTGTTCCCCACCATCTCACTGGAGTGGCTCTCAAAGGCTCATCCAGTGCCACAGTCTCTGTTGTACTAGTACAGTTTCTTCAAATTCTAGTAAGAAATTTTCTAAGTGATTCAAACCATTGAATGTGAGTAAATTACTTATTGTTGTTCCAATCCAATGAACTTCTCTGGTCAGTCTAGCACATTTCTGTGTAGATGCTTCATACATTTGATTCTACCAGTTCTCTAGTGCTTCTTTTGATTTTGATGAACATGCGTTGTTACTTCGCCAGCTTAAATTCCCATCTACTATAGGATTAATGTAATTATGTTGTCTTGTTGTTAGTTTTTATATATTCTCCAATATATATGCACGGTATTCTTCTCTGATGGGATCTATGTATCTAGGACCTTCATCAGGATCCAAAGGTGCGATGACCCTAAGGCCATCACCTTCAAACTTCATTCTTTTTTTTTTCAAGTCAACAACAGTAGAATTGTTGAAATCCCAATAAATTCCTAACAACATTGGGTAAGGACAACTATCATCAACTATCTCAACCACCTCGAAGTCCAAAAATGTTCAGACCCCATCGATGTCCATAGGGACATGTTCCAGTCATCCGAAGGGGCTCATAGCCTGTTGATTGGCCATCCTAATCCTGATGGGGGAATATATAAAGTTAGGTTTTACCATCAGTTCCTAGGTCTGCTTCGTCATAACATTGACCTCCAAACCAAAGTCGAGGACCACATAATCTATATCATAATATCCTATCTAAGGATTCATATGTAGCTCCTTATTTGTCCTTCTCTTTTTGGATAGTTGACGTATTGTTTTAGTCAATATAGGATCTACCTTTCCTAGCTCATACTGTTTGATAAAATTTTGTAGCTCCTATACAACGCTCTCATCCTTTATCAAATTGATGCAAGTGCATAAGAATTCCATGAGTCTTATTACCTCTTTTCCTTCTCCAGGAAAAGCAGAATGATCAAAGGGCATTGACATTCCACATTCTCTCACTTCTGGTTGTGCCTTTGATGAAGAAGCTTTATATCTTCTAAACTCTTTGCTTACCTCTTTGAATGTCTTCTTATCTCTCTTTGGATCAAACTCTTCTGTCTTCTCTATAGATTTTGTGACTCCTGATTGTTCTGTAGTCTTCCATGGAGTCACCTTGTCTTCTCCTGTAGCAGTGCCTCCTCTCGTGATAACAATGAATCTGGGATCCACTCTGTGAGGTTCTACTATGATTAGTTGTACCTATTGGTTTCCCCCTCATCTTTCCTAAAGTTTGGATAACAACGTAGGACATATTCTATGACATGTTCAAATGAGTTGTAGTAAATGCAAGTGGTACAAGGGTTTTGACAGTCCCTTTCTAAATGACCTGGCTGTGTGCAGTTATAAAAAATGATCCGACCTCTACCTCGGCCCATGCTTCCTCCTCGTCCTCTTCCTATGAATCCACCACGAGGGTTGAAGTTTCCTCTTCCATGGGAATTATATTGCGTAGTTTTCCCTTCTTTCTGTACTTATCCTTGAATTTTGTAGATATCCCTTGATCTTTCATGTAAGAGATCATCATCTCTATAGTCCTTCTCATCATGTCCCACAGATTTACAGAATGTGCATTAGAGATTCATAGGTTTCTGAACATACATTTGCATGTAATAGAATTCTCCAAGGTGATGTCTATTTCTATATACCTTGCACCAAGGTAGAGTAACTTGCTTTAAAGGGATCGGAGCTCCATAAGCCAAATATTCATGAAACAGGGGGCAGTGCTTCTTTTCATGGCTGTCTGATTTGCATCTAATGCACCAAATGTCTTCTCTCTTATCTTTTCCCTTATCTTTATTCATATCTTTGACCTACAATGATAATCTATTTAGTTGACTCAAGATTTGACTCATACCTAAGCCAGATTCTGCCATAGGAGTCCATTCAAGTTTCATGGCGATCTCCAACGCCTCAACCTACGAAGCAATATTTTTCTACATTAGAGTGACTCTGATGTGTGGTAGGAGGGCAACAATGAACCATTCCTTTATCTTCCTGTCTGGGATCTGAAAACTCAAATGACCTATCAAGGTCTTAAACCTCTGATCAAACTCCCAAATAGGTTCAACTACTTTCTTATTGATTTCTTTCAACTCTGTGATGCATTGTGATTCCGAATTGGGTTTCTTGAATTCATCAATCAAAGCAGTCTTAATCTCATTCAGCAGTTTCAACTTGACAACTCCTTGGATGAACTTCATGTATCAACTCAGTGCGTGATCTCTCAGGGTAGTACTAAACTGAGCTCGTTTAACAGCTTTGTTGGTGACATTCTTAATACTCCATATAACTTCACATAGAAACTAGTGTTGGTCAGGATCTTCATATCCATCTCCTCTAATGGTGGGTAACCTCATCTCATATGACATAGATATTCCTAAGGTTCCTGACTGAGTATGCACTGAACCACGTGTATCAGTTCTCTGAGTGTTATGATAACTTAGGTTACTCTGGTTACTTAATGTTGTTAAAACAACAAGGGGTGTAATAACACTTACTTCAATAGTCTGCGCATTCCTTGAAATTTCTGACTCTTCTTAGCGAGGTTCTTCAGTCTTTTCTTATTTTTCCCTAGAAGACTTTGAATGTTCCTCATTCAACAACTCTTCTTCTTCTCCACTGTAGAACCCTTCTTCTTGTGTTGGTTCATGACTTTGCTCGAACAAGTTCACTAGAGGAACTTATCTGAAGGTTATCCCACTGTGCGTGTGTCTGATCTCTATCTCACTTTCATTGTTTGAATTCTTGAACATTAGATTTTTCAGTTTGACCCACTACTATATCTTCAATATGTTATTCTCATGCAACAACATCTTGATATTCAACTTCAATAAGTGTAAAAAATTTCCTCTCGGCCTCTTAAATAAATATATATTTGCTTGGCTATATGATTCTACCCTATCAATAGAAAACTCTATGATATACCCTCCAAGGGTACTATCAAACCAATGATCTATTTCTCTTTCCATGGAGTTATCAAATCTTTTGACCTTCTTGATCAACTCCGACGTCTAAACCATAGGAGGTCTAGATCTAATCTCAAAATGGGTGTCTTCTAATCTAGCCAACCACTCGTATACCTCCTTATGGATTCCTCCAAACAAAATCTCGTGTATATCAGTAAAGACATACCTTCCCAACCAATATTTTGTGCTAATACTAGGGTTCTTATTTTGATCTTCTATGAAGTCCTTCTCTTGTTATTCTATCCACTTCTGAATCCATGTATTCGATGGAAACCAATTTGAGATTCCCTCAAGAAGATCTCGGTCCTAGAAATGAAACCATTTGTTGGCACAGGGGAAGAGCCAGGGTTAAACTCTAACAGTGCACCAACAAGCCCTAACTATTGTCCCTTTCAGCAACACCTACAAAGAAGATGCAGTCTCACCTGAAGTAGTAATGGGGGGTTGCAGGACACATGTGTCTACAGCCAAAGGAAATGAAAGTGGAATCAAGGAAATCACACAAGGAGATCAAATTATTCTTCCTAAACATAAACCTTCTTCAAACAATTATATATCAGATCTAACATACTAATGCATCATCAAAGTAACAGAGTAAAGATCACAACATCAACCATCCACAACAACAGGATATACTTGGTTCACCCTATCCCTAGAGATACGTCCACAGAACTGTGCTTTATAATATATTAGGTGAAAGCTTACTATTCTATCTACACTCTTAGATTGCAGATCTCTCTCTTTCTCTCTTCTCTCTATCTCCCTTACCTATGCACCCAGCTGCAGGATTGATCTTCGCACCCAGCTGAAGATCTTAGAACACATACTTCTCTCTCCGCACAATACTTCTCTCTCAGTAATAACAACAATCACTCATTATCCCATATCTGAACCCATATCACATCCTCTTGAAAATTATTTATACATTACAATACCTCACTAACAGCCTTAGGCCAAAGGCTAGGTGTCTAAAACCGTAGGTGTCTAAAACCCTAGGACAACTTGACCCATGTTTTCAGGGCTTCACCAGCCTGTCTTTCCTTAATTCCCACGAGGTTCTCCAAAGCATCTACCAGTGGATTTTTCCTCTTGCTAAGTTGTCCTCAATCCATCTTCCTTTTGGATATGTATTCCTCCATCTCCTCATCCAATGTATTTATTTCATGAATTTCGCTCCATCCTTTCTTCTTCTTTAACTACTTCGACCTGATCTTAGTCAAACTTTTTTTTGCACAGTTTGCGTTTCACCTTTTCTTCTGTAATATTCACTTTCTTCCATAACCAAGGGTTCGTGTTTCAAATTTTATTTTGTAATATTCACTTTATTCCATAACCAAGGGCCAACAACCAATGCCTTGATTCTTTGGACTTTTCTTTGGGTAGTTTCTTCTCTCTAGTCTTGCACTTCTTGCGGAGTGCTTGGCACTACTTGTAACTCCAGTTCTGATATACTCTCTTGGAGATATAGAATAGCTTCGGCAAGCTTCCCTACGTGTCTTTCCACTCGGTCTTCTTCCATCTGTTCTAATCCCATCACAGAGAGAAGTGATCTAGTGACTGCTTCTTTAACTCCAATCTGCTCTGCGAGAAGTTGCTCCTTTTCCTTCTCGATCTATACTCTATCCTCTGCAAACTTGGCTTGGATTTCATATTCTTCCTTTTGCGCAACCCGACATTGTTCTTTGGCTTCCTCTTTTTATTACTTTAAGGCATTTGTGGCATGCTCTTTTTCTTCCTAAACATGATGAAGGTGAGCTTCGGTCACATATTCTATTCGATGTAGCTAGGCAAGTTCATCTCCCAACTCTGTTCCTTCTAATGACGGGGGCGCAGTAGACACTGTGTGGCTAGACTGTAGGGATTTTTGTACCCCTTTCATATCTTCTTAAATTATTTCATACATGGTCTCTTGTTTGGCTTCATTACGCTATAAGATGTCTTATGAGGTATATGAGACAGTGGTGATGATGAAATATTTTTCCTCCATCATTAGTACAGTCTGCATCTATGGTTTAGTATCTTTGGACTTCTTCTGCGATGTAGGTTTCATGGGGGAAACCTTTCTTTTATTAGAGGTATCATCTTCGTCAATAGGATCCCTAGATGGTGTTACTTCACCTTGTTTCTTCTTTTCTTCTTCTCCTTTTTCCTCTTCTTTGTCTACTTCGTCATCACCCCCCCCCCCTCCAGGTGAGTCTCAAGCAGTCTCTTCTGATGTTTTGTTTAGGTCCTATACCTCTTCCTTTTTATTCCTTCTTCTACTTTTGGGTGCATCATACTCTTCGTGAGTAATCACTGGACTTCTGATGAGGTCGGGGTCGGAAATTTCTGCCTAGTCAACTGGTATAAGGAACTTTGCAGGCCATTCCTTAGTGATTTCTACTATGTCCTCCTCAGTGAGTTTATAGTAACTCTGCAGCTCTTCTTTGTGTTCGTCTCCATGTGTAGTGATATAAATAAAATGTCTATCTACATGGAACTTCACAAATGGTCTGAACCTGTGTAGGGTGTTCGAAGTCATCCGAGGGAAAGACTCAATATCCCTCTTCAACTATAGGTAGTAGGTGTAGAACACCGTGTTTGATTTCCATTGTTTCATCATGTCGCTCGAATACCAGACCATGGTGAACTTTGCAGCTAAGGGTTCTACTGGCTCAATCTCAGGGAAGGTTGCACCTTTCAACATTTCTCAAGCAATGAAAGTGATGAGGACCAATATCCAACTGAAGTGGAACTCATAGCCCTGATCCTGAGCTTTGTGACAGTATTTCTCTAACTGGTTGATGAGGTAGCTCGCCAAGTTCATTTGTAGCCCTTCCAATACATTTCCTGTGAGATCAACAACGAACCCTGTGACCTACGTGGCTTTGTGTAATATACCAGATATAAAAAGTATCCAGAACATAAATAAAATGCTAGAAATGGCAGAATAACAACAATATAACCATAACAATCACCACAATAGCACTGAAATGATATAAGAATAACAATAGAAATAATACTTTGATTCTAAAAGCAATGTTCACGAGCCTCTTCGAGGGGGAAACCTCTAGTTGAGAAGATCTCTATTACAATAATATCCAAGCTAGGGTTCTCATACCCTCGACTCCTATTTATACTAAATATTTCTATCAAAAGAAGCATCTAGAGGAAAATCCTTCTAGAAGCAGAAGCTTCTATTAGGTCTTCTTACATTCGACTTATTCTATTTTATTGCAAGGCCTTATTAATATTGACCTTTATTACATCTGAATATATTGTTCTACCTATGTGCAGGTTAGGACCCTAACATGTCCTCCCCCTTAAAAACAACCTTGTCCTCAAGGATTGAGATGTGTAAATTGCTACAGAATGGTAGTTGGTTCCCAAGTTCCATATGCTAGAGTTGTATATTTCCACTGGACTAACACTTCCTTGATGGTTCTCTGATGCAGGAGAAGCTCACGCTAGTCGAAAACGACTTGCGGTTGTAGCCAAATGGATCCTTTTTCGGCTAACTCGGGAAGGTAGGTTTGAATTTGGCACTTAGTTCCAATCACCTACTTTAAGCATGAAACATGAAAACGGGATGTAGCATTGAATGACTAGGCAAAGCTAACAGATAGGATACTTGTCCCACATGCTTGAGAATAGTATAAGGACCATAAAATTTGGGCGCTAGCTTCTGACAATGCTCGACATCGAGGGAAGTTTTCTTGTAAGGTTGTAGTTGAAGAAACACATGATCGCCTTCTTCCTCTTTCATATGTATCTGGTGGTAGCCCGAATGAAGATCAAGTTTAGTAAAGAATTGGGCACCACTCAATTCATCCTGGAGGTCATCAATGATAGGAATGGGAAATTTGTCTTTAATGGTAAGTTTGTTGAGGGCATGAAAGTCAT
>ML783970.1:757327-767538 GCA_009831015.1 Picea engelmannii
GAAGTAGGGGATTGGGTGTTTTTAAGACTACAACCATACAAACAGATGTCCCTCAAGCAAGCCAAGAAGGATAATAAATTATCACCAAAGTACTATGGCCCTTATAAGGTGTTGCAAAAGATTGGTACTATGGGATACAAATTAGAGTTGCCTGCATCTTCACGAGTACACCCATTTTTCCATCTTTCATTCTTAAAGAAGGTTATAGGTGACAAGATCCCAGTTCAAACTATATTGCCAGAACTTGAAGAGGAAGGAAAAATCATATTGGAACCTGAATCCATCACTGACACAAGAATTCACCAGCTGAGGAATAGATCCATTTTAGAGTATCTCATTAAATGGAGGAAACTATAGGCTGGAGATTCCACTTGGTAAGATGAGTATTTTATACAAAAGCATCCAGAGTTACTCAAGCGTTGCGGACAACACTTGTCTCAAGGGGAGGGGCATGTTAATCCCTAATATTGGCTCATTACCCCTTAATTGGGGCATATTATATTAGTAATGTTATTTTATTTATGTCGGCTTTAGGCCATTAGTTGCAATAGGACAATACCACTCCTCACATCGATACTCATGAAGGATTAGTTATCCATCTCTTTCCCCAGATATACTTCACTGATTCCGAGACATATATCCACTATGTATCTCTTTCATGGATATGATATTTGTTTTGCATGGATCAACTATGTATCTCTTTTGTTTCCATGATCACTTATTTCTATATGATTCTTCATGGATCTACAATGTACTTGATTGACATCCATGCTCATCATCACACCTGAGCATGGGTATGCCTTTCTTGAGAATTGTATTTTATGACCTTTTTTTGTGTGTTGGTTGTTGTCCTTATATTGGATTATGGTGATATTCACCCTAGCTAACTTCTCTTTGAAGAATTCTAATATATTTGATCCTTTAGTTTCTCTTCTAACCTCACACATTAGGGGGAATTTGATATAGCATAAATTTCCACAATTGAAGAATTTATGCTCCTTCTAATCTTAGCCCTATCCTCCTTAGAGATAAATCTTCCCCATACCTCCTTCACTCCTAAAAAACAAATTTTTGTAGGATGTATGTTCCCTCACTATTATGCAACCTGCGTATATGTGAGATACTCAAGAAATAGTCACATACATGCTAACAAATTATAAAAAATATAATTATGCCAAATTAAATGTCAAGTTACGAGTTCGGTTTGTTGCCTAACTCCTTTTACCCATAATAAATAGTTTGTAACCAATGACAAGTTGATGTTAGTGGTAGAATCATATAGGTACTTCAGCATTTCCATGTGTCTAGCATGTGGAAGTCATATAAATTATTATATTCTTGAGTTTACTTTAGTTAAAAGGAATTAATTAAAGAATTTGTTTTCTTATTAGTGAGTTGAGTTATTTAAGGAAAGTGATAAAACTAATTAGCATGTAGTCTAAGCATGTAAACCTTAATTGGGTGTGAGAAGTAATTCCAACCGTGGATCACCTTGGAAATTACATTTAGATTATAACTAATGATTATAAAATCAAGGCTATGGTGAAGGAGGAAGACAATTTAATATCAAGTCATTTTGGTGAGAGACCAAGGTGGAGGATGGAAAATAAGTACTTTATCTAATGAGAGGAGTGTATAAGAAAATAAGGACTTTTTCTTACACAAGGGTCAGGATATATCACTAGTTGGGTGAAGAGATTTCATCCAAGTGTTGATGAATAGAGGGTTGGATCACAAAGGACCATGATTCAATATCTTGGATAGGTGGAGAAGGACTTCCATCTGGAGATCATATATGTCAAGGAGAAGAGAGAGCATAAGCAGTTGCAGGTGGGTTTTAGAGGATATAAGACAAAGGAAAGCGTAGAACTTTACAAAAGTGTCTATACAAGTTTTCTATACATGTACACAGTTCACAGTGGAGACATTGTGTATGTATGCAGGTTAGCTGAAGGAAATTGGTTCACACCTTGAAAAGTGTGTTGTTAAGGGGTTGTATGATATAGAATACTTGGCTAGGTTTTTATGTAATTGTATTTCTCTTAGTGCTCCATTTCCCCTGTTACAGGAGCCCTGATTTGACCTTAATAAAATCATCTAAGTACTAGTTTTCCCTATAGGTTTTTTCCAAGGGTATTTAGCAAAAATTATTGATGTTTTTGTTTTCTTGATTAGTTTATGCTTCCATTGCATGTTTATTTGATTACTTAGTTGTGATTTTAAAATATAAAGTGATTTTGTTTTGATATAAATACCGGGTGCTAGGTTGAAGTGGTAAAATATCAAAATGGTATAATAAAATATCAAAGGGTTGATTCTCGGGAAATTTCAACATGGTATCAGAGCCTAGTTTATGAAGGGATGAAACCAAGAGAAAAGATATCAGAAGTTGCGAGTAGATCTTGACATATCTATAAACCAGAGGAAGAAATCAACAAACAAATTTCAAGGAAACAATAATACTAAGGTAGACCAAGGGTTTTGCAAGTGTATGGAGGCATACATGGATCATAGTGGTGACATTCATGTACATACGTGGGTCATAGTGGTGACAAGCATGTACATACATGGGTTTTAGTGGAGAAAATTGTTGCATACAGGGTCGTACAAGATAGTACATGGATAGTTTTAGTAGAGGGTTATTACATCAGATCTTGGAGATGGAAAATTGATTCTGATTCAAGGATAGGTTGGATGGGGTTTCCAACTACAATCCTTGGAAGGATAGAATCATGTTAGTTTTGATGGATAATGATATCTCAAAATTTTCTAATCCTTAGATAACTCCACCAACAGATGTGAAAAATATGGTCATCCATAATCAGAAGGATGTGAAACATAGACACATCATTCTAGATGGAGTGACAGATCACTTGATCCCTCATTTATCAGGGAATAAGACTACCTGGGACATGTGGGAGGATTTGAAGAGTTTATTTTGGAGTAAGAATGAGAATAGAAAAATGGTGTTGAGAGATAATCTCAAGGACACAAATATGATAGGATTAGATATGGTGTAAAGTTATCTCACCTATATCTAACAAATTCGAGATGAATTGTTTATAGCTAGGAAGATAGTAGATGATTCAAAGTAGCAATGATGTGCACCTCGATCTTTCCATCTAGGAAAGGAAATGGAAAGTTCATAAATATTGGCAGTCGAGAGTCTACTGCTCAAGATTGGAAGAAGAACAAGGACATGAGAAAGGGCAAGTTCTTTGCATGTCATAGGTATGAACAATATCTAGCTCAATTTTTGCATAGGAAGAAGTGGGGGAATGAAGTGCAACCAGAGGTAGTTGTAATGAAAAATACTCATGTGGATGATTTTTTCAAGAAGTTTGAACAAACAAATTTCTTACTTGTTTCCAAAAGATCCTTGCACACCATAGAATCTAGTGCATGGTTGATAGATAGTGGAGCCACGTGTCATATGAAGAGATATTAGACAACAAAGTTATTCCAATAAAGGACGAACACCTTCAATAACCACTCACACAACCACATCAAACATCAACAAAATGATGTTTTGGCGTGGTAAAACCCCTACGGGGAAACATCCACTACCCCAACCAATGCGGCCACTTGGAGCAGTTCATTAACGCAAAAGAAAAAGATTACAAATCGATTTTACAAGAGAGTTTCTCACAATCGATCATTGGAAAATGACCCTCCATTCTCTTTAAATGGATATCATAGACCAATCGTGTGTTAAGCCACATATCAATGGTCATTAATGTTGGATTACTGAGAGGGGGGTTGAATCAGTAATAGAGAAATTTAATCCTTTTTAACCACATAATCCAAGTGTTATATCAATGTAGCATTATCATCCAATAAATTCAAAGTAAATAAGAAATGAACAAATGAACAATCATACACATACATAGTACACCAATGTTTTACGTGGAAACCCAAAGTGGGAGAAAACCACTGAATGCTTTTTCTTATATGTCTTGAAGAATTACATTCATTGGAATCACCAACTTCCTTTGTTTTCTAGCTGCAAATGGAAGGAGTGTTGGCCCTTGACCAAGTTTTGGGTAAACTTGGTCATATTTGACAAATTTTGGGACTTCGACAGGCTGGCCGAAGGCGAAGCACAAGGTGAAGCGGAGATCGAGGGATCTCAACCCCTTCTTAGGGAATTTTAGGGTTTAGGGTTTATGTAATGGGTATGGGATGTCAGCCCATGGGTTTACCCATGTTTAGGCCCTTTTTTAATATATAAATAGAAATCTAAGCAATGTAAGTAGGAGAGACCTACGTGTGTAATGTGGTTGGTGATCTAAGTGCGAACAGTTGTGGATGCTTCATGCATACTATGTGTTAAGAAATTGTAGAGATAAGTGAAGTGATTGTAAAAGGTTGGTGTGTAGATTGTAAGAAGGATTTGTGATTTAAACTAGCTCGGGGAAGGAGGATCTGGTGAGGTGCACGCAGATATCCTATCTTATATGGAGTGGGTTCTTGAAGTTGTGTGCTTGTAGAAGATTGAAAGAAGATAATAAAGAAAGAGAAGAGTTGGTGGACGTAGCCCCACACTAGGGTGAACCACGTATATCATGTGTTGTGGTTTCTTTGTGCATTATAGTTGTTATGTTATTGATGTGATTTATCCTTAGTGAAATGATATATGATAGATGTGTCTGATATAGTAGATTTGTGCATATATCTGTTGCTCTGTGCTAAGAAAGGAACAGATATGAAGAAAAGAGGTAAGATCTTGAATATTTGTGCTGTGAGAAAGGTAAGATAAGTGAATTTTTTTTTTTCAAAATAATGGATCTAGGTATGTCTAATAGATTTTTTCCTAGTTTGAAAGCTAGGGACCATGAAGTTCTAGATTGCCCTAGAATGATTGCTAAGGTTGAAAACATGAATATGATACAATAAAACTATGAGATAGGCCAAGAAATTAAGGATATGATAGGACCCTAGAAAGAATCATAGACTGTATTATTACATATGAAAGAAACCCTAAACAATCACAAAGATATCAACATATAAGAGATATTAACATAGAAGGAATGCATAGAAACAAGAATATGAGACTTCGACATAAACTGTGTTCTGGATGAAGAAACACAGGTGAATATCATGACTGAGAGAACTTGGGAAATTTTGGGAAAGCTTGCTATGGCTCCTTCATTGGGAGGAATAGGATTAGTTAGAGTAAATATGATAACCCTATGTGGAAGACTTACCCAGATAGCTATGAGTGTTCATGGAACTTCAACAGAGGAAGAATTTGAGATCATTAAATTTGTTGAGAAAAACGCCCCATTTTCTATTTTTCTAGGAAAAACTTGGATTGAGAAAGATCAGATACGAAGGAAACAAGAAAAAGAGGATCTAGAACAAAAAAAGCAAGAACTAAGAGATTTCATGCCTAGGAGAATATCACACTTACTAGAAGAACAAGAGGACCAATCGAAGCTACTAAAGACCAAAGATCTTAACGTTGAAGTTGAAAGAACATGGGAAGACTTGAAATACCTGCCTGCACCTACCCCAGAAAGAGAAGAAGTATTACTCTAAAAAACTATGAAAGATCCTCCACAGTGAAAAGTTATTATACCAAGAGGAGATAAGAATGATAATGGAAAGAGGAAACCAATGAAGCATATTTCAAGAAAGAAATCTAGAAAGCTCAGCATGAAGAAAGAAAAGTTAGAAAAGTTACAAGAAGTTCCAGGGAGGACTTCACAGAAGGAAGGTTTGCAGAAATGGAACTTCATCAAGATATCAGACAACAAAGATTGGCACTTCGCCATGGAAAACAAATATGACCATTGGATGCATTCCGACCGTTATCTTGACACTCTAAAAAGTCTCAAACCATAGTTATGGCCAGAAAGATTGCCATTAGACCATTGGGATCGCGCCATAACGGATGGAATTGCATTGATTGAGGCATTCCTACCCATTGGAGGAGTGTGTCACGATGTTGTCTATTTATCCCATCGAGTGTTGCATTGAAAACACTTTTTCCAATTTTCATTATTTGAGCCCATAAAGAACTAGTTTATTTCATGCAATGTCCACTGAGAGCTCGCCACCCATTCTATTACATTGAGTATTTGATCACTGACCTGAGCTACATGATTTTGAGCATGCATGTCGGGTGACTTTAGAGAAGTAGAGAAATCTATCGAATATATCCTCATAGACCTCATGACTGACAAGGTCATGTCTACAAGAGTCCAAGCCTCATCGACGAGAGGAGTGCAAGAATCCTCGTTCACTGCTCATGGATCTGGACCATCTCGTGCTGCGACAGAGAAACGAACCAAGAATCGTGATGACTTGGAGAATGTGAAGCTAATCCCTTCTATCCTACCCGATTATGTCCTGCCTCTAGCTGGCACGGTGAGTCATGACAGTGTCCCGAGGGACTTGAACTACACCTTGATCACTCCGTACCTCCCGAAGGGGATACACGCAGTTGGAATGCAGTCTAGACAAATAATGACGTTGAATATCAGTGACTTCAACTTGGGAGAGCGTAAGAACCATGGAATGCTCGCCCCACACAAGTATTTAACAAGGACCAAGGGGAAGAAGTCGAAGATCATCCCACAGCCATGGACTATGTACATCGCGAGGTCCACTACCTTGAACATGATGAAAATACCACACTTTGGAAGGCATCAGGAGGTTAACGCATGCATTAAAATCATGTTGTTTTTCTTCCATGGTGGTTATCTGTGGCTGGACAGATGCATCACTGTAGATATAGTGTTGATTCATTGGATCACCAGACTAAGCATGCAAGGACTAGACCCACAATAATTTTATCGAGGGAAGGCTGCAGATCATGCCCTAGCGTAGAAAATTAAATATACCTATGGCAATGTGGAAAAGGGGAAGCGAGGCTACAAGGTAGCCTCCATACAGAATGGCACAGTGCGCCTAGCCTGCTAGTTGATCGCTTGTAAGATAGTAAGGAAGAACAAATTGTTAGGGTCCTAACCTACATATAGGTAGAACAATATATTCAGATGTAATAAAGGTCAATATTAATAAGGCCTTGCAATAAAATAGAATAATTCGAATGTAAGAAGACCTAATAGAAGCTTCTGCTTCTAGAAGGATCTTCCTCTAGATTCTTGTTTTGATAGACATATATAGTATAAATAGGATTCAAGGGTATGATAACCCTAGCTTGGATATTATTGTAATAGAGCTCTACTCAATTGGAGGTTGCCCCCTCGAAGAGGCCCATGAACATTGATTTCAGACTCAAAGTGTTATTTCTGTCATTATTCTTATATCATTTCAGTGATATTGTGGTGATTGTTCTGGTTATATTGTTGTTATTCTCCCATTTCTAGCATTTTATTTCTGTTCTGCATACTTTTTATATCTAGTATATTACAAGTGGTATAAGATCAATTTCCTCGGTAGAAAGTGTGGGTTAGTTTTTTTTTCAGGGTAGAGACATATTCCGACGTCTTTAAGCCACAAAGATCTGTCATTACATGCATAAACCAACGATTGAGGGATTCATACATGCAGGAAATACAAGTGGTACTTAAGCGCACATTTGTTGGCCACCCTTGTAACCCCTGTTGGTACCCATTCGAGTGGTAGCACATCAGAAAACACATGTGTATGGATCGACGTATATTACATGAAGCCCTCTTTATATAAATCGATCAGCCACCTGACTGCTATAGTGCCACTGAGAACAACACTTGGGAAGATACTCTGTAGTACCTGGGTAGTCGGGTAGTACAAATAAGGGTACGGTCTATCCTCCTTAGTTAGTGCCCTGAGATATTGGGAAGAGTACTACTATTGGACCCTGCACGTATATCAGAGAGATATAGCACAGGGAAAACCCTTGTCTATACAACCCTTGAATACTTAACCCTTGGGGACAAAAAAATAAAAAAAATAAAACAGACAAGATCTATTGTCGTGCAACTATGTTCGGGTTTCCAAATCACTACACATTTCTTCCTATTTAATAATTTGGGAATTTCATTACTGCAGTATTCTTCAGACCAGAGTATAACTCCACAGGTGTACCCTAACAAAAAAAAAGGAGTCTAGAAAGTTTTTCACCATTATTTGAGACCTATTCCATTGGATTCATCTCTTCCCCCTTATCACATTCATACATATCATTTTTTAGAAAAAACAATTGACCCCACCCGCCCCTTTTCGGTTCCCTTGTGCTCATGGCCCATACCCATAGCCAAGACTTGGAATCTTGCTTCAATACCTTGCAATCTAGTCTCACCGAGACCCAACAAGAATTGAAACAACTCAGTGCCAATGTTGCCACCATCAATACTACCATGCAGTCCTCAATGGAGGAAATCAAGCAAGACCTGACCACCCAACTTGAATCTGTCTTTTTGTCACTCTACACCAAGCTTCATATCTTTATAGATAACCCTTCCTATGAATCACCTCCACATACTGAAGGTGAAAATTCCTCTCATTCCCATAAGTTTCGACACCATCACTTTCAATGTGACCTACCCCTCCCATGGGTGGATGTGACCAAATTTGATGGCTCGGAACCCATTGGTTGGGTAACCCAAATGGAACATTATTTCTCTTTATATGACATTACATATGACTTGGCCAAACTCTGGTATGGTGTTCTCCATCTAGATCAAGAACATTGGCAATGGTGGCAATGGAGAAAAAATTCTCGTCAAGGGTATATTGCTTAGACACACTTTGTGGCAGATCTTTATGAACGCTTTGACACTAACACCAACCATTTGGGTCATTTGAAAAAGTTGAAATAATCAAGAACAGTGGAAGACTTTGTAGCTACCTTTGAGCACCTGGATTTTTGGACAGAGGGCATGTCTGATGCCTTTTTCCCATAGTGTTTTATGAGGGGCCTCAAGGATGAGATTCGAGCCCATGTCCTCATGGCTCGGCCTTAGAGTTGGGTGGAGGCTACTAAAAGAGATAAATAAGCACAACAAGTCGTATCTTCCCAAAACTGAAAACCCTCCTTTATCCCTCACCCTAAACCACTAAATACCACTACTCCCTCAGCTCCACTAAAGATCCAAAAATTGACCAGGGTTGAAATGGTTGAATGTCAACTCAAAGGCCTTTGTTATAATTGTGATGACAAATATTTCTTGGGCCACAAGTGTAAGGAACAAAATATTTTTATGGCCATCTCCAAGGATATTTCTGAAGAGGATGTTGAAACTCCCCTTCTGTCCAAGTCACCTAAAACCACTGACATAACCCCTCCCTCAGACCCTCACGAAGTAGAACCGGTCATTTCCCTCAATGCTCTCACTGGCTTCTCCGCTCCCCAAACCCTTAAGCTAATCGGTTACATCAAGCATCAGAAGGTCATCATTCTGTTTGATAGTGGAAGCAACCATAATTTTATTCATCGTCACATTGCAAAAGAAACTCATTGCTACATCGATGCCGTAAATAATTTCCAAATCGTGATTGCCAATGGTGGCTCCATGAAATGTGGAGGCCATTGTGAAAATTTGCATCTCCAAATTGGTGACTACCACATGAAATATCATATGTTTTCTATCGACATGGGCGGTTGTGACATTATGTTGGGTGCAAACTAGATAAGGACTTTGGGTCCCATTCTCATGGATTTTAAGGAATTAACCATGCAATTCGACCAGGAGGGCCACCAATATAAGTTCCAAGGCATCACCGTTGGTTCACCTGAGATCATTAGTTCCCATTGCATGGAAAAACTACTCAAAAAAGGTCATTATGGTGTTATTTCCCAACTCCATGCCATACAAGCAACAAAGACACACTCGGTGCCCCAAGACCTCCAAGACATACTTTCTAAACATCAAGTGGGATTTTCAACTCCCCAAGGACTCCCTCCTTCCCGTGGTGTTCATGATAATTCCATTTCAGTTGTACTCGGAAGCCTTCCTCCCAATATTCATCTGTATCTTCACCCCTTTTGCCCAAAAAATGAAATTGAGAAAATGGTCCAAGAACTCCTTAATGTCAGTGTTATCCACCCTTGTATGAGACCCTACTCTTCTCCTGTGGTCATGGTATTGAACAAATAAGCTTCTTGGCGAATGTTTCATGACTTTCATGCCCTCAACAAACTTACCATTAAAGACAAATTTCCCATTCCTATCATTGATGACCTCCAGGATGAATTGAGTGGTGCCCAATTCTTTACTAAACTTGATCTTCATTCGGGCTACCACCAGATACATATGAAA
>ML783971.1:21315-52678 GCA_009831015.1 Picea engelmannii
AAGTGTCTCCAAGAATCCTGTTCTTCATTCAAAAACTAAGCATATTCCTATAAAGTATCACTTTCTCAGAGAACAAGTATCAAACAAAATTGTTCAACTGAACTATATACCCTCTACAGAACAAATTACTGATATTTTCACTAAACCATTAGCTGCGACCCCTTTTGGTTATCTTCGTCAAAAGTTGGGGGTTACAAACTCTTGTGTCTAATATGTGCACCTGGTCAAGGGGAGTGCTTATTGAATATATGGTGAATTTCCTAAATTCTTATAGATGACAGGGGGAGTATGTTCTGCAACAAGATCAGTGGAAGAATGTTTCTTCTTTGACATTGATGTCAAAGGGGGAGAAAGGAGTCGAGTTCGAAATGTTTTGGTAAAAGATTCAAGCCTGATTGGCCGAATGCAGAGGAGAGTCTGAATGGTCGAATGCAGACGAGATTTGAGTCTGAATGCAAGTGTTTCCATCAATGCCAAAGGGGGAGATTGTTGGCAAATATTGAACAAGCAACGAATGTGTGTTGATGGTTGTTGTCATTAATGGAAATAGTGGAGACGGCAGGATAAGAAGGATAAAACTCCTTGGGGATTCGGACGTAAAAGCTCAGGAGGAACAACATTGAAGAAAACGCGCGTAGAAAAATCTTACAAAGAAAAAGGAAGACAGAGATCCAGTGACCGTTGGATCCCATTCAAATTTCCCGAAAGGCCGATAGTCGTCAGATCTGCAGAAGCTGCGCAGAGGTTAAGCGCAGGGGTTAAGTTCTACTGTGCAGAGGTGAAATCCCGAAGGAATAGGGAGTGTCCATTCGCAAGGACAAGTGGCAAAGGATCGTGCGCTATCGTAGTTTTTCCCATCGGGGAATCGAGAATCAGAGTTTCACGAGTCCCGTGTTCACTTACAACGAAAACTCCGAAATCGCGATATGCAATTTCACGATTTGATCACAGCCGTCGAGCTAGAAGTGATCTGGACCGTTGAATCTATGCATAGAGTGTGAGTACATTTATGGTTGTGGAGATGACCCAGTTACTGTTAGATCCAAGCGGAAGACCCGATCATCGTCGGATCAAAGATAATCTGCGCGCTCTTTAAAGTACAAGGGAAGTGGGAGTAATCGCGATGTGCAAATCGCGAGATCTAATCCAGACCGTCAGATCCAGAAATGATCAAGATCGTTGATCTGACCTCTCATAGGAGTTTCGGGGATCGCGATTTGAAAGTGACAAGGACTTGCAACATTAGAAATGTCGAAATCGCGATACGCGATATCGCGATATGATGGTAACCATTGAAACAAGATCGCACCCGGACCGTTGATCAAACTCTACGTCGAAGTTTCGCGAATCAGGATATGGTAAGGATTGAAACATGAGTTGCAAAATTGCGATATGCGATATCGCGAATTAATTATATCCGTTGAGCCAAAATTACATCTGGATCATTGATTCGACCGATATATGGAATTTTGTGTATCGGGATTTACAAATGAAAAGAACTTTGTTCAAACCCGATTTTAAAAGGCAAGAATTATAGAGACTATCTAACGGTGCGGATAAAGTTTGAAACTAATCGGAGGGCTGTTGTTCTTCCTCACCCATTAACACTTCAGTTATGAATCGATTAAGAGAAACGGACTGATGATGACAAATCTGTTAGCGTTTCAAGTGCCAAGACAGATGTCCCTGTACTACTGAAAGGAAGGGGAAGTTGAATCGTTAAGGTAGCTTGTATAAAAGAATTGAACGAGACTGAATTGGGTTGGTTGTTCTAAAGGGAAAAAGAATAAAACAGTAAGAAGGACATGCGTGGTGGGAGAGAATAGATGAGGTCGAGAATGTGATGAAATAAATAGAAGAAGCATAGCTGAACGATAGAGAAGAAGCAGATGAAGAGAAGAATGACAGAACAATGTGATGCAGAGGAGACTTGCTGGGTGGATAGAGAAAGAGAAGAATTACAGAACAGAAAAAGAATGGTAAGAAGTGATTTATCTGCATGAAGTTGTCTGTGTATTCATTATTTGATATTGAAGGGAGGTTGGGAGGTGATTGGGAGGAACGTAGTCCTCAGAAGTTCAAGTGGGTGCTTGAACATAGGAAGTTGTAGCTTCCATCTAGTTGCAGCCAGAGAAACCAGGGTGGCAGGGTGGTGCTAGGGAGAACAGGTGTTCTCTGTTATGCAGGTAGGAGCCTGTGTAACTGGAAGTTTGTGCTTCCATCCAGTTGGTGCTGGAATTTTCGGGAAGTTGGTGCTTCCATCCAGTTGGTGCTGGAGTACTCAGGGAGTTGGTGCTTCCTTCTAGTAGGTGCTAGAGAAACCAGAGAGTTGGAGCTCTCAAACAAGTTGCAGCTTGTAAAACAGAGGTAGCAGTCTCACATTGAGTTGGTGCTCAATTGTAAATGATGTACAGAACAGAAAAAGACAGCCTATCATTTCGAAGAAGAAGAAGAGGTTTTCTCCCTTTATGGGTTTCCTCGTGAAAAACTGTCTCTGGGTGTATTTTATGTGTGAATGATGATCTTTACTTTTACTGTCCATTTGTTGTATGTTGTTAATGACACATGAAGAAAGATTAATAATGTTTTAACAGACCTAAAATTGTTTAAGCTCACATACAACTGATTCACCCCCCCCCCTCTCAATTGTTTTTTAGTATTTCCAACAAGGTCATCATTACTAGAGTTGTAAATTATCATGCATCTCACCAATAGAATCTAGGCTCCAATGTTTAAAGGAGCTTCGACCACTACAAGATCCGAAGATAGCGTTGCTAACTTCTAATTTCATGTGGAACATTGACAAGGCTTACAATTTCTAACATATTGATTGACATTAGAAAACAAACTTGGTTAGAAGTAACCTGCTCAAAGTATCATGTGTGTTGTAGTATTGGTTGTGAAGTACCCACCACATACATTATACAATTCCTTTGTGATCTCTTTAACAATGTTTGAAGTAGATATTTTCCAAATAAAAATAATTAAAACAAGGAATTTTCATTGTTTTCCAAAACCTTTTGGTTGATGGCATAGTTTGTCTAATTCTAAAATATAATCAAATTATACAAGCCCTACCACATCTCTACCTATAAAATTGTTTTCACTTGTATGATTCGGTGGATAAAAGTTTTTTTTTGTTTGGACTTATACCTATTATGTAGGGTTTTTGTTTCCATGGAAGATTACCCTTTTGTTCTAGATTGAAGTCCTTTTATTCCTTTTGGTCGGTTGCGTGTCTTGATACTCTCATTGGAAATAGGGCATAACTTACATGTGTTGATACTCTTGGTTGGTTGCATGTCTTGATACTCTGATTAGAAATATGGCATAACTTGTGTGTCTTGATACTATGATTGGAAATAAGGCATAACTTTTGTGTCTTGATACTTTTTTTTCACTTGTATGATTTAGTGCCTTGAAACTCTGATTGCAAATAGGGAATAACTTACATGCCTATGGGAATTACAATTTGGTTTCTTGATTCCTTTTGGTTGATTGCATGTCTTGATACTCTTATTGCAAACACAACATAACTTGTGTGTCTTGATACTTTGTTTTCACTTGTATGATTTAGTGTCTTGATACTTTGATTGCAAATAGGACATAACTTACATGCCTATGAGAATTACAATTCTTTCTTGAATTGATTAATGTGAAAGGAAAACACAGGATACTATATTAAATATTATTATATTCTAAAAATAAGTTCTTTAGTGAAATAGCAAAAATAACTTAGTGGGTTTTAGGAAAAAATATTAGTGTTTCACGTAAATGTTTTCCAGCTAAAAACCATGATAACAAGAAATTTTCATGGTTGGCCTAAACCTTTTGGTTGGTGGCATAGTTTGTGTAATTATGAAACATAATCAAATTCTACAATCCCTACCACATCTTTACCTGTAAAATTGTTTTCACTTGTTTGATTTGGTGGCTAAGAGAATTTTTTTCTTTGGAATTATACCTATTTTGTAGGATTTTTGTTTGCATGCAAGATTACCCTTTTGTTCTATATTGAAGGGTTACAATTCGTTTTGGTTGGTTGCGTGTCTTGATACTCTAAAATACAATTAGAATTTAGAGGGCCTACCACACTTATAGTAGAAAAAGTGTTTCTACTTGCATCCTTATTTGGATTGATTAAAGTTTTTTTTTTGAAAGGGAAGTTCACTACTTTTGAAATGGAAATATAATTTGAAAGGTCTATTAGACTTATATTTATAGTAATGTTTGTCCTTGGTTGATTATTTGGTCGAGTCATTTTTTTAAGGGGGGATCTTATGGAGAGATTCTAAAATAAAAAAAGACTCTAGACGCCCCAATATAACTATTTATAGATGTGTTTGTGCTTGCATGATTTTGTTGTTGGGGAATTTATTTGAATAATAAACTTGTTTGTTGATTTTGTAACATGAGCACTTCCATTCACAATAGATATAGGGACATATAAAGATACATCAATAATTAGAGAATTTGGATCATTATGTGAATGAAAAATGTGATATCTACTATTAATTTTATAAGTATATACATCATATCTATGGTCTTGGGAGGGTTCCACCACATCCAACTTTTTGATTTCCTTTACTGTATTTTATTTCTTCAACCATATGTGTAATTATCTTAAACAAAATAAGGATTTCAAGTAAAAACCTGGCAAGTGATTTAGGTGGAATATTTACACCATACTTTATAATGAATGTGAGAAACGTCATAAGGTAGTAATCCCCAAGCATATGACCATAATTATTTTCCAAGAAATAAATAGTACTACAATAGATGCTATGCATACACCCTAGAAATTAGATAATTATAGTCTAACATGATCTATTGTAGTCTCTAGGAATTGGTTTTGATATTGTATTTCAATTCAAGATGAGACAGATGAAAAGAAATGAAAGTAAGATTAACATATCAGTGTCATGATTCAATGAAGAAAATTGAAGATGAGTTAATGACCAATTTTGTCAATGAATGAATACCATGCATATGATGAGAGAATAGCCGATGAGAAGATCTTGGAGAAATATGCATTTCCTTGTAATGATTGTCTTGGAGGGAAGATGAGAAGAAGACAAGTGATTTTTGAACATATGTTGAGATTCGGTCATAGCGGTATAAACCCTTTTCCTCATTGCAAATAAAGAGAGTTGTAGAGGCACCAAACATAGATGAAGAGGCAACAAATGCATATGAACATGCAAAAATGTTAAATGAAGGGATTTAAATTGATAGAATGATGAATGAGGTTTTCAAGGATGGTTGTCATAAATTGATGGAGGATGATTCAAAACCTGTGTATGGTACTTGCAAGTTAAGTCATTTGAAAACAATCATTCTAATTATTCATTTGGAAATAATTCATGGTTGGACAAATGAGAGTGTTGATGAGTTATTGACATTGTTACATCAATTGTTCCCACTTGACTCCACATTTCCCAAAAAATAGAGTGTGTGTAAAGAGAAAATCACTAAGCTGGGAATATGGGTATGATAACATACACACATGTCTGAATGGTTGTATATTATTTCACGAAAATCATGCAAGTAACATTGAATGCCTGAAATGTAAAGAACTGGGGTATAGACTAGGGTTGAAATCAAATTCAATTCCTATAAATATTCTTCACCACTTTCTAGTAATCCCATTGTTACTTTGCATGACATCCCCAAAAATAAAGTATTTTTGAAATTCAGAAATTGTTAGAGAATTATTTTCATTTTTGATAAATTCAAATTTGGAAAATTTTTGCCATTTATGGCAATTTCAAATTTTGAATTTGATAAATTGTAATTAATTATTATGATTGTTGGGCAGAAAACTGATTTGACCCAACTAACTATTTGACTATGACACTTGTATGTAAACATAATATTGTTTTATTTATTGCAGGAGGACAAATGACACAAGAATGTTAAATTCAACTAACCATGACTCCATGAGTGGGGAACATGTTGGAACTACCTCTGGGATGATTCTTACAAGTGGAAAATCATGGATTTGGCCATTAGAAGCCCCTGAAAATTAGGGATTTAGAAAGATGCGAGAATTACCAATGGAGGGAAAAGACCTAGGCAAAAATATCATTTGATATATAGCATATGTGAGGAGGCAGGACGTTGCCTAGCATGCTATGGAAAAAGAATTACTGAGTACTTGTTGTTATGAGCAGTAATTTTTGAGTGTGAGGCAAGGAGAATACTATTGTGAAAGGAAGACATTACTTAGGAGGATATTCCAAGTTTTCCCTCATGGATTCATGGTAAGCGTAATGTACCTCAAAAAAATCACCATAAAAAAAAAAATGTAATTTTACATTTATCCTTGAAAAGTTTCGAGGTCTAAAGCTTGAGTCTAAAAGTTTTGTTAGAGACCTTACTTTCATTGATTGTCTTTACTATGCAACTTAAACTTTCTACTCGATGGTACAATAATGTATACTCTTCCCTTCACTGTTATTTAAAATCTTGTAAAAATTACCAATATTTTTCTTATTTGATGATGTCTATAACACCAGCAAGGATTTAGCTATAACAAGTATGTTACTTCCATACTTCTAATCGAGAGTAATCTTCTCCAATTCAACACACAACACTTCCCGAAGTCACGAAAAGTGACCATCATGTCGGGATTTCAGAGTTCGGGATTTCGTGAGTTCAACAGTCAAATATAAACACACAACCACTCCCGAAATCGTGAGAAGTGACCAGCACTTCTGGATTTCAGAGTTCGGGATTTCATGAGTACAATAGTCGATCGTCAATACACAACAATTCCCGAAATCGCAAAAACTGTAAGGCGAGATCTGTATCTCGGGATTTTGGAATTTGGGGTTTCGGGATTTCAAATGTCAAATAATAGCACAAAACATTTCCCGTAGTTTTAAAAGGTAAAGGTGGGACCCATATTTGGGGATTTTGGAACTCGGGGTTTCAGGGTTTCAAATGTTAAACAACAGTGCAAAACATTTCTCAAAGTTCCGAAAAGGTAAAGGTGGGACTCTTATTTCGGGATTTTGGAAATCGGTGTTTTGGGGTTTCAAATGTCAAGAAATAGCGCAAGACATTTCCTAAAGTTCCAAAAAGGTAAAGGTGGGACCCGTATTTCAGGATTTTGGAACTCGGGCTTTCGGGGTTTCAAATGTCAAACAACGACATAAAAATTTTCGTGAAATTCCAAAAAGGTAAAGGTGGGACCCGTATTTCATGATTTCGAAACTTGGGGTTTCAAGGTTTCAAATGTCAAACAATAGTGTAAAACTTTTCCCGAAGTTCTGAAAAGGTAAAGGTGGGACCCCTATTTTGAGATTTTCGAACTCGGGGTTTCGAGGTTTCAAATTTCAAACAACAGCGCAAAACATTTCCCGAAGTTCTGAAAAGGTAAAGGTGGGACCCATATTTTTTAGATTTCAGAACTCAGGGTTTCAGGGTTTCCACTGCCCAAACCCATCCTGCAACAACTCCCAAAATGCGAAAGAAAGGTAAAAGGATTAGCAGTTCAGGGTTCCAAAATTTCTTAAATTCGTCATAAAACTTAACTGTGGAAAAGGAAGACCATTTAAACTAAACAAGAAAGGCATAATGAAAAAAAATAATTCTTTTGATAGATGTCAACTCTCAAGATTGTTCAACATTTGATAAAACAAAGCGGTTTTCCAAATCCCTTCAATTTCAAAAATTTGTTCCTTTACAGGTGTCCTCACTTTCGTTCTGTGAGATAGTAGGTGTGGAAGGATTCAATATCCATTTACCTAACAGGATTCCGAAGGTCTAACTAAAGAGATTTATACGCTTATACTCTGTAGAAGGGATAAAATAGGATAACATTTTTCTGTACAGGGTAATCTCTATTGTATTTACTTAGAGCCGCTTTTAATCAGTGTATTACATGTAAATAGTGCTAGATCTGTGCATCTAGTAAATACATAGTTAAGAATATCATTCCATCAGAGATTGGTCATTAATAATGATGTTCTGAGGGATCTAAGTTTTGGTTTCCTGGGGGTTTTATCTACAGAGAGGATCTGCCTCTTTGTCGTTAATCCCCTCTTTCCATAGAAATATAATTACAAATGTTCTTCACATATATTCCCCATAACAAACAAAAATGGAAAAAAAACTTTATATTTCCAATTTAATTAATACAATGCCTCAGAAAAATCACTCAGACAGGGAGTGGACATCATTCCAGCTCAAATTTAATAAGACATCAAAATAAAAACATAGTCATTCATAATAGAGAGGGGGTAGATCAACATATCTGAATCCAATCCGCGGGAAGAGAAAGGGGACAACCATGTTCCTCCCAACTGTAGAACAGGGAAGCCAAAATAACTTGCCCGATTCACCCCCTAGCCTGACCATGAATCCATGAGGGCGAACTTGTAAACTCCTCCTGAGCTATGTCCTTCAATTCCAATAGTTATCCTCTTGCCTCACACTTAATCAATAGTTCTCATAACAGCAAGGTGATTATGTTTCAACAAACTCCTCTTGCCTCACACTCAATCCACAGTGTTCATAAAAGCAAGAGAGATCAGGAATCCTTTCCCAACATACTTGGCAGTGTCCTGCCTCCTCACATATGCTATATATATATTTTCTTGCCCAGGTCTTTTCCCTCCTTTGGGGATTTTTGCATATTTCTTAATCCCTGATTTTCAGGGGCTACCAGTGGCCAAATCTCTGATTTTCCACTTGTAATCATTAGCCCAGAGGCAGTTTGAACTTTTTCGCCACTCATGGAGTCATGGTTAGCTGATTTTTAACATGGTTGTTCCATTTGTCCTCCTGCATTTAATATAAAATGTTCTGTTGTGATACAAGTGTCATAGTCAAATAGTTAGTTGATTCCAAACAGAACTCTGCCCAACAGTCACAATAATTAAATACAATTATTAAATTCGAAATTCAGAATTACCATAAATGGAAAAAAAATCCATATTCGAATTTGCCTAAAACGGAAATAAATTTCCAGCACACAAAATAAGAAATATTTTATTTTGGGGGGATGTCACATCCTTTCCCCCTTCAGTAAAACACTGTCCTTATTATTCGTTTCTTTCCTGGAATGGGATTGGATGATATTTCTGCAAATCTCCCTCCAATTCCCAGTGGCCTCCTCAAGGCTAAAGTGCTTCCATTGCACCTTTACCTGAGCAATGGCTATGTTCCGAAGTGCTATTTCTCTCTGATCCAGAATGTGCAGGGGTTCCACCTAAAAATCGCCCTTGGGTTCCACCTGCACCAAGTTCCAATCAATCATATGAGTGAGGTCATGAATATACTTTTTCAACAAAGAAACATGAAATACATTATGAATTCTTAGATTAGCTGGAAGTGCAGGCTGATATGTTATGGGTCCAATTCGAGCTAGTATCTCAAAGGGCCAACAAAACCTGGGTGCTAGCTTAGCATAGTTCCCCAACTTCAGTGAGATTTTTCAGGCTTTGACCTTCAAATAAACATGGTATCCCACTTGAAATTCCAAGTGTCTTCTTTTCTGATCTGCGTAGCTCTTCTGTCTGTCCTGTGCTTCTTTCAATTTCTATTGTAATTTATTTACCATGTTCTCCATTTCTTGGAGCATATTTACTCCAACCATGAGTCTTTCAGCCATGTTATCCTAGCTAATTGGAGTTGTACACCTTTTTCCATATAGTATTTCGAAAGGGCTCAACTTAGCCGAAGTTTTGTACCCATTGTTATATGCAAATTCTACCAGGTGTAGGTAGTCTTCCCACTTGTTCGGCTTTGTTCTTACATACATGTAGAGCATATCCTCTATGATTTGATTTGTCTTTTCGGTCTGTCCATCCTTTTGTGAATGATAACTCGTACTGAAATTCAAATTAGTATTTAGCCATGCAAACAATTCCTTCCAAAAAGTGGATGTGAATTTTACGTCTCTATCTAAAATCACCATTTTAGGAATACCATGCAGTCTAAAAATTTCTTTCATGAATATTTCAGCAATGTTAATAGCTTTAAAAGTAGACTTTACAGGAATATAGTGTGCAGACTTACTGAGTTTATCAATTACAAACATGATTGAATCATTTTGCTTCTGAGTCTTAGGCAAACCTATTATAAAGTCTAGCAATATGGTCTCCCATTTCCATTCTGGTACTCGTAATGGCTGTAATAGGCTGGTTGGATGCTGGTGTTTGTCCTTAACCTGCTGATAATATTGGCACCTAGCCAAGTACTCCATTGTTTCACCCTCCATATTAGGCCAGTAAAATAGTTTTATGAGTGTTGTTATTGTTTTCTAGTAACCTAGATGGCCAGAGTATGGTTTCTTATGCACTTTGTCTAAAATAGTTAATTTTAGCTCTGCTGAATCTGGTATGTAAAGTCTGTTTTTAAATCTTAATAGTCCCTTCTTGTCGATACTTATATCTAGTTTATCTGGGTTTGCGATACTATTTTGAAATTCTTCCATTATCTTAGTGTAATTTCCATCGTTGATGCCTGTCATCCTTATTCTTTGTTCCAGATTACTTTCTATCCTACTGATCTTTATCTCAAATAACCCATGAATTCTGTAGCTTAAAGCATCTACTACTTTATTTTCCTTACCCTTGATATGTCTGACCTCGAAGTCAAATTCCCTCAAGAAGGCTAGCCACCTTGTCTGTCTTTCATTAAGGTCTGGTTGGTTAAAAATATATTTCACTCCACTATTATTCTTCAATAGTAAGAATTTTCTGCTCATTATATAGTGTCGCCACACTTTTAAAGAATGTATTACTGCTGCTAATGTATTACTGCTGCTAATTCTAAGTCATGAGTGACATAATTTCACTCGTGTTCCTTTAATTTCTAGGACTCATAACAAATCACATGCCCTTCCTGAGTTAGAACACAACGTAGTCCCTCTTTACTTGCATCAACATATACTGTGAATTCGTTATCTAGGTCTGCTACCTTCAAAATGGGCGTTGATGTCAATAATTCTTTTAGCTTGTTAAAACTATCTTGACACTTTTGTGACCAATTAAACTTGGTCCCTTTCTTTTGTAATGACATGATAGGGTAGGCTATCCTAGAGAATCCTTCTATAAATATGTGATAATATCCAGTGATTCCCATGAATGATTGGATATCTGCCACATCCTTATGCACTGGCCATTCCATAATGGATTTTATCTTTTCCAGATCTACAACAATACCTTCCGAGGAAATGACATATCCTAAATATTGTATTTCTTTTTGATAAAAATAACATTTGTCAAATTTTGTGCATAGTTTGTGTTTCCTTAGTGTTTGCAGAACTATTCATAAGTGTTTATCATGTTCCTCCTCCATTTTAGAATAGACTAAAATATCATCGATAAATACTACTACGAACTTCTCTAAGTATTGGCTGAAAATGTTGTTCATCAAGCACATAAATGTGGCTGGTGCATTAGTAAGTCTGAAAGGTATGACTACAAACTCATATTGTCTGTATCTTGTTCGAAAAGTTGTTTTGTTTATGTCCTGGTCTTTTATCCTAACTTGATGATATCTAGATCGTAAATCCAATTTTGAGAAGATCTTGGCCTCACCATCTTGATCGAACAGATCATTTATCCTAGGTAAGGGGTATTTGTTCTTAATGGTCACTTTGTTCAGCTGTCTGTAATCGATACATAGTCTTAGAGTACCATCTTTCTTTTTCACAAAGAGGACTGGTGCTCCCCATGGCGAGACACTTGGTCTGATATACTCTTTGTCCAACAATTCCTATAATTGTATTTTTAATTGTGTCAGTTCTGGTAGACTCATTCGGTAGGGTGTTTTTGAGATAGGGGCTGATCTAGGTAGTAAGTCTATGGATAAATCTATTTCTCTCCTAGGAGGCAATTCTAGTATCTCATCAACAAACATGTCTCTGAATTCACGTAGGACAACAAAGTCTTCTAACTTGGGCTTATCTTCTTTTTCTAATATATTTGTTACTTGGATGGCGTAAACTTGACATCCCTTTCTAATAAATTTCTTGAGTTGCATCACTGAGACTTGTTTGACTCATATAGGTTTTGGTATGCCTTGGGTTGTTCTAACAGTGCCAAAATTATCTTTATAGCTAAGTATCTTTGTATAACAATCTACTACTGCTTTGTGTTGTTCCAACCAATCCATCCCAATAATCATATTATAAGATCCTAGTGGTAGGATGTTCATATTGGTCCTTATATTTTGACCATCTAAGCTGAACTCAAGATCAGAAATAAAGTTAACTACCTTTCTTTCAGCACTTGTTGCTAGTTGTACAAACCAAGATTTTTCATGCTTTTGTTCTTAAGTTTATTCGATTCTACTACATCAGGAGTAATATAACTTAATGTAGCTCCATGGTCAATTAAAACATAAATTTGAGTGTTATGGATTTTACCTTCGATTTCTACCACCGAGAACTGGTGGTCAGCTTGTCGACCATCTGTGGTTGCATTTATCCGATGCAGACTTCTGCCCATGTCACCCACTGTCGAGGCTTCCTACAAATTATGAACAACAGTTCTGTTTGCTGCAACTAAATGTGCACAGTACCTCCTTAGATGAGGTTCTCCACACTCCCAACACTTTAATGTCTCGCGGGAGTTGTCCCCAAACTTCTTCATTCCCAGGTTTACCGGTTTACCGCTACCTTGCGTATTCGGATGATTGGAGTGAAAATCCTTCCTTAGGAAACTTTTTGCTACATTCTGATAAGGAGCTAGCTGGTATCTCTTCCTCTGTTGGTTTATTCCATCTTGCTTCTTATCCTTCCAGGTCTTGGGAAACTCTACCCACTGTTTATACTGGTCATAGCACATTCGTTCTTTCCTGAGTGCCTCACTCAAGGATTTGGGGTTGTCAAATTCAATTATGTCCCTATAGGACTATGGTAAACATCTTAGGAATCACTGGATTTTTACCTTATCCTCCCGGATGTGTGGTACGAACCTTAGTAGTTCCAGAAATTTATTTATAAGGTCCTCCATCGTCATTTGTCTGAGTCGTAACTCATAGAATTATTTTTTCTTCCTTTCATAATAGCTTTCAGAAAGGTATCTTTTCTTAAAATACTTCTTAAATTTGGACCATTCCAACTGTTTCTCCTTTAGGCCCTTGGCAAATTTCAGGTCCTGCCACCAAATGCTGGCCTTCCCCTTCAGATTGTAGATGGTCATTCTAACCTTCATGTTGCTCGAATAGTTGTAGATTTGGAAGTATTTTTTGATGTCCAGCAACCATTCCTCGACTTCTTCTCTTGTCCTTGATTCTCCATCAAAGGTAGCTGGTTTAATCTTTTTAAATTCTCCTTCAAGGTGGTCTGTTTGTTTTCTTTTTCTGTCTGGTATGGTTTTGTCTTCAGCTGAAGGTGTCCCTTCAGACGAACTGTCTCTTTTTTCTGTTTTCATACCAGAATTCTTGGAGGCCCTTTTTCTAAACCACTCCTCATGACTAACATCTTTTGGGTTTTTTTTGGTTACTATGCTACGCAATAGGACTTCATTTATCTCTTGTTGTTCCTGCTGTGCCTTCTTCAATTTTTTATTGTCAACCTTGAAAACCTGTAGTTCAACAATAAGGTTCCTCATTGTTTCCAACACCTCCGTGGGTGAACTTCCATCACTGTTCTATCTCGGATCTCTAGGAGGTCCTTGCTACAGATTCCCTTCCATCCTAATTTATGAACCTTCTTGGGCTGCCATTATTCAACACAAAACAGAAAAGCTTTATGTTTGTAATCTACAAGATTTATTAGTTTTTTCATAAATCATAATATATACCAAGAAATTAATGTGGCCCTATTCAGGCCCAATGTTGTAACTTTTTCTCTGATACCATATGTAATGTACCTCAAAAAAATCACCATAAAAAAAAAATTAATTGTACATTTATCCTTGAAAAGTTTCCAGGTCTCAAGCAAGTAGGCCTTTTGTTATAAAACTTGAGTCTAAAGGTTTTTTTAGAGACCTTACTATCATTGATTGTCTTTACTATGCAACTTGAACTTCCTTCTTGATGGTACAATAATGTATACTCCTCCCTTCACTATTATTTAAAATCTTGTAAAAATTACTAATATTTTTCTTATTTGATGATGTCTATAACACCATCACATATTTAGCTATAACAGGTTTGTTACTTCCATACTTCTAATCGAGAGGAAGATTCTCCAAATCAACACACAACAACTCCTGAAGTCGCGAAAAGTGACCAGCATGTCGTGATTTTGAAGTTCAGGATTTTGCGAGTTCAACAGTAAAATATAAACACACAACCACTCCTGAAATTGTGAGAAGTGACCAACACTTCAAGATTTCAAAGTTCAGGATTTTGTGAGTACAACAGTCGATCGTCAATACACAACAATTCCTGAAATCGTGAAAAGTGTAAGGCGAGATCCATATCTTGGGATTTCAGAATTTGGGGTTTCAAGGTTTCAAATGTCAAACAATAGCGCAAAACATTTCCCGAAGTTCTGAAAGGTAAAGGTGGGACCCGTATTTCAAGATTTTGGAACTCGGGGTTTCGGGGTTTCAAATGTCAAACAACAACATAAAACATTTCCCAAAGTTCCGAAAAGGTAAAGGTGGGACCTGTATTTAAGGATTTCGGAACTCGGGGTTTCGGGGTTTCAAATGTCAAACAACAACATAAGACATTTCTCAAAGTTCCGAAAAGGTAAAGGTGGGACCCATATTTCAGGATTTCAGAACTCGGGGTTTCGGGGTTCCAAATATCAAACAACAACACAAAACATTTCCCGAAGTTCCGAAAAGGTAAAGGTGGGACTCGTATTTTGGGATTTCGAAACTCGAGGTTTCAGGGTTTCAAATGTCAAACAACAACGGAAAACTTTTCTCAAAGTTCCTAAAAGGTAAAGGTCAGGCCTGTATTTCAAGATTTCTGAACACGAGGTTTCAGGGTTTAAAATGTCAAACAACAACGCAAAACATTTCTCGAAGTTTCGAAAAGGTAAAGGTGGGTCCCGTATTTTCGGGATTTCGAAACTCGAGGTTTCAAGGTTTCCACTGCCCAAACCCATCCTTCAACAAATCCCAAAATACGAAAGAAAGGTAAAAGGATTTGCAGTTCAGGGTTCTGAAATTTCTTAAATTCGTCATAAAACTTAATTGTCGAAAAGGAAGATCGTTTAACCAAAACAAGGAAGGAAAAATGAAAAATAAAAATTCTTTTGATAGACGTCAACTCTCAAGATTGTTCAGCATTTGATAAAATAAAAGGGTTTTCCAGATCCCTTCAATTTCAAAAATTTGGTCCTTTACAGGTGTCCTCACTTTCATTGTGTGAGAGAGTAGGAATGGAAGGATTCAATATCCATTTACCTAACAGGATTCCAAAGGTCTAACTAAAGAGCCTTATACTCTTATACTTTACAGAAGGGGTAAAATAGGAAAACATTTTTCTGTATAGGGTAATCTCTATTGTATTTACTTAGAGCCGCTTTTAATCAGTGTATTACATGTAAGTAGTTCTAGATCTGTGCATCTAGTAAATGCATAGTTAAGAATATCATTCCATCAGAGATTGGTCATTAATAATGATGTTCTGAGGGATCTGAGTTTTGGTTTCCTAGGAGGTTTATCTACAGAGAGGATCTGCTTCTTTGTCATTAATCTCCTTCCATAGAAATATAATTACATATGTTCTTCACATATATTCCCTATAACAAACAGAAATGGAAAAAAAACATTATAGTTCCAATTTAATCAATACAGTGCCTCAAAAAAATCACTCAGACAGAGAGTGGACATCATTCGAGTTCGGATTTAATAAGACATCGAAATAAAAACATAGTCATTCATAATAGACAGGGGGTAGATCAACATATCTGAATCCAATCCGTGGGAAGACAAAGGGAACAACCATGTTCCTCCCAACCATAGAATAGGGCAGCCAAAATCACTTGCTCGATTCACCCCCTAGACTGACCATGAATCCATGAGGGTGAACTTCGAAACTCCTCCTCAGCTATGTCCTTCAATTCCAATAGTTATCCTCTTGCCTCACACTTACTCAATAGTGCTCATAACAACAAGGTGATTTTGTTTCAACAAACTCCTCTTACCTCACACTCAATCTATAGTGTTCATAACAGCAAGAGAGCTCAAAAATCCTTTCCCAGCATACGTGGCAGCGTCCTGCCTCCTCGCATATGCTATATATATATTTTCTTTCTCACGTCTTTTCCCTCCTTTGGTGATTTTTGTAGCTTTCTTAAATCATGAATTTCAGGGGCTGCTAGTGGCCAAATCCCTGATTTTCCACTTGTAGTCATCAGCCCAGAGGCAGTGCCAACTTATTCCCCACTCATGGAGTCATGGTCAACTGATTTTTAACATGGTTGTTCCATTTGTCCTCCTACAATTAATATATAATATTATTTTTTGATACAAGTGTCATAGTCAAATAGTTAGTTGAGTCCAAACACAACTCTTCCCAACAGTCAGAATTATTAAATACAATTATTCAATTCGAAATTCGGAATTGCCATAAATGGAAAAAAAAATTCCAGATTCGAATTTGCCTAAAATGGAAATAAATTTCCAGCACACAAAATAAGAAATATTTTATTTTTGGGGGATGTCACAGTTAGGCTAAGGGGTGAATTGGGCAAGTGATTTGGCTGCCCTGTTCTACGGTTGGGAGGAGTGTGGTTGTTCCCTTTATCTTCCCACGAACTGGTTTAGATATGTCAATCTTTTCCTCCTTTGTTTGCATGATTATATTTATTTGAGATAATGTATATGTTCATGCTAAAGTAAAATAATTTCCATAAATGAAATATGTTCATTTGTGAGAAGTTTAGAATAGATGATCTGGAATTGTTCTTTTGTTATTAAATTCTAGGCAGGATTATTTGTGTACAAACGAACTTGAAAGAACATATCTATCTATAGGTTTATTTTTATTTCTGTAATTAAATTTCTAGGAAGAATTATCTGTGGATAAATGAACTTGAAAGAATAGTTCTATCTACATGTGTATATACATTTCTATAATTAAATTTCTAGGAAGAATTATTTGTATAGTTGAACTTGAAAGAACAGAACTAGTACAAATGGTGTGTGATTGATAGCTGAAAACTAAAAGGCTCGAATGGATAGAAGCAGACGTAGGAAAAATTTCCCCAGTTTAGTGTTACCCTTCAATCCCTCTATGGTTTATTTTTAACTTCCTCGAGATATAGACTCGAATAGAACCAGAATGGTGAAGCATACTGGGATGACCCTAACCAAGGAATATAAGTCAGCCCAAATCTAATTTTTGGATGATATAATTCAACGATTTTTCTAACACAAGAATGAAGGGTTATGTATGCCAGTATCTTACTATAGAAGGATAAATAATGGTTTTAGACTGGTATAATATGGAAAGATGATGCAAATAGAATTTGTACAATATCATATATATGCATTGAACTTGTATCTATTATCTATACAAGGGAAGGATACTCCAACTCGAATTTGTCGGGACTTATTCTGAAAGAAAGAAAAAGTTTTAAATTCACATGTCTATAGTATTTCTCCGATTTCAACTCCACAGATGTGAAATATTAACACTACAATTAAATGTTTTACTCTTAATAGTTTCCAGAAACCAAATGCGAATTTAATGAAATTTTGAAACTCTTTTTCTTGAATAATTCACAGCCGGATAAATCTCACAAATTGAAACTGCATCGATGAGAGATGATTCTTATAGACAATAGAAAAATCAAGAAACAATAGTTCATGTGGTTGAAATGAAATCTCTGAGTGTTTTAAATTGTAGAGGTAATAACCCGAACTCTGGAAATATATTATTGAAATCATTTAAACTGATATGTTCTCTTTAATAATAAGCATGAGAAAAAGAAATAATTATTGAATCACTAAACTTTTATTTTATTTTCGCTAACTCTGGTGTTTACATATACGATTACATAAAAAGGGGATTCAACGATGGAACCCTTGGAATATCGATAATACAAAAGCCTTCCAGGCCTTTTTCTTTAAAACAAAAACTATTCCCTACGTCATGCATTACTGCATCCTCTCCTAATATTGGAGCATCAACTGGAAACTAGGATTTAACCCTCAGTCAACCGATATAGGGAATCGGAACAAAGAAAAATTTATTTAATATCAAGAGGGATTGAGAATAGAGGTATGATCTCCATAGTTTAGAATTGAGGAGCTAGTTTGAGAGTCACTATACAGAACCCGAATACCTTTTGGCACATCGGGTAAGGGCCGATACCGGTACTTTGTGTGGTCGAAAGCCCTGCAAGTAATTACCACTGTAAACCATTAGTAAATATACGAAGTAATACTTCAAATCTTAAATTGAATGATAAATTGACATTAATAACCATGACTTAGAGATACTTAACATAGAATCCGAAGTCGCAGAGTTCTCATGTTTGCACATTCTAGTGTATAGATGACTCAGAATGGGGAAAGATGGACCTTGGGACTCTTTATGGGTACCCTCGAAACAACAGGGTCCCATCGTTAATACAAATATCATATATATTTTACCAACTTCTTTCGAAAACAAAATCATAACTGTGCAAATATTTAAACTACTCTTAGAAAATTTATCATGCGAACAGTTCAAAGGTCATAGAGAAATGTTATACAGAGAATATACTATTTATACCTAGTGGAGGGTACTCTAACCCAACTATAAATAGAGGTAACCGCCTTACTAAAACTTCTACCAAAATGTAAATAGTAAATGTTAGCACTTACTAAACTTCCTAGAGGTTGACAACAGAAGAAATCTATTAAGGTAACTTTATCCAACCACTTTTGAAGCTGGGATCTAGCCCTTCCAACTTCAGAGAGGGATCTCTCTGTCAGATTTAGCTATGTTTCAAATTTCAAATATTAGGCTAGGTAAAGAAATAGGTCAGTTTTGTTATCAAAGCGGTTTTTCGAATTGGTTGAGACAGTCTACACATTCATTGGGCTATGGTGTCTGTGTTTAATAAAATATGAAATACAAACCAGAAACACAAAAGGAAAACTTTCACAGGGAGAGATAATATAATCACTCGATCCTTTAGTAGCTTAAATGATGAACAGTAGAAAAGATGAGAAAGATAATTTCAACAAAGAAGCAGTTAAGAATTTCTTTATTGAAAACACCAGAAGATAAACACTAAAATATTTCGAGTCAGAAACAAGGTACACTAGATAAATCCTGCAACATTCATTACTCTTAAAGATTAGATTCAAAAAAAAAAATGATGACACAGTGAGAATAACATTCAACTTAGAGACAAAACATCACGAGTGAATACACGCAAGAATCCTGTAAAAGTGCCTCTTTTTTATTAATGGAAGATCTCTTCAAAAATATTACAGTCTAATAGCGTCAGGGTGTGAAGATCAACAACCCTCAATACTTCGAAAGGTGAAGTATTTATATCTCAAATTACAAACGTTCCTGTCATAAATGACCAGGACGTGCTAAATCTATTTTTATCTTAACTAACTTAACAAATTTCCTAAATCTAGGAACTGCTTGATGACATGGTGTAACTGCACGCTGATTTCTGGGTAGACCATTGATGAAGCCTCTGCATGACTTCATCTGACTGGACAGTTGACTGGACCTAGACAACTCATCTGCTAATCAATCAGATCACAGAGTTCCTCCCATCTAAGATGACTGGGCACGTTGACTTTGAGCAGTCTTCGATACACTTCATCTATTTATGTATGCTTGGCGAATGTAGGCTTGGTGAGGAATATGTATCGAATCTCATGTTCGATATTGATGTCCCACTGAAGGGCATCCAGGAATTCCTTGTCAGTGATGCTCCCTTGTATGCCTGCAAACTTTGAACTATCCTTAGCCACTTCAGCTAATCTCTTCTTGTAGTCTTGGAGTGTCATCAATTTATCATTGATCACTTTCAGACCAGGAAGACCTTTCTTCTAAAGAGCTTCAATCTTACTAAAGAATATTTGTACCCCCAGGTCCATGGCCTAAACCTTTTCTTCCAACTGAAGCATCAATCCTCTCTTGGTCAAAAATCTTTTGACCTCAAGGATGGTCTCTGTTCTATCTTAAATCTTCAACTCTTCTAGCTCTTCCCTGGTCTTAGAATTCAGGAATTTGATGATCTCGTTCGCTTGTGTTGACATGTTTCCCAATTCTACTCTGATATTATTGATGGCCTGTTTTCTTCTCAGCACCAACTCATTCTGATCGAGCATGATCTGGATCATTGACCATATTCCATTCATGGACTTAGTGATGTATGTCCATACATTCTCTTTAACCTTGGCCAAAGTCTTTCCTGCCACAGTCTGCTTCCAGAGCTGCTATAACTCCTACTTGAGCTGCTCTGTCACTTGCTTTTCCTTGGAGAGGCTGGTCTTGAAGGAAGTTTTGAGTTTCTGAAGGTTCTCAACTTCCTTTCTAAGCCTGCTGATCTCTGTCTCCTGTAGGTTCATCTTTTCCATGGATTTAGCCAGGTCGGCTATCTTCTCCTATGATGTCAATGGAGTCGCGGATGGGACTTTTGTCACTGATGTTGTTCTCACTCCTAAAATCAGAATAGTGCTCAATGGAATGACTTCCATTGGCTTCAATTTCTCTTTCTCTTTTAATATATTCTCCATCTCAGCTTCCATTTCTTTAAGCTATGCATTATGCTCCATGAGCAGCCTTAGCATCTCATCTTTCTCTCCTTATTTCTCTGCTATCTCCTTCACCTGTGAATCCTATGTGTGCGGGATTTTTAGTTGTTTTCTCAAGGAGGCTATGTCAGCATTTTTCTTCTTTATAATTTCCTCCACTACTTTGACGTTCGAAGGATCATAGCCGATCTTGAGGACCAGTTCCTCCAAATTCTTGATCCTATTGTCCTTGGCAAAGGACGATATCTTCTCCATCTTTAATTGTATTTGAACATTGTTTAGGGACACCTACAATTTCGATGCAGCAACAGACGCATGTGTCAGAGTGTAGAAAACCATTTCCCTTGTCTTCTTGTGCAGATCTATTTGATCAGTCGGATGCACGTCCTTCGTTTGAAACTCGAAGGTGCCCCTCTTGTAGTCAGGGATCGCCTTGGGGTCTGGTACCTATGACTGGAGGAAGGCCATGTGCATTCTTACCTTTTCTATGTAAAATCTAGACAACAGCCTATGTTGTGCAATCGACGTCTACTTCCAAAACTGAGCGCAAGTACTGCTGGTCAGGGTCTGGTTCTTTTTCTTTATCAGCTCATACTTCTCAAAGATACTCAGCTTCGGTCCCCCCTTGCCTGGCTCGGTGGTCAATGGAGGATCTGTAGATTTCTCCATCACTACTGAGGTTATGGCCCTATGGAGGATCGACTCGAAGGGTGGAATAACAGACTTGGTCACTGTGGTGGGCGAGGCTTCTTTTTCCCCGGTCGAGCTAGGGACTGAAGAAGTCTTAGGATTCTTAGTATGCAGTTGGAACTCTTCGGACGATACCTCTGTGACAGGCGGAGATAAATCTTGTCAAGGCATTTTTTCCTTCGGGACCTGTGGCATTGCTATTTGAGATACCATGGCCGGGGGATCCTGTTGTTCTACTTCAATCAATGTGTTAGGCTCCCAGGCTATCTGATTTGAAAACTTCTCAATTTCATGCCTAGAC
Source organism: Picea engelmannii (assembly GCA_009831015.1). Lineage (NCBI taxonomy): Eukaryota > Viridiplantae > Streptophyta > Pinopsida > Pinales > Pinaceae > Picea > Picea engelmannii. The sequence goes on from ML783971.1 coordinate 42,946, forward strand.
ACATGAACGTAAGGGATGTTTTTGTTCTTCACCCTCATCTCTGAGATGATCCCATATGGATCATAATGCCATGGGAAACTCAGGAAGAACTTCATTTCTCTCAGCATTTGGTCTGCTTCTTCCCTAGTGCCATGACTGTTGCAGATGAAGGACCCAATTTTCCCCTTGATTCTAAGTTGTTTCTTTTTCTTCAATTAATCAAAATGGATATCATCTGAATTCATAATCTGGCTAATGTATTCTAGAGAAAATATTCTGACAGGCAAATACTTGGGCAACTTATACGTTGTCAACTCCCACCCGTATACTCTGATCTTGGTATGATTTTGATACAGGTACCAATCCCCGATCTTTGTGTTGTCAGAGAGATGCAAGATCCTCTGAACTTCATAGTTTATTCGAGGCTTGGGCCTGCCACCTAGCATGCTTACCACATGGTGGTAGAATTGATCAATGAACTCCTTGAAGCTGAACTCAGTGGAGTTGTGCTTGAGCAAGGAGGTCCATACTCTGACTGCTTGAGGTCTACCATCTCCATCCATCTTATACATGGAAAAGCCAAATTTATCTACCTAGAAGAAGACGAACAAGTATGCTAGTAGCGATGAGTATCTCAGCATGCCTTTTGTGTCAAAATTCATGAATTGTTCGTGAATATTATCTGCCAAGAATGTGATGAAATCAAACTGGGTGGTGGGATTTTCATCGTTAGAGAAAATGGATAGAAAACCCAGAATGGGTTCATCTACCCACTGATCAGAATAGTAGCCCAACAGAGTGCAAAGGGATGAGATGACCTGGTTCCCTTTAGTCGAGAACATGGAAGACGGATACAGAGGATTTGTGGAGGTGAATTGAGCAGATGTGGGAAGGAAAAGCTCGAATATTTGAGCTCTTTGAGGAAAAGTCATTTTCTGGTACAACTCTGTAAGGATTTCCAGGTTGAAGGGAGATGCTGAGTCGGCTTGGGGAATTTACATCATCTGATCTATGGACTCGAGCGTGATGAGGAACAGGATCTCTCCGGACGAGGAGATGACGACTCTTTGTTCGGGAATATCATGAGCTTGACACTTGGGAGAGAACTCAGGAAAATGGTGGATATGAGGGAAGAGGTAGAGAGGTAAATTGGACTCCCATAGTCCAATTTCATTGCTCTAGTCCAGGAAAACTTCCCTGAGCCACAACTGTAGGTCTAAGAAATCAAAATTGCATTTGGTATCTGTGATTAATCGATCTTTTTCGACCAGTGGGATCTTGTCCAGGTCAACAGGAGGTGGAAGAAACAGATTCTCCTCTCCTTCTACTTATTTGGATTTTGGCGCCATCTCTGCAACAATACCTGCAATAAAACACATTGTTAGTGGGGGCAACTGACTGTGGAGGAGGACAATGGACTGTAATAGAGGAGTAGGTGGTGAATTTTTCTCGTGCGATGGGTGAATAGCAAAAGTAAGGGGAATAACAGTAGTTTTATTTAAACGGGGGTCGGTTCGGTGCGAGAGACAGGTCAACTGGATAATGGATAGGTTATCTAGTAATAAATGGCCAATAGATCACTTGAGGATGAGATGGCAGGTGATGGTGGCTGAGGGATATGGATGGGTGACGTGGAGGCTATCGATTGGAGGTAAAATTCATAATAAGGGTCTTGCCACGATCGAATAGGGGGGGAGGACTGATAGCAGTTATGGGACATGACCAGTTCAGGAAAGGTGGAGGGTGACGTCTAGTGGTGACAGAGGTCTGTTAGATAGCATATGGTGACAGGAATTGGGGCAATAAATCGATGCCACGTATAACAAGGGACCCGCCAGAGGAAGAAAACCATTCCGGACCACTCCCCCTCTATTAAAAGCAGATCATCCGTGGGGGTCGAAAATACGTTTTGGGCCATTGATCTGCGTCCTTGTTTCTGAGCTGCAGATCTCTACACTCCGTTTATCACTCATTCCAGACCCCCTCCCTCCATTAAAGGAAGAATGGACGGCGGGGGTCTGGAATCCAACGCTGACCGTAGATTTGAGCATTCAATCCTGAGCCGTCCAGATGCGTGCAAGTCTTATCATCGATTCTGGACCCCCCCCGGTTAAAAGTAGAATGATCGGGGGGGTTCTAGAATGCTCTTTCCACCGTAGATCTAGGCGCCACGTTTGGGACCATTGATATGTGCAAGGGGCTTAAGTGGGGGGCATAAAACAAATGCGTTGGGGAAAACTTAGGATAAATGTTTTTTATGGGTTTTTCCCAAGGTTTTCCAAGTACACACCACCAAAGGGTTAGGGAAACGATCTTTTTAAGCATCTGAAAACATGGTGCAACACTTACATCAAACTGGTTCTTATTGAAATGAAGCAACAAAGAAATCTAACCTATATTCTAACCTAGTTCCTATGACAGCTAACCCATATTAAACTGTTGGGTTAAGAATTTACTCTACCCTGGGGCTATCTGACCACGATTAGACAATTTGGCCAGATTTATTCACTAATCTACCTAGACACTTTGGCTAAGGTTAAATTGTTTAACCAAATTCATTCACCACCCTATCAACATGAAATTAAAAAAAATAACTTGGCCATGCTTGAAAGGTATGGACCAAGTTACTATTATTGCATGGGGCTTTTATTGAATTCTTTTATGCCCTCTTTTATTTTTATTTTTCTTTCTTTTTTCTTCTTTTCTTTTCAAATTATTTGTAGAATGAAAAATCATTTGTTAACAAAAACACTAGAGACAGATAATATCCCAGTCACCAGTTGATCCTATAAATTATAGGATGATAACCATGACTCCACCTGGGGATGGTACTTGCCCTATGAAGTGCCAAGAATCTTGGTTCCTGCCATTCTTAAAGTTTCTACCTAGTGGCCTTCGTTGGTTTTATTCTCAAAAATTGGAAGAACAGTGTTCAGCAGCTTAGGGCCTTCTCTTCGGGCTTCAACCAACTAACTAATGTTATTCACTCAGAAAATGCAGGCGAAACATAAAAATAAAAATGGTATGTACAATGGAGAATGAATAGTCGAATCTCTACTGAGGTGGCACATAATGTTTTAGCATTCTGCCATTTACAGGTCCTCTTGGCAGATCTGTCCCATCAGTGTTGTTTAGCAAGAAAGCATTGTTTCCCCTGAAAGCTTGGATCATGTATGGTCCTCTCCATAGACTGCCAAATTTTCCATTCTTTCCCTTGTCTTCATTTCTAGCGTCCCACCTCAGCACCAAATCTCCTAGCTCAAAGTCATCCTCCTTTGTTCTTTGTCAAAGATCTTCTTGATGTTTTCTTGGATTACCTGAGTCTTGTTGAAAACTTCTTCTCTAGACTGTTGCAACTGGATCATCTAATTGATTCCTCTCTGTGAGTCATTTGGCTCAGCTTGTACCTCCTGAAGCAACTTCATGACAGGGACTCCTAAAGAAGTTTGGAAAATTGCCTCTGTGCCATAGACCAGCTGGTATGGTGACATACCAATTGACCTTTTGGTGGTTAGTCTGTCAGCCCATAATGCGAACGCCAACTTGTTATGCCATGATTTCTTGTTTTCCTGCAACATTTTCTTGATGATGTTTAACAAGGTTTTGTTTGAAGATTCCACCAGCCCATTCCCCTGAGGGTAGTAAGCCGTGGAATGCCCCAAACCAATGTGATACTGGTTGCAGAAATCTATGATTTTCTTCGTCCGAAAAGCAGCTGCATTATCAGTGATAATCTTTATGGGACATCCAAAGCGAGACAAGATATTATTTTCAAGGACTTTGATAATAACAGAGTCAGTGGCTTGCCTACTTGGTACTGCTTTGATCCATTTGGTAAAATAATCAGTGGCAGTGAGAATCCACCTGTGCTGGCCTGAAGAAGGGGGGTGTATTTCTCCAATGAAGTCTAGTCCCTATTGCTGGAAAGGGGATTCAACTGAGATCGGTTTCAGGGGGAGAGGAAGGAGTTTCCTTTTGCCTTCAAACAACTGACATTGATGAAATGTAATCACTTTATGATGTACATCAGCGAACAGGGTGGGCCAATAGAAACCAGCCCTGAGGATTTTGTTGGCTATGATCTTCTAGTTCAAATGGCCACCACATTATCCTGCATGAAATTCTTGTAACACTTTATCAGCTTCATCTTTCAATAAACAATTTAACAGAATGCCTCCAAGATTTTTCCAACACAAATTGCCTTCTAGAATACAGAATTTTAAGGCTTTCAACTTTAAAAATCTAGCTTTAGTCTTAGTCAAACCAGGGGGAGCTTGTAAATTTTGCAAAATGAATATAAGGTTTGCGTACCATAGAGATTTGGGGAATACCTCTCTGACTCTTGGAGTCGCCATCTCGCCCTGCTCATCTGCTGCAGGTAAAAAATTAATGTCAAGAGCATGAAAGTTAGATTCAACCATTAATTTATCAAGGCCTTGACCTTTGATTAGTTTCGTAGGCTTAATCTCTATGTCGTATTCTAAAATGACCACAATCCATTTCCCTCTTCTTCCATCCAGATTTTCCTGGGTTAAGATGTCTTTTACTACTGCATTTGGAACATAAGCTATGGTGTGGGAGTGGAGAATGTAGACCCTAAAATATTTTATAGCTTTCACCAAGGCAAAAGCTTGTTTCTCCATTATCTTGTAATTTAGAGAAGCATCTATTGACGCTTTACTAAAGAAAGCTATGTGTTGTTCATACCCTTCGCTGATCTTTTGTAGTTAGACCGCTGCTATAGTATGTTCGGAAGTGAAAGAAAAAAGATAAAAATCCTTAGTAAAATCAGGACTGCTTAAAACATGGGCCTCTGTGAGTGCTCGTTTGACTTGTTCGAAAGACTGTCTGGACTCAGAGTCCCATTTTATTTTCACATCCTTTTTTAGCATATTTGTAATATTTCTGAGGAGCTCTGCCAGATTGGGAATGAATCTCCGTAGAAAGTTTATTCTCCCGATAAAAGACTGTAGTTCTTTAAGGTTTCTTGGGTGTTCTAATTTTTGTATGGCCTTGATTCTGTTGGGATCTATTTTGATTCCATCCTTGGAGATGATGTGTCCTAGCAGTTTTCCTTCCTCCAACCCAAAAATGCTTTTAGTAGGATTTAAATAAATCCCAAACCTTCTAGATTTCTCGAAAACTCATCTGAGGTGTCGCAGGTGTTCATCATCGGATCAGGAAAACACAGTTACATCATCTAAATAGACAACAATAAATTTACCCAATTCTTCCATGAAGGCAATGTCCATGGCCCTCTGGAATGTGGCTCCTGTGTTCATCAGACCAAAAGGCATTTTCACATACATGAAAGTGCCCCATGGTGTGGTGAAGGCGGTTTTTTCTTGATCATCTGGGTGAACTAGGACCTGATTATAACCCGAGAACCCGTCTAGCAAAGAAATTTGACTGGATCCGACCACCCTTTGTAGGATGTGGTCAATTTTGGGTAAGGGGTAATTATCCTTCAGGGAGTCCTTATTCATATTTCGGAAGTCTATGCAAAATATGATTTCCCCAGTTTTCTTATGCGTAGGGACCAAATTAGAGACCCATTTGGAAAAACGCAGGGGGACAATGATTTTGGCATAGTACATTTTTTTTATTTCCTTTTCTACCAGAGGGAGTAACTTGGGATTTATCCTCCTAAGTTTTTGTCTAAATGGTTTTTGGTCTTCTTTTAGTGGAATCCTGTGTTGTATGATGCTGGTATCATAAGCTTTCAAATCCTCATAGCCCCATGCAAAGACATTCGAATATTCTTTGAACAACTCAATGTATTTGAGTTTTTGTTCTGGGGGTAATGATTTAGACAGTTTGAATATCTTGGGTTTCTCTTCAGTCCCTATATTACAATCTTCTACCTCTTGTCCATGTGCTTCAATTTTGGGTTTTTTGGCTACGTCATTAAAATCAAACAAATCCTCTAAAGGAACTAGACCCCTAGGCAAAACATTTCTTTTCAAATGTAAAACATTGGCATCCATTTCGTCATCGCCTAATTCTCCTGAATCTACACTATTTACAATATCAAATTCAAAATCAGATTTATTTACATTTTCATCTTCGTTCTCTAAATCTATATTTGTACATTCAAAATTGTTTTGACATTGCAAAAAATCTTCGATTTGATCATCGTTACCAAACACTTTCCAGTACCTAATATTGTCGGGAACGGTTGGTCTGCATTTCACCTCAACAGTGTATGGGAGAGTCGGGCAGAAAGGAATCTTACATGTGGCCGCTGACGTAGCCAACCCGCTCTCCAGAATTTTTTGTCCTCTCGCCATTACCTGCAAGTCAACTTCAGTGAAACATCTAAGGGCATCAATAAAAGCATTCCTATAAGCTCTAAGATGTGGGTGTTTGGAAGAATACTCACCTTTGATTTGCTTGATTATCAACTCAAAATCACCTCTTACCATAATCTGTTTAGCACCAACTCTTTTCAAAAGCTTCAGACCAAGCATCAAGGCTTCATACTCGGAAATATTGTTAGTGCATTGGAAATTTAACTTGTAAGAATGGTTTTCTGAATACCTGTTTCTATGATTATGCAGCCAGACTCCTGCTCCAGCCCCTTATTTGCTCACCGCTCCATCAAAATCCATGCTCCAGAAATCTGTCGGTAATTCTTTAGTTATCACATTTTTCATCCTTGTTACCTCAATGGTTTCTTGGCCTTCATCTTGACTAGATGTACCTTATGCTAGCTGAGTATCTTGTTCTCCCATGTCACCATCATTGTACAAGATAAAAGAATCCAAGTCGGAATGCGCAGAGTAGAGGGGATAGTTGTGCGGTTTTTCTTGGCTACTAACCATGTATTTCATCAACGTTTCTTTGTATAGCCTTCTTTGTTTCCCGAAAGATGAGATAGTGGCATAAGACATATCTAGCTGCAAGGTTCCTCTCAACTTAGCCCCCCAAGACCAGGATAGCAACATTCCATACTTCGGAGGGATGTTTGCAACTACCACATCCATTACCATGCTCTTTGCAGGAATCTGAACCAAGGTGATGCATAGGTCCTTGATCAGACCAATACATCTAACATTATTGGAATCGAAAGAGTGTAAATCCTTGTAAGGTCTAGTGACCTCCAGTCCCAGTTTCTCCATTACTCCTTTAGGCATTAGATTGTGGGAAGCACCCAAATCTAGCATAGCGTTATGCAAGATTAGGTCATGTATGTTTAGACTGATGTAAAAAGGAGCAACATCACCGGTATCCTCTCGACCATCTACTTCAGATCATAATAGAATTTCGGGTTGATCATCAGTAAGGTTCACAGTGTCTGAATGATTTGTTGATCCAATAGTTAAGGCCTTCGTGGCTATGTCAGGTTCAATGGTCAGTGCTTTAATCACCTGTGAATGATAAACGTCTTTGTTCATCAACTCTGAAAGTGGGATGGGAATTTTTACTTTGGCTAATTCCCCCTCAAGGATAAAGGGTGTAGGAGCTCTACCTTGGCTCATCAATTCTATTTTGTCCACCACGCTCCTCTGGCCAGAAGTACTTGGTGGGTTAACAGGTGAAACCTCGGGCTGTGATGATCTTTTAAGAATAGTAAGGATTTTCTTCGCGGGAAGTTCAACACTACTCTTTTCAGGCATCTTCTCGGCAGATGGCTCAGAGGCCTCCTTGGTTTCGATTACCTTCTTCATTTCAATCATCTTTTTTGGGGAACTCCCTTCTGTCTTTTTACTCCGCAGATTATACTGTCGGTGTACCTCCAAAATGGAATTTTCGAATGCCTGTTGTTCTGCATCTTTGGCTTCTTCACTTACTTTTGTTTGATTGAAAAGAATAAGTTTGTGCTCTTCTTGGGTAAGGAAAATAGCTTCGTTATCATGAATTCCCAAGTAGATTTATGTGAGTATCCTCCAGTTCTTCGATTACTTCCTCTCCTTCATCAGAATAATTTTCTTGCAGGGGAGGTCTGATCTGTTGATCGGGACCTCTCTGCTCTCTTTGATCTCTAGGATCTCTCTGTCTGATTTGAGGAGGGTTTCTCCTGAAGTTAGGGTTTCGAACCTGAGGAGATGGTGGGTTTTCTCTTGGAGGATTTATGTCCGACACAGTAAGTCTTTCCATCATTCTTTCCATTGCTCTGGCCAAAGAATCCAATTTGGAATATGAGGTTGACGTGGAAGGTTCTTATTTAATTGTGACTCTCCTCTCTGACCTCTGACGTGTCGTTTTTGCCAATAAATTGGCCTCCACACTTATTTCACTTTTCTGCATGTCTTCTAGGGTGGTAGAATTTCATTCCCTTAGTTGGTATGACATGTCAGCATCAAAAACATCAGGGAACTTAATCAATGCCAAAACCTATGTAGGTTTGATTTCAGCTGGAATGGCGTTGTACAGGTTATTGAAATGGGTGCAGTAATCTTGTACTGTCTCACCTTGATTCCTTCTAATATTTTCATATTCTGAAAAAATTTGCAGAGGGTTTTTCTTTACCTCCCATCTGTCAAGAAAAATACTTTGGAATGCGGTAAGGTCAAGGACTGAAGCGGAATGCAACCCTTTGTACCTTTTTTTAGCATCACCTGTCAAACTTTGGGCAAACAATCTCATTTGAACGTGAGCTTCATCTACTTCGTTCAGATCATAATAATCATTCATTTTATCTACGTGTTGTTGTGCACTCAAAGGTACGGTTGCATTGAACTGTGGGAGTCTTGTTTGATAGTCTTGGGCCATGGCATGAAGAGGCGCAGCCAACACCAAGGGAGCATATCGAGCTGCCATGATGTGTGGAGGAGGTGGGATAACAAACTGGATGATCGGTGAGGTAGTGACTAAAGACGAGGACAAGGAGTCACTGGAAAGCACCAAGGGAGTGATTTGTTGTTTAGCAGTGGGAGACAAAACTTCAAGGGTTAGGGGTTGCAAAATGGTTGGCTCAAAAATGATTCCAGTCACAAAACTATCGGACCGTGTTCTAATTAGGCTTTGTTCGGAAGGGGTGTCAAAGTTAAGGTTTTGAAAGGTAACAGGTTCCCCTGGAAAGGAAAAGGACTTATGCAAGGGAGTATGACTCACTGAGCCTTCATATAAGGTATTTTTCCGGAGCAATTGTTCCAGATTATCTGTCACTATCGCAGGTTCTAGCTTGGGATGAGATCGAGTATAAGCTTTCTTGGGAGCCATAATTCTTTTTGATTATATATATATATATATATTTTAGTTTTATGAGTCCGAAAATAATATGTACAAATATAATCAACCTATAAACATTACTTTCTTCTTCAAATTTGCAATCTCTCAGGAACATACTTTCTTTTAGGGGAAAGAAAACATGAAAATTTAAATCTTTATGTTCCTCCTGTTATGGCTGAATTAATTTAAACAACCATTGAATTACAACACAATAGTAAAATTTAAAAGTTACTTCATTAGCACATTCGCAATCAAATTCATCATAATAATAAAATTTAAATAATTTTTTTTATACAAAACAATGCATAATTCTTGGTAATTACCTGAACCTGATGCTATCAACCTGTGTTTGTCCGCCGCTTGCTTCCTTCCCGCTTCTAGAAAACACTACCCAAATCGTCCTCCCTACCAACTAGGTAGCTCCCTAGCCCCAGGATATCAATGGATATCCTGGCCCTCCGTGCCCAAAACCCCCAACAACTCCGGTCCACTGTGTCAATGCCACTCACAAAATTTCACCTCCCTCTCTGCAATACTCAGAGCTCCCCAAAATCCATGGCCAACTCCCATAGAATAATCC
>ML783971.1:53997-68251 GCA_009831015.1 Picea engelmannii
CTCACAATGTGTCGCATCATATACATCATCATCAGTAACATTTAAACATTCGTAAAGTTTACATTCACATAATAGATTGCATTACATACATCATCATCAATAACATTTAATCATTCATAAAATTCACATGCACGTAGTAGATCCCATCATATACATCATCATCAAATAACATTTAAACATTCATAAAAGTTCATAAATTTTAAAGTTTAAGTGTATCACTTAATAGTTTCACTGTGACTAGAAAATAAAGTATATAGGCCTCAGGTAATCCTGGTTGTCTAAGCCAAAAGATGGTGTTACATACACCCCACCTTCGAGAAACATGTTCTCTAGGTGGTCAAAATAGTGAGGGATAGTCTCACCGTAGTGTCTCGACGTCTTCCCAAGTAGCAGATCCTAGAATATACATGTCCCACTGGACCTTAACTTGGTCTACTAGACGGTTCCTGAGCTGTCGAACTCTACGGTCCAATATGCGTAACGGTTCTACCCTGAGGGCTCCCACGTCCGATACCTACAATTCATTCCAATTTAGTTTATGTGATTCATCAGCAACATAATGACGTAAAACAGATACATGAAATACATTATGAGTTCTATGCAAGTGGGGTGGCAGTACGAGACGATAGGCAATGGGTCCAATTTTCTCTTGGATCCTGAAGGGTCGTATAAACCGAGGTGACAACTTTGTTCCCTTCCCGAACCATATGGTACTCTTATTAGGCCTGATATGAATGAAAACCTAGTCTCCCACTTCATAACTTCGGTTGGTCCTGTGTGCATCTGCATATCTTTTTTGCCTATCTTGTGCTTCCTTTAATCTTTGCCTAATCTAAATCACCTGTTCCTCCATTTCTTGAATCAGTTCTGGCCCAACTGTTACTCGGTCTTCTAGTCTATCCCAACCCAATGGAGTTATGCATGGCCTCCCATACAAAGCTTCGTAGGGTGGCATTCCAATGGAACTATGATAACTGTTATTGTAGGCAAACTCTACTAAAGGTAGGTACTTCTCCCTCTGGGTTTGATTATCAATTACATACATCCTAAGCATGTCTTCCATGACTTGATTTACTCTCTCAGTCTGCCCATCTATTTCAGGATGATAAGTTGTGCTTAAGTTCAACTGAGTCCCCAACGTTGACTGTAAACTTGTCCAAAACCTAGAAGTGAATCTGGAGTCCCTATCTGAAATGATATTTTTAGGTATCCCGTGCAAACAGATAACCTCGCTTACAAACACATGTGCCACATCAATGACATCATAAGTGTCTCTAACTGGAATGAAATGAGAACTCTTGGTTAACTTATCCACTATCACAAGAATGGCATTGTGTCTATGGGATGTGAGCGGAAACCCTACAACAAAATCCATAGAAATGACTTCCCACTTGGACATAGGAACATCATGTGGTTGTAGGAGGCCTGTCGGGTGATGGTGGTTAGCTTTCACTTGTTGACACTCTAGGCATTTGGCAATGAAATGGACTACATTGTGCTTCATGCCCACCCATAAGAAGAGCTTCCTCATATCTGCGTACATCTTCTTCACACCCAGATGCACACAATAAAGTGATCTATGGGCTTCCTTTAGTATGATGCTTCAAATATCCCCATTCTCAGGGATGTACATCCTTCCTCGATATCTTAACAGTCTGTCTGTTTCCAGACTATATCCTTCATACTTTGGCTCTAACTACCTCCCACTATGGAGTTTTGAAGTAACCTTCAAATACCAACTGTCTCCTTGGAGTTGTTCTAACACACGTTCCCTCAGATTGACCTTTAAGGTTACCAAGGATAAGATACGTGGTCTCCTACTCAAGGCATCTGCGACCACATTTTCCTTTCCCTTGATGTACGATATACCAAAATCATACTCACTCATAAACTCACTCCATCGCCTTTGCCTAGCATTCAAATCTCTTTGAGTGAAGAGATGTTTTAAACTTTGATGGTCCATTTTGAGCTTAAAGTTTCGCCCAACAAGATAGTGCCTCCAAAGTTTCATAGCTAGCATTACAGCTGCCAACTCTAAATCATGAGTCGCGTATAACTCTTCGTGCTTCTTCAACTTCCTTAACGCATAAGCTATTACTCCTCCATCCTGCATTAGCACGGCTCCCAACCCTTTCTTCAAGGCATCCGTGCAGACTGTGAAGTCTTTTTCCATATCCAACACTCGTAGAATTGGCGCACTAGTTAGTAACCTCTTAAGCTCGATGAACGCCCTATCACACTCTTCTGTCCATTCATACCTGACCCCCTTACGCTGCAAGGTGGTGATGGGTTTCTCTATTTTGGAGAATCCTTCTACAAATCTCTGGTAATAACCCGCTAGCCCCATGAAGCTCCTCACCTCATGGGCATTTTTCGGAACTGGCCATTCCATAATGGCCTTTACCTTTTCTAGGTGCACAAAGATTCCTTCGCCGGAAATGATATGACCTAAATAGTGGATTTCTTTCTGGAAGAAGGAACACTTTGACAGCTTCCCATAGAATTTGTTCTCTCTTAGGCAGGACAACACTATTCACAGGTGTTCATGGTGTTCTCTTTCATTCTTGGAATAGATGAGGATGTCATCTAAAAAGACTTGTACAAAACGGTCAAAGTACTTCCGGAATATGTCGTTCATGAGGCTCATGAATACTACTGGTGCATTGGTCAATCCGAAAGGTACTACAACAAAATCGTAATGTCCAAACCGAGTTCGAAAGGCCGTTTTTGGGATATCACCTTCCTTAATCCTTAACTGATGATACCCTGATCGCAAATCGATCTTTGAGAATACTGTTGCTCCTTTCATCTGATCGAAGAGGTCATCTATTCGTGGCATCGGGTACCTATTATTCACTGTAGCACGGTTCAAGTCCCTATAGTCTATACACAGTCGTAAGGATCCATCCTTCTTCTTCACAAAAATTACCGGTGCGCCCCAGGGCGAGACACTAGGCCTTATTATCCCTAAGTCCAGTAACTCTTTCAACTGCATTTGTAATTCACAAAGTTTCGGAGCTGTCATCCGATATGGAGTTTTGGAAATTGGTTCTGCACTAGGTTTTAGCTCAATTGTAAAATCAAGCTCCCTCTCAGGAGGTAACCCTGGTAACTTGTTCGGGAAAACATCTTGAAATTCTGACAATACCGAATACTGATCCAATGAGGGTCCCTTCCTTTCATTCACTTCTTCCACTACGTAAAGTTGTTACCCTTGTCTCAAGCATCGCTTAACCTTCATAGTTGATATAAAGCGTAACGACACTTTTCTCTGTACACCCTGGATATCTATTGGTCTTCGTTCATCATCGACACAAAGCACCCTCTTTGCGAAACAATCTACCAAAGCTCGATGAGCTGCTAACCAATCCATTCCAATGATTAGGTCATATGCCCCAAGAGCAGTGACGTATACCTTTAACCTGGTAGTACACACTCCCAGGTCTACTATACAATTATCGACACTAGGTCCTACTGCTTGTTTTTTCCCCGAAGCCATCTCGAATTGTTTAAAGTCATCGTGCTCGTAGGCTGCCAACCCACTCTTTTCTAATGCAGATGGTGAAATGAAACTATCTGTCACACCAGAATCAAACAAAATCTTAACATTGATATGATTTAGCATACCTGATGACTCCACCACCGTGGATTGATGTTCGGCCTAGCGATTATTAACTGCTGCGTAAATATGGTGGTTGCTACTTGCTCTCCCCATTGGTGCCTTTCCTTCTCTATGCACGAACCCTGATTGTAACTCTGGGAAGTCACGCTAGTAATGGGGTCCCCCGCACCCCCAACAGGTAACACCAGATTGAACCTGTGCACTGTTATGTGTCTATCTTTGGAATGAGTTCCTTCCCCTGAAACCCCTGCCCCTGTTCACTGTTCCCTGAGATGGTCGTGGTCCTGTCTGCACCGTTGGTGATGAAAGAGATTATGCACTTGCTGCCATCGAAATCCCTGCAACTATTGTCCTTGGCATGAATCTGTTACCATATGGTGGTGGTCTTGAGCCCCCTCCCCTAGGAAATGTCCTCGGGGCCTTTCCTACGAATCCAGGGCAATGTGGAAATGTTGGTCTTGTACCCCCGTTCAAGTTCATATGTTCTTCCATGTAACGTGCATTTTCCATCGCTTCTGCTACTGAAGATGGTTTCCACATCTGTACCATAACTCTTATCCTAGGGTTCAATCCATAGATGAAGCGCTCTGCCTGTCGTTGGTCGTTATCCATATACGACACATATTTAACCAGTTCCATAAACCTGATCTCATATTCTTCTACCATTTTGTTTCCCTGTACTAAGGCATGAAATGCCCCTATCTGTTGTTCCTCATAGTATGTTGGTAGATATTTTCTTCGGAACCTCTCCTCGAAAATTTCCCAAGATACTGTGTCTGGGGTAAGGTGCAGTTGTCTTTCCAGGTTGCCCCACCAGTTCAAAGCATTGTCTCTTAACTGAAAAATGGCGATCTTCGCCTTTGAGTTGGACGCATAGTCCCTTAAGGAAAAACACCTTGTCATGCCTTCCAACCATGCTTCCGCACGTTCACTAGCATGACCCCCGTCAAACTCTGGAAGTTTGATCTTCTGCAATTCTCGTGTGACGTCTTCAGGTGGAGGTCCTCCTGCTGAATCCCTTTACGCTTCTGGATTACCTGTTCCAGACGGTGGGGGTTCCACTTCTGTCCCTGTCAGTTTTTGCCCCTTTAAAGTCTCGTTGATGGCTTCCAATGAGCACAGTATGAGGGCTAGTTCGGGTGATGGTGGTGGTGGCGCTGGCATTGTTGGCGGTGCTTGCGACGACGCTCCCCTGCCTCGACTCCCTGGATTCCTAACCATCCTGTATGCTTTGACATGCATCCACCCAAGTTGTCAGGGTGAGTTCCAAGATGTTTCAAATTGGTTCTACTCAAACTAGAAATAGGGTTAGGCGTAAGTTTTCTTTACTTGTCTGTAAACAGACGTTACTCCATTAGGGGATTGGATAGGTTAGGGTTAGGTTTAAGCATCTAAGCTTCGTTTCTTCGCCCCTACGAAAATAACCATTGGTTCCTTTTCCCTGTAGCTACGCTAGTTTTTCTCCTTACTCGCCACTTCCTAGGCTTACTCTCCTAGTGCATATGCAACCTCCTTCCAGCTTGTCCTAGTCTGAGCCCTTTTAATTTACGCTTACAACTTGATTAAAAATGACTCTCGACCTTATGTTTATTAATTTACGCCGATATGCATACACCTATTGACAATGGGCACAATTAGTGATCTTTTAATATTAGTTAACCTTAACCATTATCTGATGGCTATGCATTGAAGATGTTGGCATATTCTTAGTCATCCTCCAATATCAATGGGTCCGATTTATCATTCATAATTTTCTTGCATTTATCAAGGCATCCGTTAACATGTTTACTTTTTAACATTTAACTATCACATAAAAAAAATTGTTGTAAGGTTATATAATTATCATGTTTAATGATTAAACAGGATTAAACCGCGGCATCTGAATAATTATCCACAACTGTCAGCCACGTTTTGGCGTTCACCAACACTATGTACCTTTCGGCGTTAGTGTTCTTCTTAAGACGCCGCGTTGAGCACATACATCCCTTTGTGGGCTCCTCTATTTATGTCTTTGGCGCTTGATAGCTTGGCATGTTACCTGTATGGCTCTAAAAGGTGCTTGATAGCTTGGCATGTGGTCTTGGGTATGACAATTAAAGTATTTAAATGTGAAGTTATTTGTAAAAGAAACAATGCATGGCACGTTGGTAGGGTGGCCATTGTTAAAGCTTTCACGGTGGAAGGAGGTTCGGGGTTCAATTCCCATGGACTCCATAAATTTTTCTTAGCCCCATATTATTCAACTTAACTAATATTTTATTAAACTAATTAACTTAACTTAACTTAACTAATTATACTTTAATTTAATCTTTGATATTTTTTTTTAAACATTATTATATCACAATTAAAATTTTATATATATATATATATATATATATATATATATATATATATATATAAACTTAACATTAATTAAAAATATATATAGAAAGAAAACTTTATAAATAATTATAATATAATATTTATGACTGAATTTATAATTATTTATGAATTTATAATTAAACCAATTTTTAAATTAAATAAATAAAAAAAAATGTGTACTGGCAACGTGGGGATTGCATGCCGCCCACTTGCCCGAAGACTCACAAGTCGGCAATGTGGGGCTTGCATGTGACCCACGTTCCCTTCGCTCCCTTATTTGGAATAAAAAAAATGATAGTGATCACACGGCTTCATAAGACTCCAAATTTTTTTGAATTGCAGGTTTGCAGCTGTTATTTTCTGAAGGACTGTTGGGAACCATATCTCCATCACGAGGAAAATAGCGAGTCTGTGGCTCAGCTGGTCAGTTGAGGAGATTGTCAGCTGGTCAGTTGGGAATTGGGGCTCGTCAAGGATCAAGAATTGTTAAATTTTAGGCTTCAATCTCCCTGAATCCTACGGACGGGTCCTGACTGGCCTTCCCCGCGCAACCCATTTCGAATCACTGAAAAGATGTTTCCCTGATCCAGGTCTTGAGTGCTCATGATCTTTCCCTAATCCGAAAGGGTCTAATCGCGGGCTAGAGATGGAGAAAATATTCTATGAATGTGTAATTGCTTTCTCCTGAATGTGCACTTCCATTCGGGTCTGCTCAGAGGCTCTTCCATCCGGTGTCTGAATGGGAAATCAAAATGGTTTTCTATTCCTTTCCTATTGTACTCACGGTCGAGTATACTTCTCATTGTAATCTGCCTCTGTCGATGTTGTCCTCCTCTGGAAGGGTGTTCCACGCGGGTCTGGAGCCTCAAATCCTCAGTAAGAGTGTACTAATCTGTGTTGGCAACGCTCATCATCTCCGTTAAGAATCCTTGGATAAATGATCTATAGATTGCTTCATCCTAATTTCTATATCAATTCCTCTGTTTTAGGTTATAATTTATGTTCATAATGTCAATATAACACACGCATGCATTTTGGTTTGTCCGGCCAACCCTCACGTATGTGCATTTGCATTTGTAAAACCTTCTTGTGGGTAATCTATCCAACTCGACCCTACCTTGTCACCAACGTAATCAGGGCATTCTGTGGCTGGGTATGGCCATTCATTATGTGTATTAGATTTATCACTATTGACACAGGTAGTGGGAGTAGTTAGATGTGAACCATGCAGGGTTCTTCGAGATCAGGAGCAGTAATAGGAAGAAGTAAAAGAGGGCCTTAAAATCAGATAGTTGATATTTGGAATTGTTATTATTTCCCTTCAAATTTGATCATTTCTCTCAGAAGCCAGAAGCTTTGCGCATAACTCTATTAGATTCCGTTGGTTGATTTGATTGTAGAATCTTTTTATAAGGTACTCCCTGAACTAGGAATTGATTTATTTCTTAAAAGGGAAATCATTGTGCATTACTGTTTTTCTTTATTTATTTATTTTTTGTCATTTTTTTTTTTACTCGATTTTACCTTTCAGGCAAGGAGAGGCAATTTAGTAATATTTGATTGAACATTTATAGTAGCAACCAACAGAATTGAACTGGCCATGTCCGATTTCCCATGGTAAAAAAAAAGTATTTGATTGAACCCATGTACTTTCTACAATATCTGGAACTCCATTCAAACCCTTAAGAATGCATAAGAAAATATTGTTGTAGTTATCCGGAAAATGTCATATCACAAGTTCTGCGTCTTTGTCAGAGCTTTGATAGGATGTTGTTATTTGTTCTTGGAATAGCCTGTGAAAAGAGAGGATATTTCGACCTACACAATTAAAAAAATGAATACTTGGTGCAGTAATAAATTGTTCTGATTAGAAAGTTTGTAAAACAATCCTCGCAGATTACAATACATAACTCTGTAATCGTCTCATAAATTTTCTTGCACCATCGAACATTTTGTAATGTTTTGATTAAAGATCATTTAGCGTCAAATTCGCATGGAAGGGAGAGAAGGACACAGATAAGAATTTAGGCTCGGAGAGAACCCCATATGTTTAGGATTTCAGGTCCCCATCTTACTGAGAATTAAGGTCAGAGAAAGCTTCTATGGTCTCCCTAGCCTTTTCTCTGGCCGAAAATCTCCATCTTGTTTGCTCATAATTAATGGAAACGAAGAGACCAAAAAATATAGCCGGTTGCATTTTTATTTTTGTTGTAAACATACTCGCGAGTTTTTCTAATGCTACTCCCCGCATATTATATATTTAAAATAATTTAAACTTTTAAAATACATTTTTTATTTATTTACGAGTTATATTTCTTTGATACCCAAATATTTATGTAACATTTTTTTTTTAATTCTTATTTCATTTATATATATATATATATATATATATATATAGCTTTGTTTATATAATCAATTAATAGTGCATTTCGTTTGGTTTGCAGGCGGGACTGGAGCTAGGGCTTG
This sequence comes from Picea engelmannii, assembly GCA_009831015.1. Lineage (NCBI taxonomy): Eukaryota > Viridiplantae > Streptophyta > Pinopsida > Pinales > Pinaceae > Picea > Picea engelmannii. The sequence goes on from ML783971.1 coordinate 62,447, forward strand.
GAGCTCGGAACTTGGCCCATAGGCCCCAAATTTATATTTAACCTAATACGTTTATTTAATGTTTTACCACAACTAAGTAGGAGTGCTTATTTAAATTTATGGGTGGGTAGGTAGGCCCTTGGTTCCAGATTTTGAACCAGGGCTCTGATACCAAATGTAATGGATGAATTATAACACAACATTAAAATTTAAAAGTTACTTCATTAGCACATTCGCAATCAAATTCATCATAATAATAAAATTTAAATAACAAATTTTATACAAAACAATGCATAATTCTTGGTAATTACCTGAACCTGATGCTATCAACCTATGTTTGCCCGCCACTTGCTTCCTTCCCGCTTCTGGAAAACACTACCCAAACCATTCTCCCTACCAACTAGGTAGCTCCCTAGCCCCAGGATATCAATGGATATCCTGGCCCTCCATGCCCAAAACCCCCAGCAACTCCGGTCCACTGTGTCAATGCCACTCACAAAATTTCACCTCCCTCTCTCCAATACTCAGAGCTCCCCAAAATCCATGGCCAACTCCCGTAGAATAATCCTCCCCCCAAACTCCTTTCCCCCCCTTATCCCTCCTTCACCGACTTCCCTTCATTTACTCCCTACCTAATATCTTATCCCATTCTTTAATATCTTATCCCCCCCTTCATTAATATCTTATCCCATTCTTTAATATGTTTCCATTTTCGGGAAAGTAACTTAATTTAATAATATATTTTATTATCCACCTTTATTTATTTTCCTTATTAATTAATGAGTAATTAATACTTAAATTAATCATAATCAACAATAACTAATTAGTAATAAATAATTAGTTAATGTTATTTTAATAAATAAATATAGTTTAGCTAATCTTTTAGGATTATATTATTAAATTAATTATAATTAATAATCAAGGGTCATTACACCTCCCCAGTGGAGTCGCCACTATGTTAGCAATTGGTAAATTTCCTAGAGGTTGACAGTAGAAGAAATCTACTAAGGTAACTTTATCCAACCACTTTTGAAGCTAGGATCTAGCCCTTCCAAATTCAGAGAGGGATCTCTCTATCAGATTTAGTTATGTTTAAAATTTCAAATATTAGTCTAGGTAAAGAAATAGGTCGGTTTTGTTATCAAAGTGTTTTTTTGAATTGGTTGAGACAGTCTAGACATCCATTGGGCTATGGGGTCTGTGTTTAATAAAATATGAAATACAAACCAGAAATGCAAAAGGAAAACTTTCACAGGGCGAGATAATATAATCACTAGATCCTTTAGTAGCTTAAATGATGAATAGTAGAAAAGATGAGAAAGATAATTTCAACAAAGAAGCAGTTAAGAATTTATTTATTGAAAACACTAGAAGATAAACACTAAAATCTTTCGAGTCAGAGACATGGTACACTAGATAAATCCTGCAACATTAGTTACTCTTAAAGATTAGATTCAGAAAACAAAATGATGGAAAAGAGAGAATAACATTCAACTTAGAGAGAAAACATCACCAAAGAATACACGCAAGAATCCTGTAAAAGTGCCTCTTTTTTATTAATGGAAGATCTCTTCAAAAAGATTACAGTCTGATAGCATCAGGGTGTGAAGATTAACAACCCTCAATACTTTGGAAGGTGAAGTATTTATATCTCAAATTACAAACATTCCTATCATAAATGACCAGGATGTGCTAAATCTATTTTTACCCTAACTAACTTAACAAATTTTCTAAATCTAGGAACTGCTTGATGACATGGTGTAACTGCACACTGATTTTTGGGTAGACCATTGATGAAGCCTCTGCATGAGTTCATCTAACTGGAAAGTTGACTAGACCTGGACAACTCATATGCTAATCAATCAGATCGCAGAGTTCCTCCTATCTAAGATGACTGGTCACGTTGAATTTGAGAAGTCTTTGATACACTTCATCCATTTCTGTATACTTGGTGAATGTAGGCTTGGTGAGGAATATGTATCAAATCTCGTGTTGTATACTGATGTCCCACTGAAGGGAATCCAGGAATGCCTTGCTGGTGATGCTCCCTTGTATGCCTGCAAACTTTGAACTGTCCTTAGCCACTTCGACTAATCTCTTCTTGTAGTCTGGGAGTGTCATCAATTTATCATTGATCACTTTCAGACCATGAATACCTTTCTTCCGGAGAGCTTCAATCTTACTGAAGAATATCTTTACCCCTAGGTCCATGGCCTGAACCTTTTCTTCCAACTGAAGCATCAATCCTCTCTTGGTCAAAACTCTTTTGACCTCAAGGATGGTCTCTATTCTGTCTTCAATCTTTAGCTCTTCCAGCTCTTCCCTGATCTTAGAATTGAGGAATTTGATGATCTTGTTCGCTTGTGTTGGCATGTCTCCCAATTCTACTCTGATCTTCTTGATGGCCTGTTTTCTTCTCATCACCAACTCATTCTGCTCGAACATGATCTGGATCATTGGACATATTTCATTCATGGAATTAGTGATGTTTGTCTACACATTCTCTTTAACCTTGGCCAAAGTATTTCTTGCCACTGTCTGCTTCTGGAGCTACTGTAACTCCTGCTTGAGCTGCTCTGTCACCTACTTTTCCTTGGAGAGGCTAGTCTGGAAGGAAGTTTTGAGTTCCTAAAGTTTCTCAACTTCCTTTTTAAGCCTGTTGATCTCTGTCTCCTGTAGGTTCATCTTTTCCATGGATTTAGCCAGGTCGGTTGTCTTCTCCTGTGATGTCAATGGAGTCGCGGATGGGACTTTTGTCACCGATGTTGCGCTCACTCCTGAAATTGGAATAGCGCTCAATGTAATGACTTCCATTGGCTTCAATTTATCTTTCTCTTTTAACAAATTCTCCATCCTAGCTTCCATTTCTTTAAGCTGTGCATTTTGCTCCATGAGCAGCCTTAGCATCTCATCTTTCTCTCCTTCTTTCTCTGCTATCTCCTTCGCCTGTGAATCCTCTGTGGGTGGGAGTTTCAGTTGTTTTCTCAAGGAGGCTATGTCATCATTTTTCTTCTTTATCATTTCCTCTACTGCTTTGACGTTCAAAGGATCATAACCGATCTTGAGGACCAGTTCCTCCAAAGTCTTGATCCTATTGTCCTTGGCAAAGGATGATATATTCTCCATCTTTAATTATGTTTGAACATTGCTCAGGGACACCTGCAATTTTGAAATAGTAGCAGACGCATGTGCTAGAGTGTAGAAAACCATTTCCCCTGTCTACTTGTGTAGATCCATTTGATCGGTCGGATGCATGTCCTTCGTATGAAACTCGAAGGTGTCCCTCTTGTAGTTAGTGATCACCTTGGGGTCTGGTACCTGTGCCTAGAGGAAGGCCATGTGCATTCTACCCTTTTCTCTATCAAATGAAGACAACATCCTATGCTGTGCAGTTGAAGTATGCTTCCAAAACTGAGCATAAGTACTGCTGGTCAGGGTATAGTTCTTTTACTTTATCAGCTCATACTTCTTGAAGATACTTAGCTTCAGTCCCCCCTTGCCTGGCTGGGTGGTTAACAGAGGATCTGTAGATTTCTCCATCACTGCTGAGGTTATGGCCCTATGGAGGCTCAACCCAAAGGGTGGAATAACATACTTGGTCACTGTGGTGGGCGGGGATTCTTTTTCCCTAGACGAGCCAGGGACTGATGAAGTCTTAGGCCTCTTAGTATGCAGCTGGAACTCTTCAGACGATACCTCCGTGATAGGCAGAGATAAATCTTGTCAAGGCCTTTTTTTCCTCCGGGACCTATGGCGTTGTTGTTTGAGATACCGTGGTTGGGGGATCCTGATGTTCTTCTTCAATCAATGTGTTAGGCTCCCAAGCTGTCTGATTTGCAAACTTCTCAATTTCAGGCCTAGACACATGAATGTAAGGGATGTTTTTGTTCTTCACCCTCATCTCTGATATGATCCCACATGGATCATAATGCCATGGGAAACTTAGGAAGAACCTCATTTCTCTTAGCATCCGGTCTGCTTCTTCCCTAGTGCCACGACTGTTGCAGATGAAGGAGACAATCTTCCCCTTGATTCTAAGCTCCTGCTTTTTCTTCAATGATACAAAATGGATATCATCTGAATTCAAAATCTTCCTAATATATTCTAGAGCAAATATTCTGACAGGAAAATACTTGGGCAGCTTATACGGTGCCAACTCGCACCTGTATATTCTGATCTCGGTATGATTTTGATACAGGTACCAATCCCCAGTCTTTGTGTTGTTAGAGAGATGCATGATCCTCTGAACTTCATCATTTATTTGAGGCTCGGGCCTACCACATAGCATGCTTACCACAGGGTGGTAGAACTGATCAATGAAATCCTTGAAGCTGAACTCAGTGGAGTTGTGCTTGAGCAAGGAGGTCCATGATGTGACTGTTTGAGGTCTACCATCTCCATCCATCTTCTGCATGGAAAAGCCAAATTTATCTGCCTAGAAGAAGATGAACAAGTATGCTAGTACTGATGAGTATCTGAACATGCCTTCTATGTCAAAATTCACAAACTGTTCATGAATATTATCTGCCAAGAATGTGCTAAAATCAAACAAGGTGGTGGGATTTTCATCATTAGAGAAAATGGATAGAAAACCCAGAATGGGTTCATCTACCCACTGATCAGAATAGTAGCCCAATAGAGCGCAAAGGGATTAGATGACCTGGTTCCCTTTAGTCGAGCACATGGAAGACAGATACAGAGGATTTGTGGAGGGGAATTGAGTGGATGTGGGAAGGAAAAGCTCAAATATTTGAGCTCTTTGAGGAAAAGTCATTTTCTGGTACAACTCTGTAAGGATTTCTAGGTTGAAGGGAGACGCTGAGTCAGCTTGGGGAATTTTCATCATCTGGTCTATGGACTCAAGCGTGATGAGGAATAGTATCTCTTTAGACGAGGAGATGACGACTCCTTGTTTTGGAATATAGTGAGCTTGACACTTGAGATCGAACTCAGGAAAATGGTGAATCTGAGGGAAGAGGTATAGAGGTAAATTAGACTCCCAGAGTCCAATTTCATCGCTCTGGTCCAGGAAAACTTCCCTGAGCCATGACTGGAGGTTTGAGAAATCAAAATCGCATTTGGTATCTACGATTAATCGGTCTTTGTCGACCAGTGGGATATTTTCGAGGTCGACAGGAGGCAGGAGAAATAGATTCTCCTCTCCTTCTTCTTGTTTGGATTTTGGAACCATCTCTGCAATAGTACCTGCAATAAAACACAACATTAGTGGGGGTGACTGACTGTGGAGGAGGACAACATACTGTAATAGAGGAGTAGGCGGTGAATTTTTCTGGTGCGATGGGTAAATAGCGAAAGTAAGGGGAATAATGGTAGTTTTATTTAAACGGGGGTCGGTTGGGCGTGGGAGACAGATCAACTAGATAATGGATAGGTTATCCAATAATAAATGGCCAACGGATCACTTGAGGATGAGATGGCGGGTGACGGTGGCTGAGGGATACGGATGGGTGACGTGGAGGCTATCGATTGGATGTAAAAGTCATAATAAGGGGCTTTCCACGATCGAATAGAGGGGAAGGACTAACAACAGTTATGGGACATGACCAGTTCAGGAAAGGTGGAGGGTGATGTCCAGTGGTGACAAAGGTCTGTCAGATAGCAGATGGTGACAGGACTTGGGGAAATAAATCGACACCACATATAACAAGGGACCTGCCAAAGGAAGAAAACCATTCCAGACCCCTCCCCCCTCGGTTAAAAGCAAATCATCCGGGGGGGTCCGAAATCCATTTTGGGTCGTTGATTTGCGTGCCTGTTTCTAAGCTACAAATGTTTATCACTCATTCCAGACCCCCCCCCCCCTCT
>ML783971.1:70618-114486 GCA_009831015.1 Picea engelmannii
TGTGTGTGTGTGTGTGTGTGTGTGTGTGTTCAAAATTGAGGTACATTACATATGGTATGAGAGCAAAGGCTACAACACTTGGACCTTGAACAGGGAAATTTTATTTACTTACACATATAATTCTATTTATGTAAAATAATAAACCTTTATTATTACAAACACAAAACTTTTTGTTTTATTTTAAACATGGTAGTACAAGATGACGGGGAAATCAAAATCGATGGGCATCCTGAACAAATACTTCCTAAAAATGCGAGACAGAATAGTGACAGAAGATCACCCACTAAAGTTTTGGAAACAACGAGGAATCTCATTGTTGAGCTACAGGTTTTCAAAGCCGACAATGAAAAATTGAAGAAAGCTCAGCAGGAACAAGAGGAAATAAATGAAGTCCTGCTGCACAGTATAGTGACAAAGAAAATCCCAAAGGATGATAATAATGAAGAAGAGGTTAGAAAGAGGGATTACAAGAACTCTGGAGCTGAAGCAGAAAAAGGAGATAGTTCATATGAGGGTACACCTTCAGCTGAGGACAAAACAAAAACAGACAGAAAGATAAAACAAACAGACCACCTTGAAGGAGAATTTAAGAAAATTAAACCAGCTACCTTAGATGGAAAATCTAGAATAGGAGAGGAAGTTGAGGCATGGTTATTAGACATCAAAAAATATTTCTAGATATATAACTATTCAAGTAATATGAAGGTCAGGATGGCCATTTACAATCTGAAAGGAAAATCCAACATTTGGTGGAAAGATCTGAAATTGGCCAAGGGCTTAAAAGAGAAACAGATGGAGTGGTCTGACTTTAAGAAATATTTCAAGAAACAATACCTATCTAAAAGCTACTATGAAAGGAAAACCAAAGAATTTTATGAGTTATGACTTGGTGAGACGACAATGGACGATCTTATAAACAAATTCTTGGAATTACTAAGGTTCGTACCTTATATCCGGGAGGACAAGGTAAAAATCCAACAGTTCCTAAGTTGTTTAACACAGTCCTATAGGGATAGAATTGAGTTTGACAACCCCAAGTCCTTGAGTGAAGTATTCAAGAAACAACGAATGTGCTACGACTAGTAAAGACAACGGTCAGAGTTTCCCAATTCTTGGAAGGATAAGAGACAAGACCAAATGAACCAGCAGAAGAAGGGATACCAGTTGGTTCCTTATCGTAATGCATAAAAAAAAATTCCTAGAAAAGATTTTCACTCCAATAATCCAAGGATACAAGGCAGTGGTAAACCGGTAAATCTGGGAACAAAGAAGTTTGAGAACATCCCCCATGAACCATTGAAATGCTAGGAATGTGGAGAACCTCATCTCAGGAGGAACTGTCCACGTTTAAAGACAACAAACATAATTGTTGTTCATAATTTGCAGGAAGCTTCGACGATGGGTGATGTAGGAAGAAGCCTACATCGTATAAATGTAGCCATTGATGGTCAGCAAGCTTACGACCAGTCCTCTGTGGTGGAAATCGAAAGTAAAATCAATAACACCGGAATTTATCTTTTAATTGATCTTGGAGCTACGTTAAGTTATATCACTATTTGAGTAGTAGAATCAAATAAACTTAAGAGGATGAGACATGCAAAATCATGGCTGTTACAATTAACAACAGGAACTAAAAGGAAAGTGGTTGACTTTATTTCTAATTTGGAATTTAGTTTAGATGGTCAAAACATAAAAAAAATATTAATATTCTGCCACTAGGATCTTACGATATGATTATCAGAATGGATTGATTGGAAAATCACAAAGAAGATCTAGATTGTTATGCAAAGAAGCTTAATTATAAAGACGATTATGATGCTACTAGAACAACCCAAGGTATACCAAAACTTGTATCAGTTAGACAAGTCACAACAATGCAATTCAAGAAATGCATGAGAAAGGGTTGTCAAGTTTATGCCATTCAAATAACGACTCTGTTAGAAAAAGAAGATTAGTCGAACTTGGAAGAATTTGTTGTCCTACGTGAATTCAGAGACGTATTTGTTGATGAGATACCAGAATTACCTCCTAGAAGGGAAATAGACTTCTCCATAGATGTACTACCTGGTTCAACCCCCATCTTAAAATCACCTTACCGAATGAGTCTACCAGAAATGACAGAATTAAAAATACAACTGCATGAGTTATTGGACAAAGAGTATATCAGAACGAGTGTTTCACCATGGTGAGCACCAGTCCTCTTTGTGAAAAATAAATATGGTACTCTAAGACTATGTATCGATTATAGACAATTGAACAAAATTACTATTAAGAACAAAAACCCCTTACCTAGGATAAATGATCTGTTCGATCAAGTAGGTGGGGCCAAGATCTTTTCAAAGTTGCATTTACGATCTGGTTATCATCAAGTTAGGATAAAATATGAGGACGTAAACAAAACATCCTTTTGGAAAATATATGGAAAATACGATAAGATATGAAAATTTAGATTGCATGGTACTCCTAAAATGGTGATTTCAGATAGAGCCGTAAAATTTACATCTTCTTTTTGGAAAGAATTATTTGTAGGGATAAATACTAATTTGAATTTCAGTATGAGTCATCATCCATAAACAAATGGAAAAACTGAAAGAACAAACCAAATCGTAGAGGATATGCTATGCATGTATGTAAGAACAAGACCAAGCAAGTGGGAGGACTACCTACACCTGGTAGAATTTGCATATAACAATGGGTATCAAACTTTGGCTAAGCTAAGACCCTTTGATATATTGTATGGAAGAAAGTGTATGACTCCAATTAGCTGGGACAATTTGGTTGACATAGTTATGGTTCGACCGAAGATGCTCCAAGAAATGGAAGGTATGGTAAGAAAAGTACAACAGAACTTGAAAGAGGCACAAGACAAACATAAAATATATGCAGACCAGAAAATAAGACACTTGGAATTTCAAGTGGGAGATCATGTGTACTTAAAAGTTAAAGCCCAAAAGAGTTCACTCAAACTCAGGAACTATGCCAAGATGGCACCCATGTTTTGTGGACCCTTCGAGATACTAGCTCGAATTGGATCCATAGCATACCAACTTGCATTTCTAGCTAATCTAAAAATTCATAACGTGTTTCATGTGTCTTTGTTGGAAATTTATGTTCATGATCCTACTCATATGATTGATTGGAACTTGGTGAAGGTGGAACCAGAAGGCAAGTTCCAGGCGGAACCCCAACACATTCTGGACCGGATAGAAATAGAACTTCGAAACAGAGTTGTCACTTAGGTAAAGGTGCAATGGAAGCACTTTAGTCCCGAGGAGGCCACTTGGGAGTTGGAGGGAGATTTGAGGAAATATCATCCAATACTGTTCCAAGAAAGGAACAAACACTGAGCACAGTCTTTTATTGAAGGGGGAAAGGATGTTACATCCCCAAAAATAAAGTATTTTTGAAATTCAGAAATTGTTAGAGAATTATTTCTGTTTTTGATAAATTTAAATTTGGAAAATTTTTTCCATTTATGGAAATAACGAATTTCGAATTTGATATATTGTAATTAATTATTATGAATGTTAGGCAAAGATCTGATTTGACCCAACTAACTGTATGACTATGACACTTGCATGTAAACCAAATATTGTTTTATTTATTGCAGGAGGACAAATGGAACAACCATGTTAAATTCAGTTGACCATGACTCCATGAGTGGGGAACATGTTGGAACTACCTATGGGATGATTGTTACAAGTGGAAAATCATGGATTTGTCCATTGGCAGCCCCTGAAAATCAGGTATTTAGAAAGATGCAAAAATTCCCAATGGAGGGAAAATACCTAGGCAAAAATAATTTTTGATATATAGAATATGTGAGGAGGCAGGACATTGCCTAGTATGCTGGGGAAAAGGAACTACTAAGTACTTGTTTTTATGAGCACTAATTCATGAGTGTGAGGCAAGTATAAGACTACTGTGAAATGAAGACATTACTTAGGAGGATATTTCAAGTTTTCCCTCATGGATTCATGATCAGGCTAGGGGGTGAACTAGGCAAGTGATTTGGCTACCCTGTTCTATAGTTGGGAAGAATGTGGTTGTTCCCTTTGTATTCCTGCGAACTGGTTCAGATATGTCAATCTTTTCCTCCTCTTTTTGCATGATTATATTTATTTGAGATAATGCATCTTTTTATGCTAATGTGAAATAATTTCCATGGATAAAATATGTTTGTTTGTGAGAAGTTTAGAACAGATGACCTGGAATTGTTCTTCTATAATTAAATTCTAGGCAGAGTTATCTGTGTATAAATGAACTCTACAGAATAGATTTATCTATAGGTGTATTTTTATTTCTGTAATTAAATTTCTAGGAAGAATTATCTGTGGATAAATGAACTTGAAAGAAGGTATCTATCTACAGGTGTATATTCATTTCTATAATTAAATTTCTAGGCAAAATTATCTATACAGTTGAACTTGAAAGAACATAACTAGTATAAATATTGTGTGATTGATAGCTGAAAACTAAAAGGCTTGAATGGGTAGAAACAGATGTAGGAAACATTTCCCTAGTTTAGTTTTACCCTTCGATCCCTCTATGGTTTATTTTGAACTACCTCGAGATCTAAACTCGAATAGAACCAGAACGATGAAGCATACTAGAATGACCCTAACTAAGGAATAAAAGTCAACCTAAATCTAATTTTCGGATGATATAATTCTACGAATTTTCTAACACAAGAATGAAGGGTTATGTATGACGGTATCTTACTATAGAAGGATAAATAATGGTTTAGGACTGGTATAATATGGAAGGATGATGCAAATGGAATTTGTACAATATCATATATATGCATTGAACTTGTATCTATTATCTATACAAGGGTAAGATACTCCAACTCGACTCCGTTGGTAGTCATTCTGAAATAAAGCAAAAGTGTTAAATTTACATGTCTGTAGTATTTCTCCGATTTCGAGTCCACAGATGTGAAATGTTAACACTACAATTAAACTCTTTACTCTTAATAGTTTCCAAAAACCAAATGGGAATTTAAAGAAATTTTGAAACCCTTTTTCTTGAATAATTCACAGTTAGATAAATCTTGCAAGGTGAAACTACATTGATGAGAGATGATTCTTACAGATAATAGCGAAATCAAGAAACGATAGTTCTTGTAGTTCAAATAAAATATCTGAGTATTTTAAATTACAGAGGTAACAACTAGAGCTCTGGAAATATATTACTGGAAGCATTTAAATCGATATGTTCTCTTTAATAATAAGCATAAGAAAATTAAATAATTCTTGAATCACTAAACTTGGATTTCAGTTTCTCTAACTCTGGTGTTTACATATACGATTACATAAAAAGGGGATTCAACGATGGAACTCTTGAAATATTGATAATACAAAACCCTTCTAGGCCTTTTTCTTTAAAACAAAAACTATTCCCTACATCATGCATTACCACATCCTCTCCCAATATTGTAGCATCAACTAGAAACCAAGGTTTAACCCTCAGTCAACTGATATAGGGAATCGTAACAAAGAAAACTTTACTTAATATCAAGAGGGATTGCGAACATAACTATGGTCTCCATACTTTAGAATTGAGGAGCTAGTTTGAGAGTCACTATATGGAAGCCAAATACCTTTTGGCACGTAAGGTAAGGGTTGATACCAGTACTTTGTGTGGTTGAAATCCCTACAAGTAATTAACAACATAAACCATTAGTAATTATATGAAGTAATTCTTCAAAACTTAAATTGAATGACAAATTGACAGTAATAACCGTGACTTAGAGATACTTAACTTAGAATCCAAAGTTTCGGAGTTCTCCTATTTTCCACATTTCAGTGTATAGATGACTCAGACCAGGGAAAGATGGACCTTGGGACTCCTGATGAGTACCCTCGCAACAACAGGGTCCCATCGTTAATACAAATATCATATATATTTTACCAACTTCTTTCAAAAACAAAATCATAACAATGAAAATATTTAAACTACTCTTCTTAGAAAATTTATCATGTGAACAGTTCAAAGGTCATAGAGAAATGTTATACACGAAATCTGTAATATACCAGATATAAAATGTATGCTGAATTGAAATAAAATGCTAGTAATGGCAGAATAACAACAATATAACTAGAACATTCACCACAATAACACTGAAATGATATAAGAATAACAACAGAAATAACACTTTGAATCTGAAAGCAATGTTCATGGGCCTCTTCGAGGGGGAAACCTCCAGTTGAGCAGAGCTCTATTAGAATAATTTCCAAGCTAGGGTTCTCATACCCTCAACTCTAATTTATAGTAAAAAGAAGCATCTAGAGGAAGATCCTTCTAGAAGTAGAAGCTTCTATTAGGTCTTCTTACATCCGCCTTATTCTATTTTATTGAAATGCCTTATTAATATTGACCTTTATTACATCTGAATATATTGTTCTACCTATGTGCAGGTTAGGACCTTAACATGTCCACCCCCTTAAAAACAACCTTGTGCTCAAGGCTTGAGATGAGGAAATTGTTGCAGAATGGTAGTTGGTTCCCAAGTGGCGTCTACTGGAGTTGTATCTTTCCACTGTAATAGCACTTCCTTGATGTTTCTCTGACGTATGTGATGCTCACGCTGGTCCAAAACTGCTTCTAGATGTAGCCAAATGGATCCTTCTTCAACTAACTCTAGAAGGTTGGTTTGAATTTGGCACTTAGCTCCAATCACATTCTTTAAGCATGAAACATGAAAAAGAGGATGTAGCTTCGAATTGCTGGGAAAAGCTAACTAATAGGTGACTTGTCCCACACACTTAAGTATGGTATAAGGACCATAAAATGTGGGTGTTAGCTTCTGACAATGCTCGACCTTAAGGGAAGTTTTCTTGTAAGGTTGCAGTCGAAGAAACACCTGATCCCCTTTTGCAAATTGATGTTCAGAGGGACCTTGATATTCTTGTTGCTTCATGTGATTCTATGCCATGACCAAATTATCTTTGACGGTACAGAGAATAGCATCTCAAGCTGTAAGTGTTAGGTCAACTGCCCAGACCTTTGAGGCACCCAGTAAGTATGAGAGAACTGAAGGTGGCTTCTGTCCATATACCACTTCAAAAGGATTCATCCATGTAGCTGTATGGTATAAAGTGTTGTACCACCATTCAGCTAGGGGTAACCATTAAGCCCACTAATTTTTCTTTTCTGAGGCAAAACACCTCAAATATGTTTCCAAACACCCGTTGACAACTTCCGTTTGGCCATCAGTCTAGGGATGATAAGCTTTGCTGAGATGCAATTTGGTGCCTTGTATCTTGAACAATTCTTGCCAAAAATTGCTTGTGAAAGTTGGGTCGCGATCAGAAACAATAGAGTGTGGCATGCCATGAAGCTTGAAGACCTTATCCATGAAGATTTGAGCCACCGTGGATGTTGTAAACAGGTGTTGAAGGGAGTAGAAATGAGCATACTTGGAAAGGCAATCAATAACCCACATGATGACGAATTTATTTACCGATTTGGGTAAGCCGGTAATAAAATCCATAGATATATCCTTCCAAATAGCAGGTGGAATCAAGAGTGGTTGTAGTGTGCCCAACAATTTGACCGTTTATCCCTTTTTTCATTGCCACACATCACATTCATCTACAAAATTACGAATTTCCTGTTTCATACCATCCTAGAAAAAGGAACGTTTGACCCTATCATAGGTTTTGCTGAACCCAAAGTGCCCTACTGTGGGTGTAGCATGAAGCTCGGAAAGTACCATGGATTTAATCATTGATTTTTTACTTAAATACAAATGAACTTTGTATCGAAGTTCCTCATGCAGCCAAGAGTACCCTGGGGAGGTTGGAGCCTTCGAATGCAATTGGTGGATCAACTGTGAACTTTTGGGATCTTGTAGCCATTCCCGGCGAATGACTTGGAGCCAATCTTGTACAATGAATGAAAGAGAAAAAAGGGATCCTATGTCTTCATATTTTTAGGAAAGTGCATCCACAACCACATTGTCTTTTCCTTTCTTATAAATGATCTCATATTCATATCCTAAGAGTTTAGTCACCCATTTTTGTTGTTCTGGGGAGGAAATGTGTTGTTCTAGAAAATACTTGAGGCTTTGATGGTATGTCTTAATTTGGAAACATTTCCCCAATTAATAAGGACCCCACAGATCCATGACTTGTGACGCAGTCGCACCGCATCCGTTCACAGGATCACTCAACTTCCATTGTGAGCCGGATTGGCTCCTTTGATTCCCTGCTAGAATCTGTGATGAAACCCGATCCACAGGTCCTTATATGTTCTCGACGGCCTCGCACAAAATGACCACTCCCTCTGTGCTTTCAATAGGAACGTGAACTTCTAATTTCAAAGTCTCCTAGTTGTTGTTGTCGAGAACCCCCGTTCTCACGATCAATCAAATTCTGATTTCCCAATCACTGATTACTTGTATTAGCCCCTTCTGGGTTATCGTTTGGTCCACATTGGCCAATTCTTATATGATCATTGTTCTTGTCTCCCGCAATCTCTCAACCACCAATATCCTGTAGTCATACACACTATTCCTTTCAAATATCTGAAACCCGATATGTCGAGTTCCAATTAAATCCACTGGAACAGTAAGGTTCTACCTCCCCAAGAAATCAATGGTTCTGGAGATTTCCCGTGATCCGACGAGTAGCACAATTTTCCGCGCTAGGAACTTAATGCACAAGATCCCTGTGTTATTCCACCTTTCGGGTCCCGCAACCCTTATCCATGCGTCACTACAACCACAGTCTCCCGCTGTGCTGGCTTCTTGCCACCTGTCACCTCCTTCTTGATCTATACGTCCGCAAGTTTCAGACTTTCGGGCATCGGGAGTCCTAGACTCTAGATCCCTACACCTTCGATGTCACGAACCCTGATTTCTCGATTCCCAATTCACCGATGAGTCAATTCATTGTTTCGAGATTTCGGGAATCAATATAAAAATGGTTATGTTCCTTGTCAACGGGAACACCGATTTCCCGAACCCTGAGATTCCCCTTTTCACATTTCGACGATTTGATCCGCCAAACTCTTGGCTTGCTCTCGGCCTTTTCCAGTCCTGAAACGTCGAAACGGTAAAACTCTGCCACGCATCCAAGTCCTTGCTCTGTGTAACCTTCTATTTTTTCGTCGGGGTTTCGTACTTCGAGATTTTGTGAGTCTTAGTGATGAGTGTTCATCTCTTCCGCCCACAAACTCCCAAAATGAAATTTAACGGGTGGATCCAACGATTCCTGTCGACTTGGATGTACAACTCTGGTTACTCGCCTGGGCTTGTGCTTTCGAAAACAACCCGTAACCTCCGTGCTCCTCTATGAGATCTAACGGCCCGCGGGACATTGTGAATTGTCTAAGGAGAATTACGACCGTCCATTTCTCTTCCTTCTCAAGGACTTCTACAATTTCTAAACAAAGTGTTTTTCCTCGGAGCTTAACTGCCTGCGACACAAACTTGCGACGCCTTCTTAATGCTCCAGTGCACAAAATTCTTGTGCTACTCTTCGACAATTTCAAAGGCTTTGTCCCTCCTTAGCTTTATTCAACTCAAGCAACTTCTTGCTAAGTGTTTTCAGGTTATACAGTAACCTTGCGAAGATCCCTGAGTGGATTCTTCCTCAAATCACAGAACTCAAAGAGTTCTCTTCTCCTGTGCCTGTCTGCACATCTACTTAATGCCCACCTGGCAGAGTTTATTCTTACAGAACATCTAGCAGTTTTGTCCTCTCCTATACACCTATGCACCTGCTCAATGCCTTCCTGGCAGAGCCTCATAGAACTCCTCAGATATTTTGTCTACAACTATGTTTTTCTCCACAACCTTGCCTCCAAGGTATTAAGCAACCTTGAGTTATTCCTCCTGAGATGTTGACTTCAGTCCTTGTGCTGTAGCACATCTTTGTCTAAACCCATAGAATTCAGAAGTTCTTCAATGCACTGGTATTCATAGATTGTAGTACTTTGTCATGCCCCCTTGGCATGAAACCTCAAATACCTTCACCTGAAATCATACATACCCCTACAAATGCAAACCTACAACATACATATACAACATACATTCATATCATATGGAGAAGACTCATAGAAATTCACACAACAGAGACAATATTTGCAGGAAAAACTATTGTTTATATATTAAATGGAAAATTCCTGTTTGTACAAGGTGTTCTCGAGCACGACTTGTAACAAGGTCTCGGCCCCTTCTCTCTTCTTCTCTCATAGCTCTATATCTTCTAACTATCCCGCTCCACTATTACAAAATCAGATACAATACGATCTTTTACTTGAGGGGCTCTTTGAGCTCTCCCCTCCAAGCCTCAACTACCCTATTAATTTACATTCAATGGTTGTCTAGTCCGCAGGTTAGATCTAGATCTCATCCTTAAAAAATATTAAAAGCCTATCTACACTACGCCTGCACAAAGGAACAAATTCCCATCTTAATAGCTTAAACATTTAATTTCATTCAATTACATAGATTCAAATTTTAAATGAGATTGCACCTCTCTTCAGCAATTGAATGCATACGCTTGATGTGGCTGGCTGGATAGCTGGATGACATGAGTTGATGCTCTTGCATCAGACTCCTCAGCTGTAAAATTCATTATCTCCTACTCATGAGCTTCCCATCTTAGCTGTGGAAATCCTCTTGGATCCCAAACAAATCTCTGGAACTATTCATCTGCTCCATCTCCCTGTTGCTGCTGCTTCTTTTCTACCCAGATTTTCCTTGCTAGAAGTCTCTGTTGACTCTACCATCAACCTTCTGATCTCCCTGATCACTTCGTCCAGCTGCTCCAGTGGTTGGCTCTACTCATGCAGTCTCCTCAGTTGCAAAAATTTTCGGCACATGGGCAGATCACTGTGATCTCCCATGCTTTATTCATCCGTTGCTTCCAAATTTGCGTGTTGGAAGTGCATGCCCTGCACTTTCACCCTTCTCTCCAGGGCTTCAATTTGTTCATACATATCAACCAAACTAATGTTGTCTACTTCTTCTTCTGCAAACTCCCATGTTGCAGTCTTTTCAGTCTCCTGGCTGAAAATATTGAGCCATTCCTCATAATGCTCATCATCCTCTTCTGCTTCTTCTGTTGTCATCTCTAGTGCTACATCTTCCTTAGCTTCCTGGATGAAATCATTGAGACACTCCTCAAAATGCTCATCTTCTTCCTCTTGGGTAACTTCCAAAGTCTGCTCCAATTTTTCTGCTTGGGTAGCTTCCAAAGTCTGCTCCAATTCTTCTTCCCTGACAGTCACAGTTGGTTGCCTTTCTTCTGTTTCATCATCGACAACACAAAAGTTTTCCTTTCCTGGTTTAAGTGGTAGGAATATTCCAATTCCCCCAATCATCAAATGCTATTCTGATCTTCCTCCTTTGTCAGTTGCATCTGCTGATCTAAACTCACCTTTAAGTTTATGAGACTCTCACATAGCCTCAACTGCTCATCCCTTCTCACCTAGCAATATGGGATTTTCGATCCCATCTTCATCAGAACCCCTGGCTAAATTGAACTCACCTCTGAGTCCATGAAACTTTTAGACAGTCTCGTATTCTTATCTTTGCCCACCTGGCAATTTGAGATTTTTCCACTGCCCTCCTGGCAGT
Organism: Picea engelmannii; assembly: GCA_009831015.1. Lineage (NCBI taxonomy): Eukaryota > Viridiplantae > Streptophyta > Pinopsida > Pinales > Pinaceae > Picea > Picea engelmannii. Next base: position 82,209 of record ML783971.1, read on the forward strand.
CTTTGAGATCCCGCAACGATCTCATTTCATTATCAATATGGCAATGCAAAATTCATTTAATGTCTTCCTAATAATCCGTGAGATCTTTAGCTGATATCCACTCCTTTCCCACCTGGAAATTTGGAATTTCTTCTCTGCCCTCCTGGCAGTTCTTGAGATCTCCAGCCGATCCCATTTCATTCTCTTCACCGAGAATTTTCCCAGTCTCTGGTTCACATATCTAAACCATTTCCTCAGGTCCTTCAAGGTTTTCAACATGCCTCAACCATCCTTTTAACATCCTTCACTGTCTTATGACCATCAACTCCTTGACTGGCCATTTTACCTTCAACTTCCTCATGGGCCATTCACATACCCATCTTAACCTAGTATTCTATTGCATCCGCAGTTCAAGCTCTTCCATTCTTTCCCTGATGTCGGAAAGTTCTTTCCCTCTTTCGGCTATGCTCATCAGCTCTAGGATTTTCCTTCCATCATACCTATGGCCTTCAGTAGCCATGTCATTGTCTCTGTCTGCCCTCCTGGCAAATCTGCTGCTCACTCCTGCACCCCGAGTGTCTCAGCTTCTCCTAGAGTACTCCTGACTGTCTTCTGGATTGTTGCCTACCTGCAAACAACCATCATAGAGTATTCAACACTCTGTCTTCCTCTGCCTTCGCCTCATTTCCCTTGCCTGAAATCTACAGACAAGATTCAGGCTCTAATACCACAAATGACGCAGCCACACTGCATCTTCTCACAGGATCGCTCAACTTCCATTTTGAGCTGGATTGGCTCTTTCGATTCCCCACTGGAATCTCTGATGAAACCTGATCCACAGGTCCTTCTATGTTCTCAGAGGCCTCACACAAAATGACCACTCCCTCTGTGCTTTCAACAAGAACGTGAACTTCTGATTTCGGAGTCTCCTGGTTGCTGTTGTCGAGAACCACCATTCTCACGATCAATCAAATTCTGATTTCCCGATCACTGATTACTTGTATTAGCCCCTTCTAGGTTATCATTTGGTCCACATTGACCAATTCCTATATGATAATTGTTCTTGTCCCCTGCGATCTCTCAACCACCAATATCCTGTAGTCACACACACTGTGCCTTCCAAATCTATGAAACCCGATATGCCGAGTTCCCATTAAATGCACTGGAACACTAACGTTCTGCCTCCCCAAGAAATCAATGGTTCTAGGGCTTTCTCGTGATCCAATGGGTAGCGCGATTTCGTGCACTGGTAACTCAATGTGCAAGAGCCCCATGTTACTCCACCTTCCGGGTCCCACAACCCTTATCCACACGTCACTGCAACCACAATCTCCCACTCTGCTGGCTTCTTGCCACCTGTCACCTCCTTCTCGGTCTATACATCCGCAAGTTTCGAACTTTCGGGAATCGGGAGTCCCGAACTCTCGATCCCTACACCTTGTATGTCATGAACCCTGATTTCCTGATTCCCGATTCACCGATGAGTCAACTCGCTATTTCAGGATTTTGGGAATCAATATAAAAAGGGTTATGTTCCTTATCAATGGGAACACCGATTTCCCGAACACTGAGATTCCCCCTTTCATGTTTCGGGGATTTGATCTGCCAAACTCTTGGCTTGCGCTCGGCCTTTTCCAGTCCTGAAACGCCGAAACACTGGAAATCTACCACGCATCCAAGTCCTTGCTCCACGTAACCTTTTGTATTTTCATCGGCGTTTCAGACTTCTCGATTTCACGAGTCCTAGTGCTGAGTGTTCGGCTCTTCCGCCCATGAACTCCCAAAATGAAATTTAATGGGTGGATCCAACGACTCCTGTCAACTTGGATCTACAGATCTGGTTACTCGCCTGGGCTTGTGCTTTCGAAAACGCCCCGTAACCTTCATGCTCCTCTAGGAGATCTAACAGCCCGTGGGACTTTGTGAATTCTCTAAGGAGAATTATGACCATCTATTTCTCTTCCTTCTCATGGACTTCTACAATTTCTAAAAAAAGTTTTTTTCCTCAGATCTTAACCGTCTGTGACACAAACTTGTGACGCCTTCTCAATGCTCTAGTGCACAAACTTCCTGTGCTGCTCTTCAACAATTTCGAAGGCTTTGTCCCTCCTGAGATTTCTTCAAATCAAGAAACCTCTTGCTGAGTGTTTTCAGGTTATTCAGTAGCCTTGCAAATATCCCTCAATGGATTCTTCCTCAAATCATAGAACTCAAAGATTTCTCTTCTCTTGTGCCTATCTGCACATATACTCAATGCCCACCTGGCAGAGTATCTTCTTACAGAACATCCAACAGTTTTGTCCTCTCCTGTACACCTATGCACTTGCTCAATGCCTTCCTGGCAGAGCCTCACATAACTCCTCATAGATTCTGTCTGCAACTATGTTTTTCACCACTGCCTTGCCTCCAAGGTATTCAACAACCTTGAGGTCTTTCTCCTAAGCTGTTGACTTCATTCCTTGTGCCACAACACATCTTTTTCTGAACCCACATAATTTAGAAATGCTTCAGTGCACTGGTATTCAGAGACCGCAGTACTCTGTCATGCCCCCTTGGCGTGAAACCTCAAAGACCTTCACCTGAAATCATGCATACTCCTACAAATGAAAACCTACAACATACATCTACAGCATACATTCATATCATATGGAGAACACTCATAGACATTCACACAACAGAGACAATATTTGCAGGAAAAACTATTGTTTATATACTAAATGGAAAATGCTTGTTTGTACAAGGTGTTCCTGAGCACGACCTATGACAAGGTCTCGGCCCCTTCTCTCTTCTTCTCTCGTAGCTCTATATCTTCTAACTATTCTGCTCCACTATTACAAAATGAGATACAATACGATCTTTTACCTGAGGGGATCTTCGATCTCTCCCCTCCAAACCTCAACTACCCTATTAATTTACATTCAATGATTCTCTAGTCTGCAGATCGGATCTAGATCTCAGCCTTACAAAATATTAAAAGCCTATCTACTCTATACCTACAAAAAGGAACGACTTCCTAGCTCGACAGCTTAAATATTTAATTTCATTCAATTACATAGATTCAAACTTTAAATGAGATTGTGCCTCTCTTCAACAATTGAATGCATGCTCTTGACATGGCTGGATGGCTAGCTGGCTGATGTGAGATGATGCTCCTTCATCAGCTTGTAGAATAGCCAGCATTTCCTTTTCATATATGGATTTGCCCAGATTTCTTTTAGATAGTTGCTTGTAGGTAAAGGCCAAAGGTTGACCCTCTTGCATAAGGACAACACCAATTCCTTTCCCTGGGACATCACATTCCAACACAAAGTTCTTTGTGAAATTGGGAAGGGCGAGAACTGGAGTGGTGCACATGGCCACCTTCAAGGTATGAAAATCTTGAACAGTGGCTGGAGTCCAAGTGAAAGAGTTATTTTTTAGGAGAGCAATGAGAGGTGTTGCAATCTTCCCATAATTCTTAACAAACTTACGATAATACCTTGTTAAGCCTAGAAATCCAAGCAAGCTCTTAAGAGTCTTTGGGTGAGGCCAGTATTGCATAGTGTCAATATTTTTAGGATCCACCCTCACGCCATCTTTTCCAACCAGATGACCCAAGTATTCTACTTCTGAGGGGCCAAAAGCACATTTAGACTATTTCAGGAAAAGTTCATACTGAGAGAGTAGATGGAGAACTTGATCCACATGAACAAGATGGTGTCTCTAGGTTTTTCTATAGATGAGGATATCATCAAAGAAAACTAAGAGAAAATGGCAGAGGAAAGGATGGAAGACATGATTGATGAGGCTTTGGAAGGTAGAGGGGGCATTACACAAGCCAAAGGGCATGACCAAAAATTCATAGTGGCCTTCATGAGTTCTAAAGGTAGTCTTGGGAATGTCTGCCTCTTTCATATGTATCTGGTGGTAGCCCGAATGGAGATCCATTTTAGTGAATAATTGGGTGCCACTCAATTCATCCAGGAGGTCATCAATGATAGGAATGGGGAATTTGTCTTTGATGGTAAGTTTCTTGAGGGCACAAAAGTCAGGACACATTCGCCAAGAACCTTCTTTTTTCAGGACCATGACCACAGGAGATGAGTAGGGGCTCGTACTAGGGTGGATAACACCTGGATTAAGGAGTTCCTAGACCATTTTCTCAATTTCATTTTTTTGGGAAAAGGGGTGACGATATAGACGGATATTGGGAGGAAGGATTCTGGGTACAAGGGGAATGGAATGATCATGAACACCATGGGAAGGAGGGAGGCCTTGGGGAGTGGAAAAGACCAATTGATGCTTAGAAAGGATAGCTTGGAGGTCTTGCGGTACCAAGGGTGTCTCTTTTGCTTCTATGGCATGGAGTTGGGCGATAACACCAAAATGACCCTTTTTCAGAAGATTTTCCATGCTAGGGGAACTATTGATCTCAGGTGAACCTGCAGTGATGCCTTGGAACTTATATTGGTGGCCCTCCTAGTTGAATTGCATGGTTAATTCTTTAAAATCCATGAGAATGGGACCCAAATTCCTTAGCCAATCTACACCCAACACAATATCACAACCTCCCATGTCGATAGAAAAAATATGGGATTTTAGGTGGTAGTCACCAATTTGGAGACACACATTTTCACAACGTCCTCCACATTTCATGGAACCACCATTGGAAATCATGATTTGGAAATTATTAAAGGCATGGATGTAGCAATGAGTTTCTTGGGTAATGCGGCGATGAATAAAATTATGGGCGCTACCACTATCAACTAGAATGATGAAGTTCTGATGATTGATGTAACCGATTAGCTTGAGGGTTTGGGGAGTGGAGAAGTCAGTGAGAGCATTGAGTGAAATGATCGGTTCTACTTCAGGAGGGTCTGAGGGAGGGGTTATGTCAGTGGATTCAGGTGACTCAGACACAGAGGAAGTTTCTTCATCTTCTTCTAAAATCTCCTCGGAGATGGCCATAAAAAGATTTTGTTCTTTACACTTTTGACTCGGGAAGTATTTGTCATAACAGTTATAACAAAGGCCTTTGAGTTGGTGTTCATCCATTTCATCCCTGGTCAATTTTTGGATCTGTAGTGGAGCAGAGGGAGTAGTGGGATTTATTGGTTTAGGGCGAGGGATAAAGGACAGTTTGTGGTTTTGAATGGATACAACATGTTTTTCTTCTTTATCTCTTTTGGTAGCCTCCACCCTACTCTCAAGCTGAGCCATGAGGACATGGGCCCGAATTTCATCCTTGAGGCCACTGATAAAACACTCTCGGAAAAAGGCATTAGACATGCCGTCTGTTCTAAAATCCAGGCACTCAAAGGCAGCTATAAAGTCTTCCACTATTCCTATTTGTTTTATCTTTGTCAAATGACCCAAATGGTTGGTGTCAGTGTCAAAGCATTCATAAATCTCTACCACAAAGTATGTCCAAGCAATATACCCTTGACGAGAAGTTTTTCTCGATTGCCACCATTTCCAATGTTCATTATCTAGATGGAACACCATACCGGAGATTGGCCAAGTCATCTGTAATGTCGTATAGAGAGAAGTAATGTTCCATTTGGTTTGCTGAACCAGTGGGGTCCGAGGCATCAAATTTGATCACATCCACCTGCGGAAGGTGTAGGTCACATTGAAAGTGATGGTTCTACAAGGTATGGGAATGAGAGGAATGGTCACCTTCAATATGTGGAGGTGAGGAAGAGGAAGGGTTATCTATAGGGATATGCAGTTTGGTGTAGAGTGTTGAAAATACTTATTCGAGCTGGGTGGTGAGGTCTTGTTTGATTTCCCCCATTGAGGATGGCATGGCTGTATTGATGGTGGAAACATTGGCACTGAGTTGTTTCACATCTTTTTGGGTCTCAATGAGACCAGATTGCAAGGTTTTGAAGCGATCTTCCAAGTCTTGGCTACGAGTATGGGCCATGAGGATAAGGAAACTGAAAAAGGGTGGGTGGGGTAAAAAATTTTGGTTGAACACAGTTGCGCGGAAATAGATCTTGTCTATTTTATTTTTTTTATGTTTCTGTCCCACAAGGGTTAGGTATTCAAGGGTTCTATAGACAAGGGTTTTCCCTATGCTATATCTCTCTGATATATGTGCAGGGTCCAACAATAGTACTAGACCCAATATCTCAGGGCACTAACTAAGGAGGATAGACCGTACCCTTAGCCGTACTTCCCGACTACCCAGGTACTAAAGAGTATCTTCCTGAGTGTTGTTCTTGATGACACTATAGAAGTCAGGCAGCCAGTCAGTTTATCTAAAGAGGGCTTCCGGTAACCTAGGCCAATCCATACATAGGTGTTGTCTGATGTGCTACCACTCAAAGGGGTACCAACAGGGGTTACAAGGGTGGCCAAAAAATGTGCTCTTAAGTACCACTTGTATTTCCTGTGTGTATGAATCCCTCAACCATAGTTTTATGAGCATAACAATAGATTTATGTGGCTTAAAGATGCTGGAATATGTCTCTACCCTAAAAAAAAATTTAACCCACACTTTCTGTTGAGGAAAGTCCTTTGATACCACTTGTAATATACCAGATATAAAATGTATGCAGAACTAAAATAAAATTCTAGTAATGGCAAAATAACAACAGTATAACCAAAACATTCACCACAATAACACTGAAATGATATAAGAATAACAACAGAAATAGCACTTTGAATCTGAAAGCAATGTTCACAGGCCTCTTCGAGGGGGAAACCTCCAGTTGAGAAGAGCTCTATTACAATAATATCCAAGCTAGGGTTTTCATACCCTCGACTCTTATTTATAATAAAAAGAAGCATCTAGAGGAAGATCCTTCTAGAAGCAGAAGCTTCTATTAGGTCTTCTTACATCCTCCTTATTCTATTTTATTGAAAGGCCTTATTAATATTGACATTTATTACATATGATTCTATTGTTCTACTTATGTGCGGGTTAGGACCCTAACATAATCAACTATTTATACCTGGTGGAGGGTACTCTAACCCAAAATAAATAGAGGTAACCACCTTACTACAACTTCTACCAGAATGTAAATAGTAAACACCGACTGCAGATAAAGACAATAGACGTTAAGGGACAGACTTAACTTCTTATTACATGTTGTGCGGAAAATTTCTGTGAACTTTTCAAAAACACATTCGACACTATTACTACACACAGGGTCAAATCCAGAAAGGATTCTCATGAATGTAAAGAATAACGATACATAATACAACAAAAACCCTAAGCGAAAAACTGTACAAAATGGATTTACACAAGCAATGACCTTGTTTGGCATAGGAAGATTGGATGTCGTAACAAATTAATCAAGTAACCAAAGTTCCTTACTGAACAGGAAGAGTCCTGAAGGACTTCGAGATTTATCGCTAAGGAGAATAGATAAATAAAACCAGAAAATTAGAAATACAGGATGGTAATGGCTTTCACCATAAGAAGCCCCGAACTCTGATTTCTTTAAAAGAAAAAAAAAAAAAACATGATAGTCTCTTGGAAAGTTACCAAGAATTCATTGATGGTGTCTTCTCCACCAAGAGATGACCTCCAATACGCCATTCCTTTCCTTCTAAGAAAGCGATAACACATAACCATTTTTTTTGGAATCACAAAGACAAAGAAAGAACTGCCTAACCCTAAGGGGAGTGTGTACTACATATATTAAACACGAAAGGTACAGGGGTTGGTTGAGCCATGTGCTAAGGTAAAGTTGGCATGAAAGGATTGAGGGAGGTTAGGTGGAATGGCCATCGAGACTGGTGCATACAAGAACCACATTAACAGAGCGTTAACTCCTCTCTGATAGGTACATCTCCCTTCCATAACACCAAATGTGCGAAATTAATGACAAGTCACTTCATGACTATCCAGTTGAGGCTAGCCAATCACTAATTATTTTGTTTTAGTTTACTTACCATTCAGTTATCTCTATCGTTGAGACGAGACTTAGTTACGAGTTAGTGGTACAGGGAATTGTGTGGGAATTGCCTTGTTTAAACCATTAAGTTAGATGATTAATGTGTGTTAGCCATGACTAAGCCTTAAATAAAATCCGTTTAAGCAACTCGGACATCATCAATGGCTTCACTAACCTATGACACGCTACTGTTATGCTAAGGATATAATTACCAATGTATATATAGTTTGATAAGTGTTCTATTAATACAAAGCCAATGCTATAAACTTGCGCACAAATCTGAAGAGTCTGATATTAAAAGAAATTAAGACTCAATATCCTAAAATACATCATTATATAGGTGGGTATATGTATTAATATCTATATGTAAAATATATGTGTTGAAAGGGAGGTAGAATCTCTTAGGAGTCTCTCATATAAAGTGTGAAGTTAGTCTGGTATAGGATTATCCTCTTATGACAGGTAGAATATCAATCCATAGTTAGAGTAAACTTTAAATATCCCTTTCTACAATTCTATTAAACGAAAAATTGGATATTAATGCACCATCAAAAAAAAAAAAAAAATTATGTTCAAATTTGAGGTACATTACACTTTGAATTTATAGATGTCCAAACATTGTTGAGCTTATGAAGTAGAATTCCCAAAATAAGAGCACGGATGGAAAAAAATGATTTGTGGTTGATTCTAAGATGTGGATCGAGTTTGACAACAAATGGCCCAATTTTTCCCAAGATCCTCGTAATATAAAGTTGGGTTTAGCTCTAGATGGGGTGAACCCATTCTCCGATCAAAGTACTAAATGGTCAACTTGCCTAGTGTTTTTGATAAATTATAATTTTCCTCCATGGTTAGCAACCAAATCATTTTTATTGATGTTGTCATTGATTATAACATGAAATAAAAGTGTGACTTCATATACAATTGATGTTTATTTAGAGCCATTATTTGATGAGCTAGCAGAAAATTGGAAAGGAATTGAAGCAATTCAAATTTTAAGGGACAATGATTCAATCCAATTCACTTTAAGAGCTTATTTATTTCTTACGATGCACAATCTTCCTACATATGGCACATTGACTAGTCTCAATTTTCATGGATACCATGGATGTCCAAATTGCATATTTAAACCTTTTATGAGGCACTCAAGTAGTTTTCATAAGTGTATTTATTGTGGACATCATGCTTACCTTAAATTGGAGCATCCATATTGTCAAAAAAATTCATGTTTCAATGGTTAGGAAGAGAATCGTGAAGCAATATCGACAATAAAAAGTGATTACATTATTGAGAATGGAAAGAAAAGAATGCAGATTATTGAAAATGGTGGCATTGTTGGTAGTAAAAATGATCCACTGAATGATAGTGGTGTAAAACGATTGTGAATATTCTATAAGTTTCCGTACTTTAATCATATAACCATTAGGCATATTGTTGAATTTATGCATACTGAGAAAAATATATCTTTTTCTATTATAGAAACTATTTTTGGTGCATATGATACAATGTCATCATGCCTAGAACTTCAAGAACTAAATATTAGTTGAAATATTTGTGTTGAAAAATATGGTGATGGAAAATGTAGAAAACCTATTGCTCCTTATGTGTGGAAAAAGGAACAACGTACGCAATTCTTAATGTTGATGTCTCAAACTTTATTTCCTACTGGATATGTGAGTAGTAATGTTTGAAGGAAAACTGACAATAATGGCTTAAAAGGCTTCAAGGCCCATGACTATCATGTCATAATTGAGGATATATTACCTATTGTAGTCATATCAAATTTGGAAAAGGGGCAAATATTGGAAATTATAAGGTTGTGCCTAATATTGAAGAGAATGAGTAAGCATGCGTTAGATCCTTCAAACTTTCATAATTTAAGGGAAGAGGTTGTTGAAGTCGTTTGCTTATAGGAACGGGAATTTGCACAAAAAATATTCAATATTTCTATGCATATTCTTGTACATCTAGAACATGAACTAGAATATTTTGGTCTGATAAGAACTAGATATATGTACCCTATTGAATGATATATGAAGGTTCTTAAAAGTGTTGTTCATAATAAGGAAAAACTAGAAGGTAGCATGTATGAAGGATATTCAATGCAGAAGGCCATAGGATTTTGCACAGAATATATGAATATTTTAATAATGGAAATCGACATGTATGGGATGATGATGAAGACGAGAGATTTACAGGAAAATTTTTATAAGGAAATGGATGTCGCTTCAAGCTATCAAATTAGGAAAGAATTGTGATACATGACTATGTTCTTCAAAACACATCCTCATTTGATAAGTGACGCAGGTGAAATTTTATTTACATGATAATTTATTTATTTAATTTCATTGAATAGTTAAATTATTATCTTTCTTGCTATCTTGTATATTTTTCGTATTCTATATAGAAAATACGAAGAATATATTCAAATAGGGATGGGTACATCTCGAAAGTGTACACTTCAGGATTTGAATATTGGAGAAGGTTATTTTCCAAAATTTGATTATTGGATTGTTGGTGCAATTAGTGATGCACAATAAGAAGGACATGGTATAACTATAGAGGAAATTTATCTTTCATGATCTCCAAATATATCATCTACTTCTTTCAGTGGGATGTGGGCCTATGGTAGTCACTTAAGAGTGGAAGAAAAGGACACAAGAAAGGAAAATTGTGATTGTATTATTAGTGTTGAATTTCATCATGACACTGAAAATAAACTTTATCTTGGATTCATATAGGAAATTATTCAAGTTGATTATGGTGAGACTAGTCCCATATTATTAAAATGTAAATGGATCAAACCATCTACAATACAACTTGATGAGTATGGATTTGTATGTACAAATACACACCAAGTTTTATCAAAGTCTGGTGAGTCGTATGTTTCCCCTCTTAAAATTACCTAGTAATTTCTAATTGATGATGTAACAAGACCAGAATGGTCAGATGTCATTCAAGTAGAGTTTCATTCGAAAAGGAAATTCATGGAATATGTTGATATAATGGTCGATGATAAATGTACTAGTTTAGAAGAAACAATCGAAGAAGAAGTTGAAGATGAAAATAGATTTGTAATTGAATAAGAAACTTTGATTCCCAATGAAGAGATTGAGATAGAGAATGTAATGCATGGAAAAAGAAATATATTGGATGAGGATGATGGATAAAATGAAGTAGATGCATACAAGAGTGATTACAATTGTGAACTTGATGGAAATGCAAATCATGATGATGATAATTTGTCACCTTAAATTTATGGAATAAATTTTCACTATGCAAATTGGATTTTATCGGTTTGGCCATGGGATTAGCCAAATACCTGTTTTAAACACTATGCAATGTTTCAAATATGACTTTTTAGTCTAAGAAATGTTATGATTGGATGTTTTTGAGCTTCAGTGTTAAAAAAAGATGGAATACTTATTGTTTGACTATATTCCATCATGATGGACACACCCACACCCACACACATATAGTTTGTACATTAAACAATACTTTTAGATACATGATTTCACATATTTCAAAGACTATTGACCAATAGATTTCTATGCTTTAAATATCTTCAATGACTTAAAATTTTAGTAAAGAAATGATCAGTAAACTTTTTATATTTGATCAACCTTTTCTTTACCAAATGCCATCCAAATTATGCTAAAACTTGTGATACCTAACAAAAATTTATAAGGATGAAATCACCCTCAGAACTCAGTTAATTACAATCAACCTTCAAACAATGATTATTAGCGGTAGTAGATACCCTTTTTATAAAACTCTTGAACCATTGTATCAACATAGAACACAGATTTATGATGAGTTTATGTTTCAAATATCAAGTATGCCAATAACCTTAAATACTGCATGTCAAAATGGAACCTTGTCAAATTATTTAACAAATGTTGGAGGTGAATATGGTAGAGATCAGAGAGATGCCATCTATTTTCTTGTTGGAATTTTTTTAAGGAATTAGGCAAGGATACTCTTGCATATTCTTTACTGATATTCTATATCCCTGTTATTTTTAACTAAAAAAAAGGGCATTACAATAAATCTTTATACATGGATCTAACCATAAATGTAAGATACTATATATGACTGCCGTGTTTAAAATCGATGGCTTATAGCGTTTTATGGATAACCTATTTTCTTCTTTCTACATGTATTAATGATGTTTTTTTATAAGAAATGTTTGACAAGGATATGAAGAATAAGGGGGGGAACAAAAAATTGGTGAAAGAAGTGATGCAAATGTTGTATATTATGAGCATGTTCATAAAGAATGGATTGCAAGAAATAATCAATATTCGTCAACTCTTCGTTTGGGAAATAAGTAAGTGTTGACAGGCAAAATCAATCGTCCGTCAACTAAGAGAGTGGAACAGGTCTGGGGTTGTCTAATAACCCAAGCCATTTGGGATGAACCACCCTGACGGGTTTAGCGGCTCCATTAGTCGATCTAAGGTCCTAAGAAAACAAAAAGAAAACTAATCTACAATAACTAATCTAACTAACTAAATAAAACAAACTAATAAAACTAAAACTAACTATTAAAACAAACTAACTAATCTAACTATTATATATATACAACCTACTAACTAATACTATACTAAATCTAACTAATTAACTATATAACTACTAACTGAAATATAACTTATTCGCAAAATGTACAATATCCACAAATTACAGATTTAAATAAAACCTGGAAAACTCACTTATATTCTGCCCTAAGACAGAAAAAGATATTTTTGTCGATTTTATAATTTTATGAACAGAAATAAAACAGAAAAACTAACTAAACTAAATCACTAATCTAAACTACAAATATATCTAACTAAAATACTAAAATAAATTAATGAAAATAAATCAAAACTGACCTGGAGAAACGCTCCAGATTTGCCTTGTGTATGATGATTGTTTTAGCAGATCGGAGGGAGGAAACCTGCACTGAATTATCCAGTAGCTTCTCGTAAACGATAGCTGCAATGCTCTTCAAGTGTTTTTACAGGACAAACAAGACATAAAAATCACAACAATCATATGATTTATAAATCTCCACAATTACATAAATCCGTATGCAAAGATTTATACTAAATAATTCAATTGATGAAGAAGAGAAATTTGTCATTCATAAACTGAACCAAGTAATTGTTGTGTTTTTAAATGTTGAAAGAAATCGGACATGGATCATATTAATTAATTCATATCATTCTGCAAAAGACTATGATAGCAAAAGTAGTCTATAATCAATTGTTAATGACATGCATAAACTTGAAACAAAAAATTGATATCATGAAAGAGAAGGCTGTAGTAGAACATCAACTTCTGTCTCAGTTTGTATTAGAAATTCATAGCCTGGTTCTCCCACAAGTGAGGATGATCCTTATTACAAAAATAATAAGTATTTATAAGTTTTCCACGGGGTAAAACCTCTCTGTGGAAGTTATCAAACTGTTTACATAAATCTGGGAAGATATCCCAAGTTTAACTAAACTAAGAACCTAAAACAAAACTAAAAAAAGACACAAATATTCCCCTAGCCTGTTCAATATGTCCCATGCAATTCAAACTTACCTGAAAAGGACCAAAAATGAACAAGTTAGAAGGATTATTTATTAATAAAATGATAAAAATCTAATCCTATAGACTAGCTATAGAATCTTTCGATTCTGTAGCTAGTCTAAATAAGACACAGAATCATCATTAAAATCGATTGAAAATATTTTTAAGAATCAAATTCAATTAACATCCAATAACTATTTGAAAACGAATCATTCAATTTGAAATTGTTATACCATTCGAAATCAAACATGATCAAAATCAATCAACCGAATACAGAGATAGGTGTACTCTGTTTCGTTTGTTGCCAAGAGTCGGGTAGACAGAATCATAATCAAACAGTTTTGAAATCAAATCATATCCAATTTGAAACTGATATAATTAAAACAAATCGCTGGCAATTGTTATGCTTCCTCAACAACAGGAGATACGATCGAATCCAAACAATATCACTTTTCAAATCGTTATAAATGTATTTTCATACTATCTAGGCCGTGAGCGAGTTAAACCATAACTGACTCATAACTGTCCACAAATGAAATCATAACAGGATCAATCAATTAATAACAGAGTTCATAATAGATATCCGATCGTTTGTTATTATCCAAATGGACTGACAAGATTGATTTACCTTGATCAAAATAATTTCTTTTAAACGAATTATAACTGGATTCGATAGTGACAACAAAGTCAATCAATTCGTTTTGCAAATTAAAATCAAACAGAGCAGGTTTTACGATGCGGATCCAGCTCATGAAAATGATCAAACTGTCTGAAAATAAACAACAATCCAATCAAGAGGATCAAACAGCAAGGATTTAACATAGTCATAGCTAATAAAAAATCTTCCATGATTCGAGCGTGAATATCGTTTGCACAGGTTTTTAAATGAAAGAATTGTTTCCGAAAAAACAGAGTCGTTCTTCCCAAATTGGAAACGATCAGAGTTGTATTTCAGCTTTGAAAATTATATAACACAGCATATGTAACAACCAAAATCATGAAATCATTCGACGATCACCGCATACTAACCATAAGGAAATCAAATCATGATCGTATTCTAAATCTAGAATGAAAAACTTTCTTTTTAAATTGGATACAAACAAATTCACTTGACAGCAAACCATCAATTTTAACTCAATTGAACAAATCAAATCCAAACATGATCGTATTCTAAATTGAGCATGAGAAAATTCTTGTTCAGAGTAGACATAAAACGAATTCAATTGAAAGAAAACTATCAGTTTCATTGACTCAATCAGACAAACGACCAAATCAAATCCAAATGAAAACCATTCAAATCCAATAAAAATCTATCAATGGCTAAACTGGGAATGATCAAGTCGCGTATTCAAAACAAAATTCTGTTTATTTTTAGCAAAGAAAAAATATACAAGATGAACACATTATGACAGAGTCATTTCAAAATGTAAACAGAGCTATTCGAAGACCAAATTCGAACCATTATATTAACCTTGATCATTCACACAACTAGAACAATTTCGAAAATCATACCTATATGATGAGCATATGGCTTGATCACAACAATTTGGAGTTGATAATGGCTATGGCCGATTCAACATTCTTGAAAACGATGGAGCCAGTTGTCTTTTGCTTCTTATCAGTTGCTTGGAGTTTGTCTCTTTGGCTGGTCAACACTGCAACTTGACTTTCCAGCGATTGAACTTTTGATTGGAGTAGAGGAACGCCCATGTAATATCATTCCAGCCATAAATCACATTGGTCACAAGATGACTGTGTGGGATTTGAAAGTGCAGGTGAGGGTTTGATCATCTTGTTGAGGGTTTCATTAGGCAATTTAATCCCTGGGTAACTGGGATCGTTATTTTGGCAAGGGGGAAGATTCGTCACGAAATCATAAGGTGTTTCAGGGCATAAACCCTATGAGTAAGGGTACTCACTGGCTAAGAAACGTTCAATGTCAGAATCCGAATCCTCACTAATGATTATAGGCTTTGACTCAGCAGAGGGTTTAGGTTTGTTCCTAGCCATTCTCGAAATAAGCCGAGCGTTCTTTTTACCCTTGGCATTAGTAGTAGGGTTTTCCTTAGCCTTTTTTCTCATAGGTCTCTTTATAGCCTCGGCCTTCTCAGTTCCAACGTCTGGTAAGTCAATAGCAGGGTCGATCGAAGGCTTGGGAGAGGGCAATAGGATATGGAAGGGCATGGGTGGCCCGACCTTGGTTTCATTCACCACAGGTTTGTCAACCTAGATAGGGTCTGTGTCATCAAAACCATTTCGAGCGATGAAATCTCTCCAACTATCACCATGTAAACTCAAATGATAAACAGTGATAAGTTTAATAAATCCATGGTGGAACAGGCTACTGTCATCCTTTTCCCTTTTAAACCTTGTTGACATTTTATATAAGCTACGATGGAAGTAAAAGGGCATATTCAACGGGTATCCCATAAAATTCATTAACAAACGCAGGTGGTAGAGAAACACGAGTCCATATCGACCTTCACAGGTCACGAATTTCTTGACTATTATGAAAAGTTCATGCCATCATTTTTTGAGCATAGATATGGGCATACCTCTGTCACAAGAGGTGACCTTTCGGGAGACGAACAGTAGTGTCCATGGAACCTCTTCCACTTTTGAATTTTTGAACCAACGCTGGCCTGTGGCAGGTAACCCTGTAGCATAACTAATAAACTTCTCATCGATTTCCAACTGTATGTCACCCACCTTGGCTCTACAACCATCAAAAGTCAGGGCGAACTGTTGTGCCACAACTAAATTAAAACCCTCAAATCGTTGTACAAAGGTGAGCCACCCATTTTCCTCCAAGTCTTTGTGGGCATTATCAAATAATAGTAAGGCTTGGCTTCCGTTTGGCTCGATTCACACGCCTGGTGCCATGGAGCTGAGCACACGGTAAGTTCAGGGTTTGGATCATAGCGCACACAGGAGAAAAGTGCACGAAGGGTTATTCGGGATAACAGAGGTGAACGAGGATAAGGGCTAGGCATAAATGTTAGCGTGCGAAGGTGGTGGAACTTATCTCTTCCATGCAAAATAGTTATTTCCAATAGTACCACCGTCGGCGTTCATAGCTGTTCAACGTCATTATAGTATAGTTCAATAATCATGTCATTTTCCCAACCAATGAAACCAATGGTAAGTATATAAACCAACGCGCGCAATCAACGTTGTGCCATAGTTTTAAACCATCAACATTCAATTTGAAACCAATACCAAATGTTTAACCATGCGCCAATGTATTGTAATAGCTCATATCAATAGTTTAACCAATGTACCAATGGGTCTTCATGTAATCAACATGCCAACAGTTATGAAAACACGAACATAGGTGTCATATTAAAAGATATATATGAAGGAGTTAATCATAACCCCTATGTATTTTCATGAAACCAAAGGTCAAGTAGTTCAAATAACATATAAATCCAAATGCCAATGTATTACAAATTCAATGAAACCAAGTCACAAAATCAGTCGAAGCATGGGTACCGATCAAAGGATCTTGCCAATTGGATAATGATAATTAAAAGGTAAGTGCAATGGGCATATTGACAAGAAGGATCATGACAGTTCAAATAATGAATTCAATGTGACTTCGAAATACTAATTTTTCACGCTTACAATTGTGAAAACAAAATGAAGGCAAATGTGCAAATGTCGCAAAAAAATAAAAGTGTTATGATTTGAAGATTGCGACGAAAAATTGATGCTTTCAAAAGATTGGTGTAGGCAGATTATAAGACAAAATAAAAAAAATGTGAATTGGTTGCCAACAATGGCGACACACTGGTAGAAGCAATTATCTCTGCTAAAAGGAACAAATTCAGATTAGGACAGCAAAGATAATTCCAACTCAAAAATAACAACCAGAAAATCATGTAAACATCATGATTAACCAACTGTTCCAGCAGTGTTTTAAAAGATGAAAACTGATAACAGTCTTAAGACCATCAAGTCATGATATTAAAGATAAAATCTCTAATACTGTTGGCATGGCCACTGCTTCCAGCAGGCGTCCATAGCCTTGACAGGGTTTCCATTTAACCCACTCTGACATCTGTATCCTGCCAAGAAGTTCTGGATCAAAATGAAGGACGTTTTAAGGTTAAGAGGTTTCTTATTTATGAATTTTCATATACCTGACATTGCTTCGCTACCAGCGGGCCTGTTCAGTACCCCAACGAATTTTTCTTGGCATCATGCATGCATTTACCTGCTTCCATCAGACCTGTTCAGTATTTCAGCAGGTTTACAGGCACTTCCCACAACTCTTATTAATAATTTATTTTGTTTTGTTTTTTCATAGATATATATTTGAGCGGGGTGACGCTGAAAATCATGATATTTTAACATATTTTTTTTTTAGACCTCATCAGAATTTTTTAGAACTGTCCTTTATTTAGATCCAGAGATTTTTTATTTACAAAAACAACTTCCTAAAGTAGGGAGACATCCTCTGAGTCATTCCTTTACGGAATAGGGACAACGTAAAAAGATAATGGATGATCATGATGAACTTCACTCAGATATTGAAATCAGTAAACTTCTTTCAAACAACAGACTTTTCCAACATAGATATAAATTTCAGCAATAAACCATTGATGTTTATACAAATTTTCTTAGAGGTTATTTCAGTGAAGGAATTTTCTATTGTCTCTGTCTGAATAGCTCAGTATACAGGTGTGTGTATTTCAAAGAAAACACAAACTGATAAATTCAAAGAAAAATCAAAAACTAAAAAGCAAATAAAAAAGAAAAATATGTACATAATATACAAGGATTGTCATCAAGCAAAGTATCTTTTCAGGGCCTGGCCATTCACTGGATAGAAGTCTAGCTTCCCTTCAAGATTCTGCAATTGAAAAGAACTGGGACCCAACTTTTCAACAATTAAAAACAGTCCAAGCCATAAGTTTTGAAATTTCATGTGCTCTCCCTTTCCTTCGTGTGGTTTGTCCCACTTCAAGACGAGATCACCTACTTAAAAATTCCTATCAGAAGCAGAGTTAGAATCAAACTAGCTTTTAACCAATTGTTGATGTTGATCTAGCTTACATTTAGCTTGGGCTCTTACCTCTTCTAGCTTCATCAAAGCGTTAATCCAGTTTTCCAGAGGGGGACAATCTTCTTCTTGGACTTTCTGTGACAACTGAAGTGAAGGAAGGAGAATGTGAGGAGGCAGAATTGCTTCTCTACCATAAACGAGATAAAAGGGGGAGCTACCTATAGCAGCTTTTGGTGTTATCCTATCGGTCCACAATGCGTTTAGCAGTGCATTCTGCCAATTCTTGTGATTTTCAGCCACCATTCTCTTGATGATTTTAATCAAGTTCTTGTTTGTTGATTCTGCCAATCCGTTGCTTTGGGGGTAATAGATAGCAGAATAATTCAGCTTAATTCCATTTTCCAAAGAGAACTCACTCATCTTAAGAGAGGAAAAGTAAGAAGCATTATCGAAAACTAAACAGTCAGGGATACTGAAATGAGTGATAATATTCGAATTTAGAAAGGCAATTACCTGACTGGTGTTCAAAGTTCTTAGCACAACAGCTGCAGACCATCGGGTAAAGTAATATGTGGCTGTCACAATAAAATTGTGCTATTGTGAGGATAGAGGGTTGATTGGACCTATGATATCAAGGCCCCACTGCTGAAAATGGGAATCTACTGAAACGGGCTGCAAAGGAAAGGATGGTTTTTGTAACTTCCCTAATGCTTTCTGACAAATGATACATTTACGACACAAGGCATGGGCGTCTCTAAAAAGCATGGGCTAGTAATAAACAACTCTTAAAACCTTATGAGCACTGGTGTCACCACCAAAATGACCACCAGCTCCTCCTGCATGCAACTCTAGCAAGACTTTTTCTGCTTCGTCTTTTTCAAGACAACGCATCAGTACGCTGTCAAAACTTTGATGAAACAAAACACCATTAACCAGATGAAAGGAGGCAGAATTCAGTCTCAACGCTCTTCTTTTAGCGGGGTCTAGGTGATGGGGGGATGGCCCATGTTCAAGACAGAATCTTATATTTTCATACTAGGGACTGATAGAGTTTTGTGCGCAACAGATTAGACTTTGATCGCTTTGTCCTAGGTTTGACGTATCACTTTCTTCTTGTTGTCCTGCTGCTGAATCAACGACTAAATTGCATAACCCTTGGCCTCTCACTATCTGAGCTGGGGTGATTTCTAAGTCATACTCCTATAAGGAGGTGACCCAGTTGGCTCTCTTTTCTCCTAGTTCCTTCTGCACTAACAGGTTCCTCACGACTGGGTAGGGGACAATGACTTTCATTCTAGACTTCAAAAGATAAGACCGGAAATGCTTAACTTATTTGAAAATAGTGTAGGCTTGCTAATCTACTACTGGGTAATTAAGTTCAATGACTTTGAAAGCAGAGCTCATAAAGGCAACAAGTACTTTGTTTTTTTCGGCATTCTTTTGAGTTAGGACGACGTCATAGGAACGGTCAGAAGCAAAAGTGTAGAGTGTAAAGTCTTGAGAAAAATCTGGGCTCATGAGAGACGAAGCGTCTATTATGGCCTTCTTTATTGCATTAAAAGATTGATTTTCTAGGGTTCCCCAGCGATATTGGGTGTCTTTCTTAATCAATTTCTGCAAGGGTCTGACCATTTCAGAAAAGCTGGGGACAAATCTTCTCACGAAGTTAATCTTGCCTAAGAAAGACTGCATAGATTTTTTGAATGTAGGGGGGGGGGGGAGTTTCACGATGACTTGAGTCCTTTTGGGGTCAATAATCATTCCTTCACTAGACACAATGAATCCCAAGAGTTTACCCTATTCTACTGCAAAGATGGATTTTTTCAGATTTAAAGAGATGCCATATTTACGACATCGCAATAGGACGGCTCGTAAGTGAGATAGATGATCGTTTTTGTTTTTATAAAATATAGTCACATCATATAAGTAAACCATGACGGACTGATTGATTAAGCCTCGGAAAACAATGTCTATTGCTCTCTGAAAAGTGGCTCCAGCATTAATCAATCCAAAGGGCATTTTACGATAACCATAAGTGCCCCACGAAGTACGAAAGGTAGTTTTCAGTTTGTCTGGTGGAGACATCAAGACTTGGTTGTATCCAGAGAAACCATCCAATAAGGATAGCCTCTCGGAACTAGATACCTGTTGAAGGATCTGTTCCATGGGTGGGACAAGATAGTTGTCTTTATCAGATGCTCTATTGAGGTTTCGGAAATCGACGCAAAGTCGGATTTCCCCACTCTTCTTCCGGACTGGGACAAGGTCAGAAACCCACTGAGTGTGTCTAACAGGAAAAATTATCTTAGCATTTAGGATTTTATTCAATTCTTTTTGAACAATCGGTTTGATTTTGGGGTGCATTTTCCTCAGTTTTTGTTGAAAGGGTAAGGTTTGGGGTTTCATCGAGATGACATGCTGTATGATATTAGGGTTGAAAGTTTTGAGGTCATCATACGTCCATGCAAAGACATCTTTAAATTCTTTGAACAATTTAATGAATGCAGCTTTTTCTTGTTGAGAACATCCCAACCCTAGATTAATACACTGAGGATTTTCATTAGTTCCTAGGTTTACTTTTTCATAAGATAATGAGGAACTATTGGTTTTACAATTGATCATATTTTTAAATTTATCTTGAAAAGCATAAAACTTCTCTAATCTAATTACAGATTTTGGGATCGAGTTTACCATATCCGATAAAGATTCACGAGTTTTCGGCTCTGGTATTACCGTGAAATCGCGCAAATTGCCATCGTGTGTGTGTTCGTCTATCACCGCACCTTGAAAAGTTTCTTCCATGTGCAAAAAGTTAATAATTTGTCAATCGTCGTCAAATACTCTCCAGTTCGTGATGTTGTCGAGAATGGATGGTCGAAACAACAGCTCAACGAAGAATGCATCTGGGGATAAGCCTTCTGCAGGAAGAAGTTTAGAAGCTACATTAGATAATAAATCTTCTTCAGAGTTATTTAATCTAGGAATAGAATTTATATTGAAAGTGGAAAATCTATTCATTAAATTCCATACCTCAGACTGGTAGCTTTTGAGATGTGGAGACAAACAGAGGATAGAATCTCTTACCTGTCTAACCACTATTTCAGAGTCGCCAAAGACGGTTAAATTTTGAATGTTCATATCGGAAGCTTTTCTGAGACCTTGCAATAAAACCTCATATTCTGCAGTATTGTTAGTACATTCAAATTCCAACCTACATGCTACCAATGTTTTGTTACCTGCTGGATCGATAATGATGCAGCCTGCTCCAGCTCCTTCTTTCGACTTTGACCCATTGAAATAAAGAGACCAGATTTGATTTGCATCGGGCACATGGGATCATTGCGTGGAAACTGTTGGCTGCATATATGCTACAATCTCGGACTGTTGTTCTGGATTGGTGATAGGTGAAGCCTCGGCCATGAAATTGCCGAAGAGGGTGTCCATCCCTTGTACTTCAGGTGAATCAGCAGAAGGTGTATACAGTTCATTGGGATCATTCAAATCTGTGACCATGAACTTAAGGTAGTGCTCATGATTTACTTTGATTTTATTAGGCTTTTCATTTTCTAGAAGCCATAGATGAGACCAATCTATCATGAAATAACCGTGCAACTGTTCCGACCAGTCCCTGCTTAAAAACAGACCATACACTTCTGGAATATCCACAACAATTATATCAATAACTTGATGAACCTTGGGGTTAGACGATAATCTAATAAGCACATTCTTTAGTTCGCCTATAACTTTGACATTTGTTCGATCAAGTTGTATGATTTTTAAAGTTGATGGTTCAACTTCAGCATTAATATTTTGGCAAACAGACCAAGGCATCACATTGGATGATGCCCCTGAGTCTACCATACAATTGTGCACGTTTCTATTAAAGATATCGAAAGTTAAAAGGAAAGGAGGTACATTTTTGCGAGTACTAAGAGTGGTAGCTTGTGACTTTTTACTCGCAGTTTCTACGGCTACTTTATCTACATTATTTACATTACTTACAGGAAGTCTTCCTTTATCTTGAGGATCATGATTATTTTCAGTAGAATTATTCTGGGGAACTTTGTTTTGCACAACCTTGTTACCATTAGAATTACCATTTTTGCCATTCTCTGAGATATTTTGCAACATTTTTTGTAACAAAAATGGAAACTTCAATAACTCATAAATAGAAATGTTAGCCCTTAACTTTTTAAGATCTTCAACAACATCATAATCTAAGTTGGGGTTTACATTACTCTATTTAATTTCGGCTGATCTAGATTGCTTTGGGAGCGAGGTTGTAGTGTTTTCGGAAGAAGGTTTGTTTGTTGTCTTACTCCTGGTATTGGAGGGGTGTATTGTCTCGAAGTTAGCTTGAAAGATGCTATCCGAGAAGTGTCCAAAAATGTTTGGGGAAGACTCTTCTTCTTGGAATGTGTCTTTTTCAACTACCTCCTTAGGAATCTCAGGAGGCATCAAGTTATCTTGGGCTTCTAGAATTGTTTGAAGGGCGCATTGCAGGCTTTCTAAATTTAGGCCTTCGGTGGTTGGATTAGGTCGGTTGGTGGAAAAAGGCTTATAGAACGGGGGTTTGTAAGTCCCTTTACTCGAGGAAGCTTCTTCGGTCAACCTTTTTAAGTCTATAACTTGATTTGATAGTTTTTGAACAACTTTAGTTAAGTTTTCCAAATCAGAGTTTTCAGGTTGTGTTTTAATTTGAGCGGGTCTGGGAAGGAGTTCGATCTTCTTTTTGGAAGAAGAACTAGTCTCAGTTTCGTTGCTAGAAGAGTCTTTAAGACTAAGTATGTCTTTTTCAATCTGGCTGGCCTCCTCAAAGGCCTCTAACAACATGGCTTTCTTAGATCGTTTAACCCAAATAGATATACTTTGATGCAAAGCTTTAGTGTAGTAAGCTATTATAAGACTCTTAGCAGGCATGGAATCCGTAGGGATTCGGTTTTTTAGTGTTAAGAATCTTTGATTAAAGTCTTTAAATTTTTCTTTTGGGTTCATTCTTAAGCTAGAAAGATCCATGACTAGGACTTCTGGAGGCTTACCGTCTCCGAATTTTTCCAAAAAGAACGACTCAAACTTTTCCCAAGACACGATGGTATGGGGTTGTTGGGAAAAGTACCATGTTGATGCATTTCCCTCAAAAGTATAAGGGAACAACCTACAGACAACATCTTCATGTTCAACATTGCGGAGTCTTATGGCTAACATAAACTTTTTAATGTGATATTCAGCGATCTGTTTTGAGTCAGGGTCAAACTTTGGAAGCCATTTCTTCGGATGCTTAGGTAAAGGGTGTTGAGCTCCAAGTACGGCTACGACATCCTGATCAAGCCAGGGTCTAGCAGGGTTGTTCTGATTTTCCATTGGGGTAGTGGGTGTGGAAGGCCGAGAAGGGGGATTTCCTTCATCAGAGGAATCTCCTCTAGAAGAGGAAGGAGATGATGGAGGTGGTGAAGGAGGTATCCCAGATCCTCATGCAACAGGATTTAATATTGGATCTGAAGGATTCACAGTGAGGTTAGTGTCACCTAATTGTTCTCTGATATCAGAGAAGTCCAAAGGTTGACCCCACAGACGGTTTGGTTGCCTCAAACGGGCTAAGGCACTATGTGTTTTTATAAGAGATTGGCAGACAATGTCTTGTATGTCACCACTTGTAGGATTAGGGGTTGTTGGCTCAATTGTGATCTGTGGATCATTGGTTGAAGTAATTGTTGTTTGAAGGGGAATATTATCATTTGAATGGCTTCTAGTCACTATAGATGAGAGATTAGGTGGCGGAGGAGTCTTGCGACTGCCTCGTGCCATTAATTAATTTTAAGCTCTCCTTCTAGCGCCATTTGTTGATGGGCGAAATCGACCGTCCGTCAACTGAGAGAGTGGAACCGGTCCGGGGTTTTCTAATAACCCAAGCCATTTGGGATGAACCACCTTGATGGGTTTAGCGGTTCCGTTAGCCTATCTAAGGTCCTAAGAAAACAAAAAGAAAACTAATCTACAATAACTAATGTAACTAAATAAATAAAACAAACTAATAAAACTAAAACTAACTATTAAAACAAACAAACTAATCTAACTATTCTATATATACAATATAATAACTAATACTATACTAACTCTAACTAATTAACTATCTAACTACTAACTGAAATATAACTTATTCACAAAATGTACAATATCCACAAATTATAAATTTAAATAAAACCTAGAAAACTCACTTATATTCTGCCCTAAGATAGAAAAAGATATTTTTGTCGATTTTATAATTTCATGAACATAAATAAAACATAAAAACTAACTAAACTAAATCACTAATATAAACTACAAATATATCTAACTAAAATACTAAAAGAAATTAACGAAAATAAATCAAAACTGACCTGGAGAAATGCTCCAGATTTGCCCTGTGTATGATGGTTGTTTTGGCGGATCAGAGGAAGGAAACCCGCACCGAATTATCCAGTAGCTTCTCGTAAATGATAGCTGCAATTCTCTTCAAGTGTGCTTACAGGACAAACAAGACATACAAATCACAACAATCATATGATTTATAAATCTCCACAATTAGATAAATCCGTATGCAAAGACTTATACTAAATAATTCAATTGATGAAGAAGAGAAATCTGTCATTCATAAACTGAACCAAGTAATTGTTGTGTTTTTAAATGTTGAAAGAAATCAGACATGGATCATATTAATTAATTCATATCATTAAGCAAAAGACTATGATAGCAAAAGTAGTCTATAATCAATTGTTAATGACATGCATAAACTTGAAACAAAAAAATGATATTATGAAAGAGAAGGCTGTAGAAGAACATCAACTTCTGTCTCAGTTTGGATTAGAAATCCATAGCCTGTTTCTCCCACAAGTGAGGATGATCCTTATTACAAAAATAATAAGTATTTATAAGTTTTCCACAGGGTAAAACCTCCCTGTGGAAGTTATCAAACTGTTTACATAAATCTGGGAAGATATCCCAAGTTTAACTAAACTAAGAACCTAAAACAAAACTAAAAAAAAACACAAATATTCCCCTAGCCTGTCCAATATTTCCCATGCAATTCGAATTTACCTAAAAAGGACCAAAAATGAACAAGTTAGAAGGATTCTTTATTATTAAAATGATAAAAATCTAATCCTATAGACTAGCTACAGAATCTTGCGATTCTATAGCTGGTCTAAATAAGACACGGAATCAGCATTAAAATCGATTGAAAATATTTTTAAGAATCAAATTCAATTAAGATCCAATAACTATTTGAAAACGAATCATTCAATTTGAAATTGTTATCCCATTCGAAATCAAACAGGATCAAAATCAATCAACCGAATACAGAGATAGGTGTACTCTGTTTCGTTTGTTTCCAAGATTCGTGTAGACAGAATCATAATCAAATAGTTTTGAAATCATTTCATATCCAATTTGAAACTGATATAATCAAAACAAATCGTAGGCAATCGCTATGCTTCCTCAACAATAGGAGATACGATCGAATCCAAACAAGATCACTTTTCAAATCGTTATAAATTTATTGTCATACGATCTAGGCTATGAGCGAGTTAAACCATAACTGACAGGTAATTGTCCACAAACGAAATCGTAATAGGATCAATCAATTAATAATAGAGTTCGTAATAGATATCTGATCGTTTTTTATTAGCCAAATGGGCTGACAAGATTGATTTACCTTGATCAAAATCATTTCTTTTAAACAAATTATAACTGGATTCGATAGTGATAACAAAGTCAATCAATTCATTTTGCAAATTAAAATCAAACAGAGCAGCTTTTACGATGAGAATCAAGTTCATGAAAATGATCAAAATGACTGAAAATAAACAACAATCCAATCAAGCAGATCAAACAACAAGGATTTAACATAGTCATAGATAATCAAAAACCTTCCATGATTCGGGCGTGAATATCGTTTGAACAGGTTTTTAAATGAAAGCATTTTTTCCGAAAAAACTGAGTCGTTCTTCCCAAATTGGAAACGATCAGAGTTGTATTTCAGCTTTGAAAATTATATAACATAGCATATGTAACAACCAAACTCATGAAATCATTCAACGATCACCACATACTAACCATAAGGAAATCAAATCATGATCGTATTCTAAATCTAGCATGAAAAACTTTCTATTTAAATTGGATACAAACAAATTCACTTGACAACAAACCACCAATTTTAACTCAATCGAACAAATCAAATCCAAACATGATCGTATTCTAAATTGAGCATGAGAAACTTCCTGTTCAGAGTGGATATAAAATGAATTCAATTGAAAGCAAACTATCAGTTTCAATGACTCAATCAGACAAATGACCAAATCAAATCCAAACGAAAACCATTCAAATCCAATAAAAATCTATCAATGGCTAAATTGGGAAATATCAAATCACGTATTCAAAACGAAATTTTGTTTATTTTTAGCAAAGAAAAAATATACAGGATGAACACATTATGACAGAGTCATTTCAAAATGTAAATAGAGCTATTCGAAGACCAAATTCGAATCATTATATTAACCCTGATCATTCACACAACTAGAACAATTTTGAAAATGATACCTATATGACGAGCAAATGGATTGATCACAACAATTTTGAGTTGATAACGGCTGTGGCCAATTCAACATTCCTGAAAACGATGGAGACAGTTGTCTTCTGCTTCTTATCAGTTTCTTGGAGTTTGTCTCTTTGGCTGGTCAACACTGCAACTTGACTTTCTAGCGATTGAATTTTTTATTGGAGTAGAGGAACGTCGATGTAGTATCATTCCAGCCATAAATCACATTGGTCACAGGATTACTGTGTGGGCTTTGAAAGTGCAGGTGAGGGTTTGATAATATTTCTGAGGGTTTCATTAGGCAATTTAATCCCTGGGTAACTGGGATCGTTCTTTAGGTAAGGGTGAGAATTCGTCACGAAATCATAAGGTGTTTCAGGGCATAAACCCTGTGAGTAAGGGTACTCACTAGCTAAGAAACGTTTAATGTCAGAATCTGAATCCTCACTAAGGATTATAGGCTTTGACTCAGCAGAGGGTTTAGGTTTGTTCCTATCAATTCTTGAAATAAGTCGAGCATTCTTTTTACCCTTGGCATTAGCAGTAGGGTTTGCCTTAGAATTTTTTCTCATAGGTCTCTTTATAGCCTTGGCCTTCTCAGTTCCAACGTCTGGTAAGTCAATAGCAGGGTCGACCGAAGGCTTGGGAGAGGGAAATAGGATATGGAAGGGCATGGGTGGCCCGACCTTGGTTTCATTCACCACAAGCTTGTCAACCTGGACAGGGTCTGTGTCATCAAAACCATTTCGAGCAATGAAAGCTCTCCATCTACCACCATGTAAACTCAAATGATAAACAATGATAAGTTTAATAAATCCATGGTGGAACAGGCTACTGTCATCCTTTTCCCTTTTAATCCTTTTTGACATTTTATATAGGCTACGATGGAAGTAAAAGGGAATATTCAACGGGTATCCCATAAAATTCATTAACAAACGCAGGTGGTAGAGAAACACGAGTCCATATCGACCTTCAAAAGTCACGAATTGCTTGACTATTATGAAAATTTAATGCCATCATGGTTTGAGCATAGATATGGGAATACCTCTGTCACAAGAGGTGACCTTTCGGGAGACGAACAGTAGTGTCCATGGAACCTCTTCCACTTTCAAATTTTTGAACCAACGCTGGCCTGTGGCAGGTAACCCTGTAGCATAACTAATAAGCTTCTCATCGATTTCCAACTGTATGTCGCCCACCTTGTCTCTATAGCCATCGAAAGTCAGGGCGAACTGTTGTGCCAGAACTAAATTAAAACCATCAAATCGTTGTACAAAGGTGAGCCACCCGTTTTCCTCCAAGTCTTTGCGGACATTGTCAAATAACAGTAAGGCTTGGCTGTCATTTGGCTCGATTCGCACGACTGGTGCCATGGAGCCAAGCACACAGTAAGTCCAGGGTTTGGATCATAACACACACAGGAGAAAAGTGTACGAAGGGTTATTCGGGCTAATAGAGGTGAACGAGGATAAGCGCTAGGCATAAATGTTAGCGTGCGAAGGTGGTGGAGCTTATCTCTGCCATGCAAAATAGTTATTTCCAATAGTACCACCGCCGACGTTCATAGTTGTTCAACCTCATTATAGTATAGTTCAATAATCATGTCATTTGCCCAACCAATGAAACCAATGGTAAGTGTATAAACCAACGTGCGCAATCAACGTTGTGCCATAGTTTTAAACCATCAACATTCAATTTGAAACCAATACCAAATGTTTAACCATGTGCCATTGTATTGTAACAACTCATATCAATAGTTTAACCAATGTACAAATGGGTCTTCATGCAATCAACATGCCAATAGTTATGAAAAAACGAACATAGGTGTCATATTAAAAGATATATATAAAGGATTTAATCATAACCCCTATGTATTTTCATGAAACCAAAGGTCAAGTAGTTCAAATAACATATAAATCCAAATGCCATTGTATTACAAATTCAATGAAACCAAGTCACAAAATCAATCGAAGCATGGGTACCGATCAAAGGATCTTGCCAATTGGATAATGATAATTAAAGGGTAAGCACAATGGACATATTGACAAAAAGGATCATGACAGTTCAAATAATGACTTCAATGAGACTTCAAAAGACTAAGTTTTCATGCTTACAGTCGTGAAAACAAAACGAAGGAAAATGTGCAAATGTCGCAAAAGAATAAAAGTGTTATGATTTGAAGATTGCGATGAAAATTTGATGTTTTCAAAACATTTGTGTAGGCAGCTTATAAGACAATAAAAAAAAAATGTGAATTGGCTACCAACAGTAAGTAGTTATTCCTTGTACCTTTTAACTTCTATTCATATTTCATGAAAGTTGTTTATAATATATTTCATGATGTAGCATATATATGCTTTTGATTCTCATTTGATAAGTTTTTTGTTTTATAGGGAAAATTTGACTTCTAGAGAAAGAAAGCAGAATGAAAAGGCAAGCAAAGGAAAGCAAAGGCACATCGTTGCAACTCATGGTTAGAAAAATCAGTAAGTAGTAGTCCTCGTACTTTTCACTTCTATGAATATTTTATGACAATTCTATATAATATATTTGATGATGTAGGCCATCTATCATTTCAAATCTAATTTAATAAGTTTTTTATTTTATAGGGAAAAGGTTGATTGTACACAAAATGAGAGAAAACAAAAGGCAAACAAAGGCACACTTTCGGTAGATTGCAGAAGCCTACACCTTGGTGAATTAGCACATGGAGAAGATGCTGACAATACTAATGATAAAATTCCTAATATATCACATGATGATGATCATGTCCAAGATGATATTTCTAAAGGCGTGGTATATTCTGAATCTGAATCAGGTTTGAGAGACATATTTTTTAAATTAAAACAAAGATTTGAAGGCACGTCTGAGAAAATTGGTGAGAATATAGCTACTGCCACACCTAACGTGGCCAATAAGGAACCATTTGGGCCTTTGACTGTCAATGAAAAAACACATATTGTGTCCACAAACATTACTTCCCTTTCCAAATCACCCAGTCTTGATTCGGCTGAAGAGATATCAACTTTCATAAAATGAATGCAGAATGAGTCAAGGCATGTTTAGGTACACAAAAAGAGAAGCCAAAGAAAGAAAATCAGAAGGGAAGAAGCCTTATTTTATTGACATAAAAGACTATGAACCTATTGGACCAAATCCTGCAAGGTGGGCCTCTGAGTTGGACACGAGAGTAAGTTCTCATTTGGATGTCACCAAAGCCAATTTTTCAAATCAAGATGAAATAAGTGTGGATATAATGATTCTACAAATGGAAAATGCCATTAAGATTTTTGGTGGAAGGATTTCCAAAAAGTATTACAAGAACAAAATGAGAAAATTGATTAACAATTTTAGGCATAAATGTAGAAAATCAATCTTGGATGGAAAAGAAAGGGACAAAAACTTGACTCCCAAACAATGGGAGTATTTGAAGGAAAGTATGTGTGTGGAACAATATGTGAAAAAGAGTACAAAAGGGAATATAGCAAGAGAAAATGTAAGGGATCGATTTATTTTGGGTTGTAGTGGGTGGTGAGCCAATCAAAACATGTTTGTAAGTATATGAATTTTTGGTTGAATACATTATATATGGAATTTTTGTAAGTATATTTGTAAGTAAATTGTGTTATATTTCTTTTTTATCCATATATATATCCAACTAATTATGTGTTGATAATGATTTGTAGGCTCCAGAAGATAATATATCATAAATTTATGTGAGTGAAATGAATGACCATAAAATGACAGATATAGACAATTCTAAACAGAAGAAGATATCAAAACATCTAATAGAAATCTCATTTACATCTAATGAAGTTGATAAAAACCTTAACACATCTACTCTTGTTGACATCCATAGTGAGAGCTATAAACATGTAATGGATTGCATAAATGGGTGGAAAAAGGAAATTTCAACCATAGACACCTCCCTAGAACCAATCGTCACTTCATGGAAAAAAAAGGGGTACGATAATGATTTTGATGACGTAAGTTCATTATCATTCCCCTCCAAACATTTATTGACTTCAATTCATAATCTGATTTAATTGGTTTAGGTCTATTTTTTAGTGTTTTACTGTTATATTTACTATTCTTCTACTATATTATTATGTCCATATAATGTTATGTTTGATTTGTGCATGATGTAATCACATGTAGGATAAAATTAAATAATCTATCAGCATTGATGCACCTCATCATTCTCGATCAATGTGTACAAATCTTGTTGGAAAGGAATATCGTTCTCGTTTTGATGAGGTAAGCTAATTATCATTCCCCTACAAAATTTTCTTGAATTGAATTCATAATATTATTTAATTGGTTTAGGTATGATTTTTAGTGTTTTACTATTATATTTACTATTCTTCTACTATATTGTTGTTTCCTTGTAATGTTATATTTGATATGTGCATGATGTAATCAGAAGTAGGATACAATTAAATGATCTCCCAACATTGATGCACCTCATCATTCTTGATCGGTGTGTATAAATATTGTTGGAAAGGGATATCGTAGTGGTTTTTATGAATTAAGCTAATTATCATTCCCTTGCAAACATTTCCTGACTTGCATTCATAATCTGATTTAACTGGTTTAGGTCTAATTTTTAGTGTTCTAGTGTTATATTTACTATTATTGTACTATATTGTTGTGTCCTTGTAATGTTATATTTGATTTATGCATGATGAAATCACATGAAAGATAAAATTTAACAATCTCCCAACATTCACACACCTCATCATTCTCTAGTAGTGTGTACAACTCCTATTGGACATATTTCAAATATTTGCTCGGTCATGAGTGCATTTAATTTTGTTATATCAATAATTATTCATGTTTTTGGAATTTAATTGTATTTTTTTTCTTATATTTATGTATACCTTCTTTTGTTTTTGACAATGCCCATTAAATCCAAAAGAGTTTGAAGTATTCTGAGTAGGAGATGAAGTAAACATACTAGATCCATATGATGGTGCTATTGTAGGGAATGGACGAATTCAGTCACTTGCTATGATCCATGGAGTGGCACTTGGTCTCGAAGAGGCCAATATAGTTTTCATTAATATCACAAGTAACATCCCCATTTCCTATGAAGATAAAATTGATCGATTTGAACACTCGAAGGAGACAGAAATGAGTTTCATTTAGTGGCCATAGAAGTATTTGAGAAAATCATCAACCTAGATTATAATGTTTTTTGAATTAGTTGCGAACATTTTGTTTACTTTACATAGTCTTTAGATCATTTAAACTTACTTTACATAGTATTCA
>ML783971.1:114536-125845 GCA_009831015.1 Picea engelmannii
ATTAGAAATGTTGTTTATGCCACACCTACAAGGATTGATATGAGATTGATAGAGTGTGTGTTTACATGGAATTATTTCTATGCTCTGCCTTTGAATTTGATTTCTATTTATTTACCTTATTTTCTCTTTCTTTTAGAGTGAACAAATTGTGTGAGTGTAAATAGATTGGGCTTACCCACATTCTATTGCTTTTCTAGCATTTTTTTATCATCTCATAATTTGTTATGCTATTTAGGGCGGGTGAATGGAACATTAGAGTGTGTCAATTGCTAAGGCTAGGATTGTAAAATTCTTTATAATTCCAGGACATCTATGTTAGCTTGCGCAAACCCTGGTTATATTATATGCATGTGTTTAGTGATGACAATATTGTTATCTTATATAAATAGTTTAAAACTAATATAGGTAATGTGTCATTGGTTGATGATTTTTTCCCTTAATGATGAAATAATAATCTATCTGTTTAGTTTTTAAAATTGTTAAATTTTATATGGACTCATGTCTCATTTGCAAGGAGTTACAATATTTTATACAAATTATTTCATTCTTAGTTTTTTAAAGTGTAAGATTTAATTGAGTATAGATTGTGTTTTCCCTACCTCATTTTGGGAGTATTATAATGGAATGTGGATGTTTGGGTGAG
This sequence comes from Picea engelmannii, assembly GCA_009831015.1. Lineage (NCBI taxonomy): Eukaryota > Viridiplantae > Streptophyta > Pinopsida > Pinales > Pinaceae > Picea > Picea engelmannii. Next base: position 115,180 of record ML783971.1, read on the forward strand.
TTTTGTGAGGCTTCTTATTGATGCAATTAAGAGTTTTTTGTTTGTCAACCAAGGAACTTGTGAGTTTTAATTATGGGTGAAACTTGATTGTTGTGTGGCAGATTATGTGAATCAAAATCTCAGAGTTAGGAAGAGTAGATTTCCACACTTATGTAGATATCTCTATAAGAATTATGGGACAACCATCATTGGACTTAAGGTATGCATTCAATTCAATTTGTTTGAATAAATTTGGCACTGTATTTCGACCTTTAAGGTTAAAATTATTTCTTTTAGATTTGGAAAGGTGGACTTTTTTCTTCTCTGAATCAGTTCATTCTGGGACATGAGTCTAGAACGTGGCTTATATATTGGCAAATTTCACAATGAAAATTTGTTTTTTTCTTATACAAGATTTGAGTCTATGAAAGTTTCCATGTTTTAAAGTCATGTTGTGTGGAAGGAATTTACTAAGTCTATGAAATTTTCCCTATTTTAGACGTATGTGGAAGACCTTTACTAAAATCAATATCCTCAAAGACTTGAGAACACGTAAAATACTCACCTTGAGCACAAGTGAAAGACTCAGATTTACCTATTCATTATCTAACTTTAAATATAGTCCTAGAACAGGTCTCTTATGAATTAGGAGACTCACATTATGTGCACCATATTGAACAATCAAATGATGTAAAACTAAAGTGTTCATATAGTAAGGAATATTGTTATTTTCCTATTTAATTGGTCCATTCTAGTCTCATGTCTTAAAAGAAATGATAATTTTTCCTATCTCTTGGGAAACATAGTATGTTGTTTTCATATCTTGAATGCACATAATCTTCAAGAAAAAATAACATTATGAATCAAATGCATTGAGTTAAGGATTTGAAATAGAAATCTTGTTTTCCCTAAATGATGGATTCATTTGGAGACATACTTTGATAAACCTAAGATGAAATATCCAATGAGGTTCATCACTCATTTTTCTGATGTGAAGTAGCTTATACCATAAGTTTTTTTCATTTTTTCCATGAATTACCATTATATCATCTTATTCCTTACATGTACATCATGCAACAAAAATCCTCCTTCCTCAAATAGGGCTTGGAATTTGTGTGGTGTCATCAGGTTTTGATCTTGAAAAATTGAAAATTTAGAATGAGGAAGCAAGGTACCTTTATTTTCCTACATTCCATATCTCATGATAAAGAAAGGCATACTGGGCTAACAAATAAGATATGGGTTATGTTGTTGAACTTGTATGAGACAACAAACCATGGAAAGGTCTCATTTATTGGAATAAATGGTTTGTGTTGAATATGAAGGAAGGTGAAACGAAGACAAAGTGAAGAAATATCTATGTTGCAATGGAAACTTCTTTGATAGTGAAGTTGTGAATAGATTTTAGCTCATATATAATCTATTTTCAAATTATAGATGGTCAAAGCCCTGGCATATCTCATTGAGGATCAATTTTGGTGTCATAAGCAAGTCCATTTTATGTTTTCACATATAGATAATTTTCTCAAACAACTATCTCCAGGAATACATTAATAAACCTGTAGCTTATGTACACGTCTTCTCTTACTGAAAGGAAAATAATTTTCTATCAAACCAGAGAACAACCAAATTTCTACCTAGTCATATTTTATTTTTGGGCTTGTTGTCGTAAGAGTCCTTTTTTTGTGTGGGCTCACCATGCAAAAAAGGGAATGATAATATATAATATAGTTCAATTAAAAATATATATATATATAGTTTATAGTTTCAATATGTATATAGTTTAGCATGTGATTGAAACTATTGTTCAACATTTATCTCCAACATGTGTATCAATCAAGAAACAATTTCCCAACACTTTCCCAGCCTAAGGATTCTTGTCCAAGAGTATGACTTATGATGAAAACCCCATCCTCTCCTAGGGTATTCTCTAACTCTCGATCTAGGATCATTCAAATCGGGAGGTGAATTATCTGTTGGGCTCTTGTTGAACACCCTATTAATGTTCATAGGTCCTCAAATTTCTTTTGCAGGTCCAAACACTGAACCTGTGGGATATTACTAAGCCCCTTCTTCTTTGAAACAATTTTGGGCCCATATAACTCATCCTCAATACAAATCCTCATATGACCAAAGACTATGACTAGGAGCTAGTCAATAGTGTGCTATTTTGGTGCCTCTGTGATTTCTCCAAGCCCCTTTTCTTTAAGAAAAAAATGAGACTGGGCTTAACTCGTTTTCCTCCAGCGGAAATAGCATGTCACTGAGGGATATGACTAAGCACCAAGAGAAATTGCGCTAATTCGATGCTTTGACCTTCAACGATATATATTTCCATAAACTATGTCGAATATGAAATGTTTGCAGACTACCGAAACAATGGGAAGTAATATCAATGATCCTTAACAAACACCGAGATCGACGACTATAACTAGCTTGTTTTGGGCTTCGACGATTCTCTACTACGCTAAACAAACACAACACTTTGTATCTCCCGAAACTGAAATGCTAAAATACATATCCTCGCTCCATGTGTCCCCTTCCTGATAGACGGCCATGATACCTTTGGGACTTCGGTGATTATTCACCCTATCTACACGGGGATTTAACTCAAATGAAGTGCCACATGCCCAACTTGGGATCTTTCACCATGCATCCCCCTCCAATGGATGGTCAATATTGACTCTAACCTTCAGGCCTTCATGTGTCCTCAACAAGGATGGACTCAGTTTTCCCCAGAGTTCTGGAATTTCGAACCCCCAGATCTTCTTCCACCGGTCCTTTCTTTGATCTACAACCCACAACACTACAGGCCTTCAGGATTCATATATTTTCATTACAACATACCAAAAATATCCCAGAGTGTCTCCCTCAGAGTGTTGTATTTCCCGCCATGTGACCCTCATAATGGATAGCTGAGATCTTCTACGTTGTTTGTAGATTCGACAAATCTCTCTGTCCCTATGCACTTCTCCTCACTTTCATTTAGAGTGCTAAGTCTCCTAACTTCACAATATCTTGCCACATGTCCTCTTCTTTGGACGGCCTGGATGAGATCCAACCTTTGGGTCTCCGGGTATTCTCACTTTATGCGTCATGTTTCCTTCAGAGTGACGAACCTCTAGACTACATGATCTATTGACACACATCCCCAAAGTTGGATGATTGTGATGAAATTCGAACTTCAGTCCTTTTTAATGCATGACCTAAATAATACCAAATATACTCTAATATTCCAGCACGTGTCCTCTCAATTGAGTGACCGAGATGATTTACAGGTCTTCGGGACTGTGGGAGTCCTAGCTACTCCAAGCTGTTGTTCTTCTCCTGTAGTGTCTATCCTTTGGAATGCAGGATTCAGTGACACCTATCCTCGAATATCAATGGTGGAAATATAATTTGGCTCTTGACCCTTAGGGAGACCTCACCTCACCTTGGCCTAATTTATTCGGAGTGGTATACCTCTGGACTAATAATGGATCTAATGACACATGTCCCTCTAGCATTGGACGGTCATGATTAAATCATCTCTTTAGGAATTTCGTAGTCCCAATGACTCCACACTCCAAATTTTTTGAACACACGAATTCTGAAGGACTTCACTAATTAATGCTTGTGCAACCCTTCCATATATAATGGTTGTAAAATCCCCTGGAAAATATCAAATGGATCTCGTCCATTCAACCCTTAAAACAAAACCAATTTTCCAAACATTCAACATTCAAAGGGTTCAGAGGGTTAAAACCCATGCAACTTATGTGGATCAGACGAATGTTGATCCTTGTTCCTATATCGAATTGTGAGGATATACTCTCTTTCATGCATGCTCCTTCTTCTGTTGGAATCTGATCCAATGATCTAGATATCCTCTCCATCCTAGACTGATGGTTTTCATAGCTTCCTCCTCTGAATGAAGTATTTTTCTCAAATAATTTCAAAGGTCTTGGCCTTTGATCTTCTCCTCTGAAAGTTTGACTTCTTGACCTTTGCTCACATTATTTCTCATGATCTTTGGACTTTGAAATAAGTCCTCTTTTCCCTCACCTTGTGCTTCCTTCACATTATTAGACTTATATTGTCTCTACCTTTTTCACTCCTTTCATTGGTATTGCACACACTTGCGCTATTCCTCTTGAGATTTGAACTTACTCAAGTCCTAAGGGTCTCAACCCTTTTTCTCCTCTAATAAATATTTATTGTGCCCTCCTAGGAATTATGTGCTCTTCTCCTCTAGAGTATTTTCCAATACTTTTAGAGTGTTCCTTCAACACTCTCCTCATTGTCTTCACTCTTCCTCCTGAGCTTTTACAAAAACTTCAGTAGTGTGTTGGATTTGTTCATTCCTTTCACTAACCTCCTTGAGTCCTGAATTGTGAGAATTCACTTGCGTGCTCCTTGTGCTTCTTGTGCAGAATTGTACTACTCCTCTTGAGATTCACCTTTTCGTGTGCCCTCTTGGAAACCTTTCTCTCATAACTCAAAATAGAGTTATTACGCACTCCTTGCATTTTCTCAATGAACTCCTTGGAAATCCCTCATAGTTTTCAGTAACTTTTGTATGTTTTCTCTTTTACAGTCTTCCTCAGAGTGTTTAGTAACTCTAGTATGTTTCCACTTGCACAATCTCCTCAACTAAAGTCACAACAGATTATGTGGGAACTCCTTTCACTTTCTAAACTCACCCCTTGAAGATCCCTCAAAGTATTCAACAACTTTGGTATATCTTCTTCAAAGTGTTCAAAAACTCTAATGTGCACTCCTTGCACAATTATCCCTTCTTATGAGTTTGAGTTTGTTTTGGTGTGCCCTCCTGGTACACTCTTATTTGAACTCGAGAAATAGTTTGAAACAAACTCCTTGTGTTGGCTTCATGGAGTTTTCAATCACTTTGGTGTGAAATCCTTGCACAAGCCTAAGAGCCCAAAACTACTCATAATTTCACAACAGATAGATAATTCTATCTAAACCTAAAAATGTAGCCTACTTACACATCTACAACATATATGAATGAAACATAGAAACAATTTCATAAAATAACCATTTATCACACATAAAAACACAAACATATCATATGCAATAAAAACTTCTTTTGTATTATATTTAAATGTATCTGTACAAAGATTTACAAAGGCTAGACTACAACAGAGTCTTCAATGCTTTCTCTCCTATCTTCTCTTGAGCTCTATCTACTCGCTCATCAACCAATACTGAACTAATTACTATTGAATATGGATACATTGATATTTTTAAAAAAGAGGGGCTCCTCAAGGCTTCCCTCCATCTACCTCATTAATTACAGTCAATTACATTTAATTGCCATCTAGTCTAAATCAGATCTAGATCCACCTAATTGTCATCCATTAAAGGATATTCTACATATTATGATAACTCATCCTGTACAAAGACAATGGCTTGAATTTACTTGAACCTTTAACATTAAATCATTATTAATTACATTAAAATTTTTAAATTTGTGTTTAAAATGAGAGAGTTGTAGGCTCTCTTCCCTTGGGGTTCATTCCTATGATTTCACTGATGCACTAGCTTGATGGTGATTCATGAGGTGGAGAAATGATCCTACATCATAATATCGTGCTAACAAAATCATGAGCTCCTGCTCATGGCTCCCCTATTACTGAGGTTGAGATCCTCCAGGGTCCCATATCTAAATTTGGAGTTGTCCATCTGCTCTTCTTCCTTACTGTTCTTGTTTCTTCCCTTCTACTTCTGCAAATCCACCTCTGTTCCACCTCCTTCTTTTGTTGGCTTTCTCCTGCGTTGATCTCATCATCAAACTTATAATCTCTCCAATCTCTTCGTCAAGCTTCTTCATTGACTGGCTCTTCTTTTGCATTCTGCTCTTTTATTGCATCTCCTCTTCATCATCCAATTCCATCTTAACTTGTTGGATGCACTAAGTGTGTGCCATTACCCTTTCCTCGAGGTAATCCAATTCTTCACACAGATAAATGGGAGAATCATCCTGATCTCCCATGTTGATTTCATATCATGTGTCATTATCTTTCCACTCCACTGCAGATTCCACTTCTATAGCAGTGTCAGTGAGTTGTTTCTCAATAATCTTCTCTAACAATTCTCTTTCTGTCAGGGTCTCCAATTCCTCATACACATCAACAAAATCCATGTTGTTTGTTTCTCTCTCCTTTGTTGCAGGTTCAAATTCTGCAGTAATATCTTATTCATATCCCTTGAAAAATATTTTGATCAATTTTGTTGAATGCTCTTCTTCTTCTTCGATCTCCTGGGTATATTTTAGTGTATGCTCAATCTCCTCTATGATAGTCTCTATTGGTTGTCTTTCTTCTATTGAACCTTCAACATATGCACTGGTCTCTATTGGGCTTCTTGGAAGGAATATTTTGATTCCTCTAATGATTGGACTGTGCCTCTGATCCTCCTCCTTTGTCAACGTTCTTGGCTGATCCAAACTAAGCTCTTAGTTCCCGAGACTCTGAGACAATATCGTCTTCATTTTTGTTTGCACTCTTTGCTGATATGAACTCCTCTCCTCTAAGTTCATGAGACTTTAATATAGTATCAACTCAACCCCCTTTCCCACCTGGAAATCTGAAAGTTCACTTATTCCTTCCTGGAAGTCTACGAGATCTCTATTTTATCTCTCTTCCTCATCACTGAGGCTCCTTCCAACCTTTGGCTTGCAAATGGAAACCATATCCTATGTGTCACCGAGGTCTTCAATTTTCCTCAACGACCTCCTCAATACTTGTCGTTGCCTCCTGGCAACTAACTATTTCCCAGGCCACCTTTCTTTTTGCTTCATGGGCCATTCATATATCTAGATTCCTCTCACTTCCTACTACATCCTCAACATAAACCTATCAAGCTCCTCTCTAATCTCTCTGAGTTCTTTTTTAATTTCCTCTTTTCTCACCTATTGGAGGTCTTCTGTCTTATCTCACCTCTCGCCTCTAGTAGCTATTTTCCTCCGACCTATGAGAACATGACTAGTTGTTTTGGCTCAGCCCACTTGGATATCTCCTTTTCCTTCTTTGCAACTGAGAGTTTTATTGACTTTGTCCTACAACTCTCAGGGTTGACTACTGATTGTTTTACACTTGCCAACAATCCTTACAGAACATCATTTCTCTTCCTTCTTCATCTTCTTCCTGAGCTAAATTATTTCTCTGATACCACTTGATGCAAACCCCACCCTCTCCTATGGTATGCTCGACCTCCCGGTCTAGGATCGTTCAAATCAGGAGATGAATTAGCTCTAAGGATATTGTTGAACCCCATGTTAATGTTCATAGGTCCTCAAATTTCCTATACAATTCCAAACATTGAACTCGTGGGTTCTTACAAAGCCCCTTCACCTTTGAAATAATTTTGTGCCCCTAGCCCTCTTCCTTGAGCCATCTCCTCATATGAACAAATACCGTGACCTGACGCTAGTCAATACTGCGGTATTTCAGTGCCTTTGTGATTTCTCCAAGCCCCTTTTCTTAAAAAAAAAAAATATTGAGACCAACCTTAGCTCCTTTTCCTCTGACGGAAATAACATGTGATCGAGGGTTGTGACCGAGCACCAAGCCAAAAGGTGCTAATTCAACACTTTTGAATTTGTTTATCTATCTTTCCACTAAACTCCACCAAATATGAAAAGTTTTCAAATTGCCGAAACAATGCGTAGTAAGATCAACAGTCCTTAACATGCACCAAGATTGACGGCTATAACTGGGATGTTTCGGGCTTCGACGATTCTCTACTATTCCCAATACACACAACCTTTCATATCTTCTAACATAGAAATGATGAAAGACATATCATATCTCCATGTGTCCCCTTCCTGATCAACAACCAAGATACCTTCAAGACTTTAACGATTTTTCACCCTATCTACAAGGCGATTTAATTCCACCAAAGTGCCACATCCCAAACTTGGGATATTTCACGAAGAGACCCCATCCAATGGATGATCAAGATTAACTATGGCCTTTGGGCGAGTCCTCAACAATGATGCACTCAGTTTTACACAGAGTGATAGAATCCTTGACCTTTGGATCTTCTACCACCTGTCCTTTATTTGAACTACGGACCACAACACTTCGGCCCCCCGGGTTTCAGATATTTCTGTTACACCATACCCAAAATATACTGTAGTGTCTATCCTCCACATTGCTTGATCTCACGCCACATGTCCCTCGCAACAGATGACTTATATCTTCTCCATTGTTCAGATCTTCAAAGACTCTCTCTGTCCTTGTGCACTTCTCCTCACTTTCCTCCAGAGTGATAAGTCTCCAAAATTCATAATCTATTTGCACGTGCCTAGTACTTTGGACAACCCAAATGAGATCCTACCTTTGGGTCTCTAGGTTTTCTCACTTTATGAGCCATGTTTCCTCTGGAGTGACAAAAATACAGAATACATGATCTATCGACATGCATCCCCACAGTTGGATGGATGTGATGAACTCCAACCTTTGAGCCTTTTAAATGCATGACCTGAACAATCCTCTATATATTCTAATCTTTCAACATCTGTCCTCTCAAATGAATGGCCCAAATTAAATTCGGGTCTATGGGACTTCAATATTCCTAGATGCTCCAACCTACTATCCTTTTCCTCAATTTTCCATCCTTCGGAATGAAGGATACGGTGATAGTTGTCCTCCATGACCAATGGTTGAGATCTACTTTGACTCTCGACCCTTCGGAAGTCCTCGCCTCACCTTAGCTTAATTTCTTTGGATTGATAGACCTTCGGGCTAAGGGATCTACTGAAAACTCTTCCTCTGGCATAAGATGGTCATGATTAACTCTGTCCTTTGGGAATTTGGTTGTCCCAATGACTCCACACTCAAAATTTTCTGAACATGCGAAGTACGGAGGAATTCACTTATTAACACTTGCACAACTCTTCTATAGATAACGAATTTCAGATCCCCTGCAAACTCTTGAATGGATCTCATCCGTTTGATCCTTGAAACAAACGAATTATCTGAAATTTCAACATTCAAAGGGTACAGAGGGTTAAACAATGTGAAACTTACATGTATTGGATGATTGTCGATCCTCGCGCCTATATCCAACGGTGAGGATATATTCTCCTCCTTACACGTTCCTACTTCTGCTACACTCTGGTCCAATAGTCCAGATCTCCTCTCTATCCTAGATCAATGGTTTTCATATCTTCTTCTTGTTATAACCCTAAATTACACCAGACATGCATGCATGGCATCATGCCATCTTACCTTCTATCTATTCCAAGCCATCACTAACAACTCTTCTAAAAAACCATTTTTTTGAAGGTGTATGTGGCCTGCATCACTACTACCCGCATACACATGCTTCTTGCACCACTACATCCTGCGTATGCTCACAAAAAGAGCAAAAAATGAAAATTGCAAACGGATATAGGTTTTCGGGCTGTTACCTAACCATTTGATCGCCCATAGCCAGTCACCCCAACCTTTACTATATTTCTTACCTATAAAAGAAGTTGTTTGGGTCCCATTCCAAGAGAAGCATGAGAGCATAGAAACTTTTCCCATTTCAGTATTTCCCCTTTTCCCCAATATTTTTCAACCACATTGTGAGTCTGAGCTAGAATTCCTTCTTCCTCCATTGGAAACCCTTGCCATTTCCCTAGAGACAACTCGAGAGGAGAAGAATACATGGAAGAAGTTGGTGCATGGTGAAGAGGATCTCAGGACCGAGCTCGAGGAGAATTTGTCGGTCTCATATTGTAAACGACTTTTGTAATATTAATATAAAGAAATAGTTTTTCCATCCCGCCAAATGAGGTCTTAAATCTTTATGATTTGTTTACATTTTTTGTTATGATGTCTAACCCACTAATCCTTATATACAATGCATTCTTGTAGTTTTTTGTTTGTATTTTGGTGAATGGAGGTTGGCCTTTGGAGGAGATATGAAGTTGAGAAACAACTAAGAGAAAAGGGATCGACACTGAATGCAGAGTTTGCAAGATACCAGATATATAAAATATGCAGAACAGAAATGAAATGCTATAAATGACAGAATAATAGTAAAATATCCGGCATAATCTTCACAATACACATAAATGATATACGAAATAGCATCAGAAATAGCACTTTGAATCAGATAGCAATGTTCACAGGCCTCTTCGAGGGGGAAACCTCTGATCGAGCAGCGCTCTGTTACAATAATATCCCAGCTAGGGTTCTCATACCCTCGACTCCTATTTATACTAAAAAGAAGCATCTAGAGGAAGATCCTTCTAGAAGTGGAAGATTCTATTAGGTCTTCTTACATTCGCCTTATTCTATTTTATTGAAAGGTCTTATTAATATTGACCTTTATTACATCCGAATACATTGATCTACCTATGTGCGGGTTAGGACCTTAACATGTCCGCCCCCTTAAAAACATCCTTGTCCTCAAGGCTTGAGATGTGGAAACTACTGCAGAATGGTAGTTGGTTCCCAAGTGGCATCTGCTGGAGTCATATCTTTCCACTGTACGAGCACTTCCTTGATGGTTCTCTGACGCAGGCGACGCTCCCTCTGGTTGTAGCCAAATGGATCCTTCTGCATCTAACTCTGGAAGGTTGGTTTGAAGTTGGCACCTGGTTCCAATCACCTTCTTCAAGAAGGAAACATGAAAGACAGGATGTAGCTTCGACTGACTGGGCAGAGCTAACTGATATGCGACTTGTCCC
>ML783971.1:139455-175488 GCA_009831015.1 Picea engelmannii
ATGAAACAACTCATATCGGACCCCCCTGAGGTAATAGGACATGAGGGGGGGGGGTCCGATATGCATGGGGGAGTGGGTAGGAAAATTAGGATAGTATTAATTCATTTATTATTATTATTATTATCATTATTTGTTTGTTGTATGTTGTATGTTTATTAATTTGTTTATTGTTTTATTTAATTAATGTTTTATTTATTTAATTTTTTTTTTATGTATATAATTTGATTTTTATCATGTTTGTAATTTTGTTTTAAGTTTTGTTTAATATATGTATTTTTATATTGTTTTTTAATTAATTTAAATTAATCAAACACTAACCTAATGACTAACCTAAGAAACTAACTTAATGAGACTAAGTTAATTACTAATTACTAATTAATTAATAATTAATCTAATCATTATTTTATTTTAAATTGTCCTATTAAAATAACTTTATTTGGCTAATGAGCATTAGAAAACGCCACGAACCATTTAATATTAACTTAATTATTTGTTTATTATACTAAGTTTTTTTATTCATGTAGGGATGAGTGGCGAGTGATATGTAGTCATCAGGACAAAGGGGCAAGGGAGTGAGGGCACAGAGGTGGATGAAGGATGCAATAGGATGATGAAGGATCTTACGAAATGAATGGTGGGGAAAACAAAATCAACCGATCCAGATGTCTTCATCATGGGAGAAATGCAAAATCAATGGCCGAAGAATCAAGTTACCTATGATTATAGGTCCCCAACATAGGCTCCACCTGGGGATGGCAGCTCTTGTAGGAGGTGTCAAGAACCACTGAACTCTGAACATGCAGACTGATGCTTTATTCATTAGGCCATGGAGTTGTTGTAGCTACAATCTTCAAACTGGCTCAGATTTGATTGAACAGTGAACTAGATACTATGAAGTGAAAAATTCGTTGGAAACCATACAATACTAAAAAGATGCTCAACTAACTAAGCTTATTCAAAACTTCTACCCGCCCTACACTACTGGCAATTTTGTTGTTTTAAATGATACAATAATGCCAGTGCAACCAATCAAGAAACTTCTCTAATAACTCTTCCCTTTCAATTTTTTCAATCAATATCAGAAATAGAACTTGCACTGGAAACACATATTGATTTCAAACCTGATATTTGAAACACAAAACCCTGGGTCTGTGGACAATTCCAGAGACTTTGGGAATCAACGGGTATTATAAAAAGAAAAATTCCTCCATATAGACACCTACAGATTCATGATAAGCATGAGCTATCTCCTTATGTTCAAATTCAACAAATTCAACCTCATGATCTGGTACTATATTTATGTTAATAAGATCCTCAAAAAATTTTGGACATGCCTGCAAATGTTCTGATGGGCTTTGTAATGTGACTTTTGCTAAAAAAGACAATGAAGTTGCCTACCTGATCATGTCAATATAATAATAGATTTTTATCCCATGGATGGATGATGGAAAATGATTTTGACAACACAAGTCATCCAACACATCAGATATTAGATCCTGTAGAAATTGAAATGACTGTTGCATTGGTTCCACTGAGACTTTTTGATTTTATGTGTGTTCATCCTTTAACATATACTCAAGATTATTTTTCAAAAACTAAAAAAAATTAAAGCATAATGGTATAGAGTTATTTTGGGTTAACTGATAATTTTTCTCAGGCTTTAAGCTTTCATATAGAATTTGAAAATCAAAGTAGGTCAAGGGCTGCAATTTTGGGTTTAGAACAAGCTCCATATCAACAATGGCATCTTCACCTATTTGATCAAAACATTCTCCCTCTCTACTATTGACAACTTTCTTACAATTTTCTTTCAAAAATTGAAAACAAGAGAAACATAAGGGTAGAGTGTTTTCACTTACTCTGATATTTTCTGCACTTTGATCATTGTTGTCATAATTTCCATGTACAGATTGATTGTCCTGCTAGGATTGAAAATGATATTCTTCCTCCCAATCATATGTGGCTGATTTCTTTGAAACATCCAATGCGGTATAATCATCATTGTACCAATCAAGCTTGGGTGAATCATCCATGGATGAAATGCCATTGAACATGCATATCATATTAGGAGAATCTTCCTCCATCTTCTCATTTTGAACTTCATCTTCGACTGTATTGTGAATTGAATACATGAAATAATACTTTGGTGGTTTAGAATACTGAGGCTAGGCTGCAAAGTGTCTGGGGACATTGATCGTTGTCTGTTCTGGCACTATTGGCACATGTGGTCTTTGAACAACAAATTTATCTTTCCTACTAATCGTTTGCATCATCTCTTTTAAAGTGTTTGTCAAGACATCTAGTTTCATTTCCGAGGATGTCATCTGTTCATTTTCTATTCTATCTTTCTCTTCTTCCCTTAGCTTGGACCTCTTGTTTATCAAGTTAGCTTCCACATCAACTACAATCTTTTTCATTTCTTCAAGGGTTACAGTGTTCCATTCTCTTAATTGGAATGTCATCTCAGAATCGAAGGCATCTGGGTAATGCAAGTGAAATGATCCTAGGGGTGGCCTTATATCAATAGGAATTGCATGATATTCCTTATTGAATCTTGATGAAAACTCAGGTATTATATCCCTTGTCTCCTTTTCAAATGGTCATATTCTTCTAGGATGAGAAAAACATTTCTCATGATCACCCATCGATCTAAGAAAAAAATTACAAACTGATGGAAATTTCTAATGCTTGCAGCTGGAAGACCCTTAAACCAATTTTTTACTTTACCTTGCAATGATAGGGAAAACATTCTGATGCATACATCATCATCTTCTACCTCAAATAGATCAAGAAAATCCTCAAGACTTTGGATATGATTTTCAGCAGTGATTTTCACGTTTTCTCCATCAAACCTGGGCAGATTATTGATGTAATTGACAGGGAGGTCATGGAGAATAGGAGGCAAAGATAGAGGCTTATATCTGTCTAGGACTTTTACTGGTATAGGAGGTAAAGCAAGGGGCTTGTAGCTAACTAGAATTTCAACAATGGAAGGAGATAAAGCACAAGGTTCATGTTTCACTAGGCTTTCTGCAAGTGTATGAGTATGTACATGATCTACAATTTGGGGCTTAGTCTCTTGAGGCTCATCGATTAGCAGGTGGTCAATGCAATCTTCAAAAATGTACTTTTGATCAGGTTTAGAATAAGATAATACATAATTACAAATAAAACCAAATATGTCTTGAATGTAATTTGGGCTTGAGTACCTGATTTTTCTTAGTTGCTTGGTCATGCTTCAGGTTCTTTCTCTAGTCGAGTCTTTGAGTTGGCACTGTTTGGAGCTAATTAGAGTCGCCAGGTGAATGATCTCAACCTTCTTTTGTCTAGTCACTGTCCACGATCAGTGATCAGATCTGGAACTTTGAAGTGTACTACTGGGGAAATTCCCCAGTATGGTTGCCATTTTTTTATCACTCTGTAATTTTCCCAAGGCTACGGAGGAAGACACAGAGGCAATGTCAAAACCACTTCGAGTCTTGGATCTATCCCTTCAAGACTCAGAGAGGGATATCTTTGTCTAACTTAGAATTGTTTGAATTAAGATATTAGTCTATTTATGTAGAACAAGGGTTTGTTTATGGATTTGGTATGTTTGGGAGATTAAAAACTCAAATTTTCATTGGGCCATGGGGTCTACCTTTTTCGAAAATGGATCTATCTCAGACATATTAAATTGTCTCCACAGGGCAGGATAGAAATATTGTTGGATCAAATTGAATCAAATGAAAGTGAAGGAGAGGAATAGAAGGGAAATCCCATCAAGTAGAGGAGCAACTAAGAATTCCTATGCTCAACTTCAAATGAAAACATGCACATCATTAAAAGACCAGAAATAGAGTGCAAAAACAAATTATGTTAGTGGATCTTCCAAGTGTCCGGGAGTGGTATTATGAAACAACTCATATCAGACCCACCCTGAGTTGATAGGATGTGGGTGGGGGGGGGGGTCTAATATTCATGAGGGAGTGGGTAGGAAACTTAGGATAGTATTAATTCATTTATTATTATTATTATTATTGTTTTGTTTTGTTTGTTGTATGTTTATTGTTGATTAATTAATTTGTTGTTTTATTTAATTAATGTTTTATTTATTTAATAATCTGTTTTATGTATATAATTTGATTTTTATCATGTTTTTAATTTTGTTTTAAGTTTTTTTTAATATATGTATGTTTATATTGTTTTTTAATTAATTTAAATTAATCAAACATTAACCTAATGACTAACATAAGAAACTAACTTAATCAGACCAAGTTAATTACTAAATACTAATTAATCTAATCATTATTTTATTTTAAATTGTCCTATTAAAACAACTTTATTAGGCTAATGATCATTAGAAAATGCCACTAACCATTTAATATTAACTTAATTATGTGTTTATTATCCTAAGTTTTTTTATTCATGCAAGGATGAGTGGTGAGCGAGATGTAGTCAACGGGACGAAGGGGCAAGGGAGTGAGGGCACAGAGGTGGATGAACGATGCAGTAGGATGATGAAGGATCGGGCGAAACAGATGGAGGGGAAAATAGAATCAATCGAGTGAGATGTATTCATCACGGGAGAAATGCCAAATCAACAGTAGAAGAATCAAGTTACCTATGAGTATAGGTTCCCAACATTTTGGAATTTGAAATAAGACCTCTTTTCGCTCACCTTGCACTTCCTTCATAACTTAGGAATCATACTGTCCCTACCTTCTGCACTCCTTGCATTCTCCTTTTGCACACCTGTGCTATTCCACTTGAGATTTCAATTTACTCAAGCCCTAAGGGTCTCGACCCTTTTTCTAATATAATAAATATTTATTGTTCCCTTTTGGCACTTCTATGATCTTCTCCTCTAGAGTCTTTTCCAATACTTTCATAGTGTTCCTTCAACACTCTCCTTTCTATATTCTCTCTTCCTTCTAATATTTTACCAACAATTCAACAGTTTCTTGTATTTTTGCACTCTTTGTACTCACCTCCTTGATTCATGAATTCTTAGATTTCACTTGCACAATCCTTGTGCTTTCTATGAAAACTTGTACTAATCCTCCTAATATTTACATTTTGGTGTGACCTCTTTTGCAACCTTTCTCTCATAACTCAAAATAGAGTTCCCGCCCACTCCTTGTACTTTTTCAATGCACTCCTTGCAGAGCCTTCAGAGTATTCAGTATCTCTGATATATTTTCTCTTGCACAATCTTCCTTAGAGTGTTCAGTAACTCTGGCATGTTTCCACTTGCATAATCTCCTCAGCCTAACTCAAAACAAATTCCTCACGCACACCTTCCTCTTTCTCAATGCACTCCTTATAGATCCCTTAGAGTATCCAACAACTTTGGTATATCTTCTTCAAAGTGTTCAACAACTTTGATGTGCACTCCTTGCATAGTTTTCCCTTCTTCTGAGTTTGATTTTGTTCTGGTGTGCCCTCCTAGCATGCTCTTCTCTAAATTCGAGACAAATTTAGAAACACACTCCTTGCGTTGGCTTCATAGATTTTTCAGTCACTTTGGTGTACACTCTTTGCACAATCCTAAGAGCCCAGAACTACTCATAATTTCATAACAGATAGAGAAGTCTATCTAAACCTGGAAATGTAGCCTAGTTACACATCTACAACATATATGAATGAAAAAAAGAAACCTCATATTCATGAAAAATGAATTTTGTATTATATATGAATGTGTCTATACAAAGATTTACAAAGGATGGAATGCAACAGAGTCCTCAACGCTTTCTCTCCTCTCCTCTCTTGAGTTCTCTCTACTCGCTCGTCAACCACTACTATACTAATTGCCAATGAATATCGATACATTTATATTTTTACAAAAGAGGGGCTCCTCGATCCTTCCCTCCAACTACCTCATTAATTACATTAAAATTTTTAAATTTGGGTTCAAAATGAAAGGGTTGGCGCCCTCTTCCCTTGGAGTTTGTTCCTCCTAGTGTGTTGATGCATTGGCTTGTTGGTGCTTGATGAGGTGGAGAATCGATCTTGCATCAACTTAATTCCATAGGTTGTGTACTCTCTTTCCTTTTGTTTCTCTTTCTTGTTTCTGTTATTTATTCCTTGCCTCCTTTCTTATATTTTCATCCTTTTAAACCCTAAATTTGCTACTTTTTTAAAAGGCCAGACACATTATTTTTTGCTTAGAAGATACTGTGATATGAATAGAGATACATGGAAATATATGGTGTTATATATTTTCATTATTTTGTTTGATGGGATATTTTTAGTTGTCTTTGAACATTCTTCCAATGCTATTTGGATTTGGGTTTATTCATGTTGATCCACATCATAGAGACAAAGTTTCTTCATTATGGAATTATTTTCATGGATTTGTCTCATTTGGATCTTGTGGGGTAGAGTTTGGTTTCCATAATTTCAATTGCAGGTCTTTGTATCACTGGATTCATCAGGGATCTAAAACTTCCTACCTTATCTCTAAGCAAGGTCAACATCTTCCTCATTTTTTTTCCAGCATAGACTACAATAACACTTCCTTTCTCTCCTTCGAAGTGGCCCTTTTGACACCTTTCTAGTTACAAAATTGTTATGAGATAGGAAATGAACTACTAACATCACTTCAACAAATAATATCCAATCACATATTTTATAACATTCATGAGTGGATAAAGAGACATCAAATGATCAAAACTGAAATCTGTAACTAGTTTTTAGTTGATAGGTGAAAATATTTTTTATCTAACAATCAATTGAGTCTGGCATGATCGGATAGAGAATTTTTTAATTCATCAACCAAGGATCAAAATTCTTTATGATATGACTTGAACTATATGTACAAGTCTCATATTTTCTTATTACTGATTTTAATAATGATCTATAGAACAAAATTGAAATTAATTCTACAATTTAAGTTTAAATTACTCTACAAATCACAATTGCATATATGTTTCATAATTATAAACTCAATTATATGAATGGGGTAAACATTGAGAAAGAATTATTATCTATTGGATGAGATTCACGCTTACAAGAAGATAAATACAACTACACAATGGTTTGATTATAACTATTGATAAAGCTATAGAAAATCTATAGAAGTATAACCATACAAAGGTCAAACTAGAACCAATTCAAGCGACTTTCATGTTGAAATTTCTCTGACTGTATTTCATAAAAACATGTGCAAATACAAATCATATTCATAGAGGTGAGGTAGATATAATGCAAGCTGGTGGTACTTAAGAAACAATTATTCCCATTGTTTTGGGTGGGTTTTTTGCATGGCGAGCTCTGTCTCAGAGAAATGATGATCCTCAATTTGCCTCAAGGACTTGGGACAAAGACCAAGATGGCTTCGCCATGGGTGAAGGTGTAGGAGTGTCGGTCAGTTTAGAATGAAAAACCTTTTTTGTTAGTGTTTGTTACATGTTATTTTGATCACCCCTGTGATCAACTGACTCACTTCTTTGTTCCCTGAAGCTACTAAATGAGACTTTCTCCATGAGAAATTGAATCATCTTTCTTTTCTTAAAAACCCTAACAAATAATATCGTCGTACTCTGCTAAATGCTTGGGGTGCAATGATTATTGATCGTCACATGTTGCACCAAATTGGACTACAACATCACCTCGGGCTACTTGTTCTTAGGGTGTGATGATGCTCAAACAAGGGAAAAAGGTGAAATTCATGAAAGTTCTAGAATGAAATCTTCTAGAAGATGAGGTGGCCTTCGGTTGATTTGGATCTTACAGAATTCTTTGATTTAGTGGGATCATCCTAATATCCTCATACATCCCTCTTTCACCCTATATAAAGAGGGATCTCTCTGGGAAAGGCTAGGCTTTCTTATGAATGAATAATTATGTTGAAGATTGTACTTTGTGATAGCTTCGATTTAGATTTCCATGTCAAGTTGTGAATACTCTTCATCAAAGGAATTGGAGAAAAGGTGTGTGTGTTTAAGAAAAGGGCCATTGGAAGGGACCTTGAAATATCAAGGCGGGTTGTATTCTCCACTTTCATCAATATAATGCAGTGATACATTTCTTCCCTATAAAAGTGTCTCCATTTTTATTGTATAACTCCTTGATCTTATCCATAGGCTTTATTGGAATATATATATAATTGTTCTCTCCATTTGTTGGTTTGACATTCCTAACAGGTTCAAAATCCCACAAAATCCAAATATGGAGCAAGTATGGTACTAGAGAGGATCAAACGACATTTAAAAGGTATGCCATTTTCCTCTCTTTGAACTAGTGTACATTAAAATTAAATCTAAGGAGAATCTTGTATTCTACTTTGTTGTGTTCTAATTTCTTGTTGAAATTGGGGAGATTAGTTTGTGTCCGCACTTACTGATTTTTCGGATAAAAATATTGATGACCATACTAGGGAACACCCTATTTTGGATTTTTCATCTCTTTTTTCTTTTTTCTTACCTATTTTTTTTTTTTTTCATTCTCTGAGTCATTGGGTGATTCATGTTGACTCTTTGGTCTTGAAAATTCATTTGGAAATCCTTTCCTTTATTCATTGTTCCTTTAATTTCATTCATTTTCTCACCCTACCTATGGAAACCAGTGCAATGATATTGAAATATGTATTTCTCACTACATACAATGATACTTGATCAGCACACTGTGTCCTTTTGATGCCTACAACGATTCCTGTAGAAAATGTTTGAGTGACAATCTTTCTCTTTACCCAGATCTTCAATATAGTTTTGGGGTGAATTTTTGGGTTTGATTATAGTCTTATTACAGCCTGTTTGACAATATTTGAATCTTCTTTTATCCTTCTTTTCTTTTTTTTAGCTCGTGTGCTTTTGATATATTTGATCTCTTCCTTTGAGTGTCTTTCCATTACAAAGCATTGTTTTTATTTAGAATTATTTAGTGGAAGAACTTGTTTTTCTTTGATTGAATAGTTCATGTTAAAAGAGAAAATTGATTTGGGTTGCTTTGTTTTTAAATATATTTGATATTTCTTTTAGCTATATTTGTAAAAAAAAAAAAAAAATCTTGCCTTGCATTAGATTGGGAGTATCTTTACATTTGAAGTAGTGAAATTGCATGGTTTTTGACATTTTTGGTCTTGAATTCTTAAAAAAATTTCCCCCTCATAGATGAGGGGGGCCAATAATCATGTATTGGTGTACATTCCCTTTAGATAATATATTGAAGGTCTTGATATTGATAAGTTTAATAAAATTTTGGAACATTGTGCATCTGGGAATGATAAACGTTTTCTCCTTCTCGTAATATACATTTCATCAAAGTGAAATATTTTCTTTCTCATTTCTTTTCATTTTTTAGAGTTGGTCAAAACATAATTTAGTCCACACCATTTTCCTCTTGAGTAAACAACATACTTAAAATAAAGAACTTATAAAAATTGATTAGACATTTTTATATTTTTTGGTACCAAACTGACATTATCTTAGGGTGTAGGGTTTTGGAATAGGTGTGAAAGATAACTTTCCAAAGGTATAAAAAAAAATAGAATCTTGTGCTAGGGAGTGGTAAATATGCTTATTACATTTTGTCTTGGGAATCCCTTCTCACACAAGGGTCAATCATGAGGTCACATTAAGACTAGCATAGCTTCTCACCCTTCTTTGTTGGTCCTAGTGTAGTGAATGCACGTATTATTTGGGGTCACTTGAGAAGAAAATCCTGTGCAGACCTTCTCAAGGATATTTCAGGCTTAGATACCCTGCCCTTGTGCATATAGTGGACTATTTACTGCTTCCCTAGGCATCATTGTTGTAATTGCTAACGTTAGTAGCATATCTATTTAGAGTCTTTACACAAGGTGACTATAGTGGGGAAAGTATTCACAGTACCTCGAATCGATGTTGTCCAAACTCACTCAAGATCCTTGGAGGGTATACTGACGCAAGGTCGAAACCCTCATGGTCCAACCCGCTTCCCACCAGGACCTTCTACAACACGGCCAAAAGAGTCAAAGCTCTTCCACCTCCTCTCGGGAGTTCTCGCTACCCACAGTTATCTCCTCTTCACAAATCGGGAAATCGGCATTCGCGCTTTCGCGAATCCTGTGTGCACTCCTCATGCGCTTTGAAACTCCGAACCCCGAGCTCCGATGGTCAACGGTCAACAGGTCCGTAATTCGGCGATTTCCCTATCGGGAAATCGGCGTATGAAAAGTAGTGAATCAACTCACTTTCAAATCCCGAACGCCTATGTGCGACGCCACGTGTTGTATTCCATGTCGTCTCCATGGGACCCGTCGCCACTCGAGACTCGCTACTCCTCCGTGTTTCTTTTGACTTTGAAAACACCGAAGTGCCGAAGCTTGACTCCATAGGATCTCGTGCCACCTGTCCACACTCCAATTGACGGCTCCGATTAAATCGGGAAATCGCAACTCGCGATTTCGACGTGCATGCAACTCTTGCACTCACCAACCCCGATATGCCGATATGAAATGGAAAATGGTTCTACCCACGCTGGGAGGTTAAATCCCTCACTACTCCTCCCAGATCCAACGATCTCCGGGACTTCGCGATTCTCCCTAGAATTTCAAGTCATCGATTCTCTTCCTCTCGAAGAGTCCTTCGCTCTGAAGCTTTTCCTGCTCGAACTTCTCCTGGATATGGTCCCACTACCTTCGAAATGGAACTATCCCTTCTGATCTTGTAGACTTGGATTCCT
Source organism: Picea engelmannii (assembly GCA_009831015.1). Taxonomy (NCBI): domain Eukaryota; kingdom Viridiplantae; phylum Streptophyta; class Pinopsida; order Pinales; family Pinaceae; genus Picea; species Picea engelmannii. Next base: position 150,100 of record ML783971.1, read on the forward strand.
CCAAGAATCTCTCGAACACACTCCCTGTGCTCGACCTTCAACAACTCTCAACAGTGCTGAACTCTTCCGGGTCCTATGCGCTCACAGGCACAGCAAACCCGACCTTCCCCTTCTCAAACTTGCTACTGAGACTTCACGTCTGACCTACACTCACCTGCACGGTTTGAATAACCAAACACAACTCCAGAAGATGAGAATAAGAGTTTAACTGTAGAGCCTCCTCAACGCACTCTATGCGGAGGAATTCAACTGCACTCTATGCAGGAATCTCCTGGCTCAAACAGAGAAACAATTTAAACTCATCCCCTCATTCTCTCAGATATCGAACCTGTATTGCAATCACATATGCAACATACATAAGATAGGCAAAACAAGAAGCAAGTATGTAACAGCATAATATCAACAATACACAGAGAATAATCACAGCCATGGAATTGAATCAAAGCTTTCCTGTTAATTCAATATTTGTACATGGGGATTCTTCACCAGTTCTCTGCTTGTTCTCTCCCTGCTCCTAAATGCTCTGAATATCTCTCAATCTCCGAATTAATTACAATAATACAAAGGAGGGTGCCTATATTTCGTTTTCCCTCTCGAAAGAAAAACTGTCTAATCTACAGTTAATTCCTATCTAACAGCATTAAAACTATTAAATGCCTTCCTATCTATAATACAATACAAGTGAAATCGGCTTTGAATGCCTTCATTTAAATGGTGGCGCAACAATCTTCAAAGTAATTCAAAAATGTATGTGCTGGCGTTGTCCAGCTGTCTTCTTTGCTCCACGCGCTGGCTCGCTTGATGAGTCGTAGATGCTCCTGCATCATACTCCTCGGCTCAAAAGAATTCATGGGCTCCTGTCCATGAGGTCCTACATGGTGTGACCATGCTTCTGTATGACTGCCTCTGTTGCCCAGCTGGCATCCTCCACTGGGTGATTCTTCCATTTCACCACGTATTCAAAATACTGCTTTCGCCTGGTCTTCTTTCCTACTCACTTATCCAGTATATACTCCATCTGCGGCTTCTGTGCAACTGGTAATTGTTTCTGCCACTGAATCATCGGTTCTCCAGTTCCAGTGCCTGCTTCTTCAGCCTTGTAGGGGTATAAATCCGAAATATTGAAAATCGGAGATATTCCGATGTCCTTTGGCAACTTAAGCTCATATGTGTTCTCTCCGAACTTTCTCAGGACTCTGCATGGCCCAATCTTCTTCATCTTGAGCTTGTTATATGTTCCCCTTGGGAACCTCTCCTTCTTCAAGTGTGCCAGAACTAGGTCTCCAACTTCAAACTGAAGTTGCCTTTTCTTCTGATCGGCTCTGCGTTTGTACTCCTGGTTCGAATTTTGTAGTCGCTGCTTCACCTCCGCGTGAAGTTCCTGCATTGCCTCAATGAACTCTTCAGCTCTCGCACTGCTAGTTTCAGCCTTTTCTTACTCCCTGAGCTCAGACACTCCCCTCGGCTGTGTCCCATACAAAATTTGGAATGGGCTCTTACCGGTACTCCGATTCACCAAATCATTGTACGCGAATGCTGCCTGTGGTAGGATCTGATCCCAACTGCTATGGTGCTCTGTCACCAAGATCCTCAATAAATATCCCAGGCTCCTATTGACCACCTCGGTCTGTCCATCTGTCTGCAGATGGTATGAAGAACTAAATTCCAAGTCAGTACCCAGCTTCTTCCATAGCGTCCTCCAAAAATGACCTATGAATTTTGTGTCCCGATCCGAGACTATGCTTCTTGGTAATCCATGCAATCGCACAATCTCTTTGAAAAATAAATTCGCAATGTGGGTCACATCGCTGGTTTTGTGACATGGTATGAAATGTGCCATCTTCGTAAACCTATCCACCACCACAAAGATGGAATCTACTCCTCATTGCGTTCTCAGCAAACCCAAAACAAAATCCACACTGATCGCCTCCCATGGCCTCTCAGGTATGGGCAATGGCTGATAGAACCCTGTGTTCTGCTTTTGTCCCTTCGCATGTTGACATATCTTGCACCTGTCAACAAATCTCTTCACATCTTCATGCATGCCTGGCCAAAAATATGATTCGCTCAGCTTGGCGAATGTTTTGTCATGCCCGAAATGACCTGCTAAGCCCCCGCTGTGTTTCTCCTTCACCAAATTCTCCCTCATGGAGCAATCTGGAATGCACAGCTGATTACCTCGAAACAACAATCCTTCCTAGATCATGAAATCTATCCATGGGCTCCGATCTCTGAGAACTGGGTTCTCAGCTGCCTCGTATGCTTCTGCAAAATCAGCATCACCTGCATACATGTCTTTCAGATTTTCAAAACCCAAGGTTTTGACTCTAAAATCCTGCAGCAATAAAAATTTCCTGCTCAAAGCATCAGCTACTTTGTTAGCAGTGCCTGAAATGTTCTTGATCACGAATGTAAAATTTTGCATATACTCTACCCATTTCACATGCTTCTGGTTCAACTTCTCTTGTTGACTTACGAACTGCAATGCGTGATTATCACTGTACAAAATGAATTCTTTGGGTATCAAGTAATGCCTCCACTTCTTCAATGCCTGTATGATGGCATAGAACTCTTTGTCGTACGTGGAGTACTTCATCTTTGCATCATCCAACTTCTCACTGTAATATGAAATAGGTCTGTCATCCTGACTCAGAACCCCTCCAACAGCATATCCACTGGCATCACACTTGACCTGGAAGGTTTTCTGAAAGTTTGGCAGCACCAAAATTGGCTGCTCTGTTATTTTTCGCTTCAACAGATTGAAGCTCCTCTCAGCCTCGACTGTCCAGTGAAAAATTTTATGTCGTTTCTTCACTGTGTCCATCATCACGGTGCTAATTCCACTGAAGTTTCGAATGAACTTTCGGTAGAAACTAGCCAGTCCATGAAATCTCCTTACCTCAAAGACATTTCTCGGCGATGGCCAATTCCTGATCACCTATACCTTCTCAGGATCCATCCTCAGTTCATTTGCCGAGATTACAAAAACCAAATAAATGAGTTCTGTCTGCATGAACGAGCATTTCTTTAAATTTATCAGCAGCTTCTCCTGCTGTAGCCTTCTCATCACTATGGCCAAATGCTTCAAGTGTTCATCCCTGGTCTTGTTGAAAACCAGTATGTCGTCCAAGTACACGACCACAAACTTACCAATGAATTCCCGCAGGACTTCATTCATCAGCCTCATAAAAGTGCGTGGCGCGTTTGTCAAACCAAACGGCATGACCAGCCATTCGTACAAACCCTCGTTTGTCTTGAATGTTGTCTTCCATTCATCTCCCTCTCTCATCTGAATCTGATGATATCCGGTCTTGAGATCAATTTTCGAAAAATAATTTGCCCCACTTAGGTAATCCATCAAGTCATCCATTCTCGGCAGTGGAAATTTGTACCTGATGGTGATTTTATTTATCGCCCTGGAGTCTGTACACATTCTCCAGCCTCCATCCTTCTTCAGACTTAGTACCGTTGGAACGACACACGGACTAAGGCTTTCCCTCACCAGCCCTTTCTCCAGCAGGTCCTGTACCTGTCTTTTGACCTCCTCATTCTCCTGAGGTGTCAACCTGTACACTGCCTTGTTTGGCAAACTTGCACCGGGTATGAGGTCAATGTGGTGACTCACACTCTGCATCGGTGGCAACAAACGAGGTAGTTCGTCCACGATGATATCAGTGAACTCTCCCAGTAGTTCCTGAACCTCCTCTGGCAAGTTGTCCACTCTCGTGCTTGTCAGGACAATTCTCGGCTTCCTGACAACAAAGAATTGTGGATCTTCATTCTTCTCCAGCTCTGTGATAAGTTCTTTCCCACTCATGAGAATTATTGCACTGCTCACTTCCGGATTCACTTCTTTATATTTTATCGGAAGCAGTCTATGGGTTCTCCCATCCTTCTCCAAGGTGTATGTGTTCATCCTTCTGTCATGAACAACAATTCTATCATACTGCCACGGCCTACCCAACAATATGTGACATACATCCATGGGAATAACATCACACAAAATCTCATCATGATAATTCCCAATTTTAAATTTAACTAAGCACTGTTTAGTGACACTTACCCGGTTTCCTTTCTGTAACCACGAGACTTTATACGGACTCGGGTGCTTAGTTGTTTCTAGCTCGAATTTCTCCACCATATCGGTTGAAACGAGATTATCAGTGCTTCCACTGTCAACTATGACCTTGCACTTCCAACCCTTGGTCTTGCATGTGGTCCTGAACAGTCTGCATCTTTGCGCTGTGTCCTCCACCACCTTCTCGGGTTTCAATAGAACTTTGTGCACTGTCAACGACTTCCCGCTTCTAGTGTCCTCATCCTCATCATCATGCCTCTGCGCCTCAGTGATGTGAGCTTTTCCTCTGTCCATCTTCCTCTCTGGACAGTCAACGGCCTTGTGTCCATCCTTTCCACATGTAAAACATGTGATAACTCCTCCACGGCCTCTTCCTCTACCTCGGGTATGAGGAATTACATTGGCGTCAGCATATCCACCACCCTGTTCTTCCTGCTACCTCCTCGACACATCATATTGCTTCCTTTGTTCAATTCGAGGCTGCCTTTGGGAGGATCCACCTCTCTCCAACTTACCCTGTGGCTTCTTCCACTCCTCCTTGGGCTTCTGAGTTCTTTCTTGGGCAACCGCCTTGTCTCTGGGTTGACTTCTGCCTCGCCCTCACTGACCTTGTTTACAGCTCAGCTTCTCTTCGGCTTTTAAAGCCATCTGGTATGCATCCTCAACTATTCGGATGGTCAACATACTCAGTTCATCCTGAATGTCATACCTGAGACCATTAAGGTATCTCGCCACCTTCTCATCATCACTCTCTCGATGACCAGCTCGAATGTTGAGCCTGTAGAATTCTTCGGTGTATTCTTTCACCATCATCAACTTTTGTCTCAGGTTCTGCATCCGCCTGAACCGAGTGATCTGGTAATCCCTCGGAATGAACTTTGCCTTCATCTTGGTGATCATCCGATCCCAGCTCTTGATCTTCTGTTTTCCTTTGGAACGTCTATCTTCCTACAGCTCGTCCCACCATAAGGCTGCATGTCCCTTCAGCCTTGTAACAACGTTCCTTACATTTGTTTCCTCTTCGATCTCCTCATAGTCGAAGTAGGTGTCGAGTGCTCGAATCCAATCCATCAACTCTTCTGCATTTAGACTCCCCTCATAAACGGAAATGTCCATCTTCGTCTTCGAGCTCATCCTCGCAATAGCTCTAATCAACCTCTCGGTTGAAGCATCTTCTGCTGAGACCTCTTCTTCAGCATGTCCAGCTTCCTCTTCGACCTCAGAATCGCTGAAATCCCCAGCGCCAGTTCTGCGTCTCTGCGCAGTATCCATCTCCTCAATCCTCGCTCGGATATCTCGCATCTGGCGTTCCATCTCTGGATTCCCTGCCGGTCTACCCCTCCTCCGGGCGTCCCTGTCTTCACGATCAGGTGACTGCCTTTCTCTTATGGGTGGCATGGTGTAAATTTCTCTCCTCCTCTGCTACAGAAAACAGAGGCACTCCCACTCTGATACCACTTTGACGCAAGTCGTGAGTATCAGAGTGTTTTCCTTTCCTCCTTCACTCCTCTCGCCTGAAATATACAGACAAGATTTCAATGGCTCTGATACCACTCTGATGCAAGGTCAAAACCCTCATGGTCCAACCCGCTTCCCACCAGGACCTTCTACAACACGGCCAGAAGAGTCAAAGCTCTTCCACCTCCTCTCGGGAGTTCTCGCTAACCACAATTATCTCCTCTTCACAAATCGGGAAATCGACATTCGCGCTTTTGCGAATCCTGTGTGCACTCCTCGTGCGCTTTGAAACTCTGAACCCCAAGCTCCGATGGTCAACGGTCAACAGGTCCGTAATTCGGGGATTTCCCTATCAGGAAATTGGCGTATGAAAAGTAGTGAATCAACTCACTTTCAAATCTCGAACGCCGATGTGCGACGCCACGTGTTGTATTCCACGCCGTCTCCATGGGACCCATAGCCACTCGGGACTCGCTACTCCTCCTTGTTTCTTTTGACTTTGAAAATGATGAAGTGCTGAAGCTCGACTCCACGGGATCTCGTGCCACCTGTCCACACTCCAATTGACGGCTTCAATTAAATCGGGAAATCGGGACTCGTGATTTCGACGTGCATGCAACTCTTGCACTCGCCAACCCCGATATGTCGATATGAAATGGCAAATGGTTCTACCCATGCTGGGAGGTTAAATCCCTCACTACTCCTCCCAGATCCAACGATCTTCGCGACTTCATGATTCTCCCCAGAATTTCAAGTCGTCGATTCTCTTCCTCTCGAAGAGTCCTTCGCTCTGAAGCTTTTCCTACTCGAACTTCTCCTAGACCTGGTCCCACTACCTTCGAAACGGAACTGTCCCTCCTGATCTTGTAGACTTGGATTCCTCCAAGAATCTCTCGAACACACTCCCTGTGCTCGACCTTCAACAACTCTCAATAGTGTTGAAGTCTTCCGGGTCCTATGCGCTCACAGCCATAGCAAACCCGGCCTTCCCCTTCTCAAACTTGCTACTGAGACTTCACGTCCAACCTGCACTCACCTGCATGGTTCAAATAACCAAACACAACTCCAGAAGATGAGAATAAGAGTTTAACTGTAGAGCCTCCTCAACACACTCTATGCGGAGGAATTCAACTGCACTCTATGCAGGAATCTCCTGGCTCAAACAGAGAAACAATTTAAACTCATCCCCTCATTCTATCAGATATCTAACTTGTATTGCAATCACATACACAACATACAGAAGATAGGAAAAATAAGAAGCAAGTATGCAATAGCATAATATCAACAATACACAGAGAATAATCACAGCCATGGAATTGAATCAAAGCTTTCCTGTTAATTCAATATCTGTACATGGGATTCTTCACCAGTTCTCTGCTTGTTCTCTCCCTACTCGTGAATGCTCTGAATATCTCTCAATCTCCGAATGAATTACAATAATACAAAGGAGGGTGCCTATATTCTGTTTTCCCTCTCTAAAGCAAAACTGTCTAATCTACAGTTAATTCCTATCTAACAACATTAAAACTATTAAATGTCTTCCTATCTATAATACAATACAAGTGCGCTCGGCTTTGAATGCCTTCATTTAAATGGCGGCGCAACAATATTCAAAGTAATTCAAAAATGTATGTGTTGGCGTTGTCCAACTGTCTTCTTTGCTCCACGCGCTAGCTCGCTTGATGAGTCGTAGATGCTCCTGCATCATATACCCACGATTATGTGTGGGATATTTCACCAGGGTGTAATTTCTTTAAGAAGGTTGTCAACATAACTTTTCCACCCACTCTATCTCATTCCCTTATTACATTGTTCTCACAATGTTGGATTTCATCACCAACTAGTGCACTCATTGTGAGAAGGTTTTGTTTGTTTTCTTGCTTCCTAGATTTTTAGCGTGTGTTGTTTATTTTCCCTAGTAGAATCTAGGTTGTTTATGTCTTTAATGGTGTCAGTTTCCAAATTGAACAATGAAGAAATCCCTACTCTCTAGGAACCTTTTTTTTTTCCTTCTTACGGAAACTTTGGTACTCCTTACATCGCTACTTTTAACCTTCTAGGTATCACAATTGGATTACTGGTATGGTTGTTTTCCACTCAGGTAATCCCCAATGCAGCTAGTGCTTCGGTTGTAAGAAATTTCCCCCAAGAGAATAAACCTCATGTTGATCCTTCACCTTCTTCACCAGTAAGATCTTCTTTTCCTTCTTCACTTCTAAGGACTTCTTCCGTTTCATCTTCTCCACTAAGTGAAAGCTATGAGTCTAGTAACCCAGTGGATAAGAAGAAGAAGAAAATGAAGATTAAGAAGAAGAAAATAAGAAAGGGTCCAAACCTCCAATCACTACTGGGCATGTTTGAAAACCACCAGTTACTGATAATCATGTTGGGAGTGTTGATGATGCTAATAGCACCCAAATGACCTGTAATCCCAATTACCCTTGCAGGCTTTGTAAGGGTATCCATCTTTTTAAGGATTTCCCTGGTCTATCCAAGGTTATAGAAGCATGGTCTACACATCTTCGCCAACCCATGTCTTCAACCTTTGACCAACACGTTTATTACCTCCCTTCAACTAGTCAATATACTATTGGGAAGAATAAAAGTAGAGTCAAGTTTCCTTGTAGGTTATGCAGAGGGAGTCATTAAACACACATTTTCCCTCGTATGGACGAAGACTAGAAATTACTAAAAGATATGATTATTTCCCAACCTCAACTTCTGAATGCTTACCGTAACCTTAGTCTCAACCCACCTGTAGTTGATGGGATGATCAATCTGATCCCTTAGTCGGTCAGTCCGGTTGACCAGGTAGTCAATCTAGTCACATACTTCATTGAACCAGTTAAAAAAGTGATTGATCCGATCTCCTCCTCGTTCGATCTCATTCTCTCCTTAGAGAGTGTAACCCAACTGGTCGATCTGTTTCCACCTGTTGATCCCATTCTCCCCTTGGATAATGAAATCTAAGTGGTTGATTTGGTCCCATCATTGGTGAATTCTACTCTCCCGTTAGAGAGTAAACCTAATACTGCTCATGTTTTTCTTGTTGGTACAAAAACTATCATGTTTGGGGGAATTCCTCCTTATCCTATGGAACCTCCTCCAAGTAATGAGTTCATCCTTTTTGATTGGGGTGTGCTAAATGGACCTCGTCTTCCCTCTCACATTCCTTTCAAGATTGCAATACAATTTTGTATTCAGTACATTCCTCAGACCTTGATAGACAAAGGTGCCATTAATATTTTTTCCTCTATTGCTTGGCACACTTTGGGTTCTCCTTAAATTTTAACAGAAGAACCAATCAAAGCTTGGGGACCCTTCCTCAGTTTCTGGTAACTTTGGGAGGGAAAATTGTCTTTATTGACATCAAGGTAGTCCAATACCCCTTGGATTTAAAATTTCTCATTTGGTGAGATTATGTCTATTCCATGAAAGCTATTGTGTCCACTCTTTTTCGTGTGATATATTTTCCTCACAATGGAAGAACTGTGACTATTGACCAACTTTCGTTTGTTGGCCCTCACTTGACCATAAACCTATTGACCTCCCTAACATTTATTATATGAAGACGATATCACCCCCTCCACAAGTCAATTATGTGGCGTTGTCTCCCATGCCTTTAGTTGTCGATGAAGATGAGCCTCTCACTGTAAGATCAGTCTCTTATGACTTGGATCTGGTAGTTGACATGGTGATCTCATCAATAGGGCTATTCGATCCTGACCTCCTTATTCCTATCACAACCCTAGACATATGTTCCTTCTAGAGTGTGTTTCTTCCATCGAGTGAATATCTCTTGGAAACCATGACCGAGATTTGTCCCTTGACATGGTTTCCTTCCAGAGAATTTTCATCTTGTAATCCATGATCAAGAAAAGGACTTTGAGAATGATTTTTTGATTTAAATCTGATTAAAAAATGAAACTATCTTCAAGGATAGTTTTGCATCTCTGTTGCAAACTCATTAAAAAATTAGATAGATCTTACGAGGATAGATTTTGCATCTCTATGGAAACCTCATTAAAAAATGAAACAAAGGTTACCAACATAGTTCTTATAGTACGTCAATCTCACTAAACAATGAAATAAAGATCTGGGGATTGAACTTGTATTCACGAGCATAACTTTTCCTCTTTATGGAAATCTTGTTAAAAAATGAAATAGATTTCACCCCTTTTCGGTTGATTCAAGTACTTCATTACGTATATTATTTGAATATTCATTTCATCCACCTATGCTTTTGGATGGAAAAAAACTTGGGAGGAAACGTTGACAGCCTTTGGACGTCATGTTGAAGTTAAGCCACTAGCTTCTTAAGATAGGGGCTAAGTACCAACCATCCCTAGATAATGCATTGGGAAGTCACACGCATAGTTTTCTCTGGTTCAATCTTGTGTCAAAATAAAATCACTTGCCTCAAGCATAATTTCCTCTAGTTCAAGCTTGTGTAAAAATGAAACCATCTAACTCAAGAATAATTTCCTCTGGTTCAATCTTGTGTAAAAATGAAATCAGGTCCAAGCATAGTTTTGGCTAGTTTTAAGCTTGTGTAAAAATAAATTCTATCCCAAGCATAGTTTTGTTTTGTTTTAAGCTTGCATAAAAATGAAAACAACCCCGAGCTTAGTATTTTTTCTTTCTCATGCTCGTAAATACCTGAGAATGTAATCGAGGAAACTTTTATAACATTTTTGGACTTGTAAAGGTTACACGAAAAATAAACCCTCTAGAATTCCCTTTAAGCTCTTTTCAAACTCTCCAAACATGAAAATATTTCCGAGCGATATTGTTCTTTTCACGCTCATTAAAGGATTTAAAGAAAACGTTTCTTGAGAAATAGATTATATATTTTTTGGTCTCATCATACTACTTTACGAAAAATGACATTTTAGAGTTTTCTTTAAGTGTTTTTCAGACTCTCTAAATATGAAAATACCACTGAGTTTACTTTATTTTTACTCTTAAAAAAAACATTGAAAGCCCCATATGGGACCGAACCACTCCTTCTTAGGGTTTGTTAAAAATACTCCGAGGAAATCATCCGAAGGATGAACTTAGACTACAAGAATATGTTATCCTCCTCAAGCTTGCATAACAATAAAGAGGTACTTTATAGAAATGGTGGGGGAAAATTGGGAAAAAAATGTATATCTGTATCTCTTTTAGTGGCATTAATTCTCTCTTGAGAATGACACCCCTCTTCATCATTGTACCGGGTTGGGAAATCCATTTGTCTCTCATTTGACCATCCAGAAGTCTATATGTTGAGTCCTCCTATATTCAATGCTTCCAAGAAAATTTCCATGTCGTTTGTATGTTCAAGGAAAGTTCAACCTAAATAAGCCTTCTATCGATTCATCCATTTGAAGTCCTCAAGATCTTACCATGTGGGCCTTCCCTGAGTCAGTTCTGAATCACTTTACAATCTGATCTACTTCAAATATGTTACATATTTCATGCCATTGATGGGGGATACATTAAGGTCCTCTTGTCACAATTCCTTTCATGTCGATTTCAACTCATTATCCGAGAATTAGACTTAGAAATTAGTTCTTACCTTGGAACCTGCATGCCTCAATGGAAGGTCTCCTCATTTTAAATAGTGGGTCCACATCATTGGCCCCTGATTGGAAGATTCCATCGAATGTTCAACCTCAACTCATTAATACACATTTGTTATATTATACTAAAGTATATTGGGTGTCATTGACATCAATGTTTATTTCCCTCACACTTTTTAATGTTATCCATTAATTACTTGTAATCAAGTGGTTTCTACCATGTTCGACTTCAACACCTGCAATCACATGGCTAGATTTGTACTTCGGGACGATGGGAATGAATACCCTGGATCTCACCATATTGATCCAGTTTGCAATGGAGCATTCATAAGTTTGCACTGACACATAGATCCACCGTGTATGTCTCATGGCTATGTCAAAATTTGATTTTTTATAGCATAGATCCACAGTGTATTTCTCGTGGCTATGGTGAATCATGATGACATAGATCCAGAGTGTATGTTTTGTGGCCATGAATCACTTGACACTTATGATTAGAGTCACTTGTAGTCTGATTACGGGAATGCCTACCTTAGAAAATAGTATATTATTATGCATATGCTTGATTTTTTGCAATTTCCCAACCGATGCGCTCCTTGTTCTCAACACACACATTCCACAAAGTATTTCAGTTGTCACATGTTCCAACCTCATTCTTTGGGGGTAATTTTGTTACAAATTATTTTGGTCACTCATGTTATCAACTGATGATATCTGTATGACTCACTCCTATGTTCCTTGATGCTACGAAATGAGACTTTCTCCATGATAAATTGAATCATCTTTATTTTTGTAAAAACCCTATAAAAGGAGATCATCACACCCTGCTAAATTCTTGGGGTGTGACGATTCTTGATCATCGCATGTTGCACCAAATTGGAATACAGAGTCATCGTAGGCTTGTTTTTCTTAGGGTGCGATGATGCTGAAACAAGGGAAAAAGGTGAAAATCACAAAAGTTCTATAATGGAATCTTTTAGAAGATGAGGTGGCTTCCAATCGTTTTGGATCATACTCACTTATCTGATTTAGTGGGATCATCCTAATATCCTCATCCATCCCTATTTCAACCTATATAAATATGGATCTCTCATGGGAAAGGCTAGGCTTGCTTTTGCATGAATAATTATGTTGAAGATTGTACTTGTGATAGCTTCGCTTTAGCTTTCCAAGTCAGGTTGTGAATAATCTTCATCAAAAGCATTGGAGAAAATGTGTTTGTGTTGAAGAAAAACCCCATTGGAAGGGACCTTGCAACATCAAGGCATAGTTTGTATTCTTCACTTTCATAAATATAATGCAATGATACATTTCCTCCCTCTAAAAGTGTCTCCATTTGTATTGTATAACTCCTTGATCTTATACATAGGCTTCATTGGAATATATGTATCATTTTTCTCTCTCAGTGTCTCCATTTGTATTATATAACTCCTTGATGTTATGCATAGGCTTCATTGGAGTATATGTATCATTGTTCTCTCTCTTTGTTGGTTTTTGCTTCTTAACAGTTTCAGCATCCCACAAATCCAAAGATGGAGAAAGGACAATACTAGCGAGGATCAAATGACGTTTAAAAGGTATGTCACTTGTCCCTCTTTGAACTAGTTTACATTACAATGAAATCTAGGGAGAAGCTTGTATCCTTCTCTGTTTTGTTCTAATTTCCTTTTGAAATTAGGGAGATTAGTTTGTGTCTGCACTTACTGATTTGTGTGATAACAATGTTCATTAAGTTCTTGGCCATTGAAAATTTCAAAGTCTTACCCATATTGCATAGTAGATAAGAATACATGTTTATGTTACCTATTATTCATATGAAGGATAAAAATATTAGGTAAAAGAGCAGTAAGTAATAAAATAGTAGAATATATAAAAGAAAATCACATGAAAATTTTAAATTTCTAATGACTATGATATGATATGAAATTATTTAATTTGAATTTTAATTGTCCTAAACAAGATCATGGTAGGTCTACCTTATGTGGAGAATAAGGAAATAAATCTTATGACACTCCTTGCAAAAGAGAGCCTTGAAGAAGGTTTTGATGTCAAGGAGCTTGCAACCATAAAACAAGGATGCATTGGAAGTGACTTGAAGGTAGGATAGAATTATTGGAAGTACATCAACAAAATTATGTTGATTTTATACAAATTGATGAAGGGTATAAAAAGAACCTGAATTGCATGTTCCTTGAATTTAATTTGTGGTTCAATATAGATATTTCTCGAATATTTTTTTAAATATCCTTGAATTTTTTTATGGTGGTAATATGATATCTAAATATATATTCAGTTGGTCTAAGAATTTATTCCTTAAAGTCTCTGTAGAGCCCTTTTACTAGATTCATCGAGAGCATAAATTCTTATTGTTTTTCAAGTACTCGTTACTCTTTACAATTGAAATTTGGGACCCTAAATTCAACTGGAATTCACAATGTTCAGATATTTAGGAATATGATGGAGTGGAAAAAGGTAGTGTTGTTCACCTTAGGTAATCTTGTGTTTCAACCTATGAGCCCCTAATTAAGATTGACCTCATTCTTCATGTTTTGTTTAGATGGAGTATGATTTTTAATATTACATAATGGACATGCTAGCTGATATCCAAGTTCTCATACTCTCAACTGAGAAATATAATATGCTCCTTTATAGACCTACATCATATGTGGGTCCCTTAAGTGCAACTCCATTGGAGAAACAACAATGGAAAGTGTACTTGAGTATGTCAAAATCATTTTACCATACCATTGAGGCTCCCATACAACAAGTATTGTTAAATTAACATGCATGTTATGGGAATATATCTTGCATGCCATGGAAGTTATGGGAATTAGATGAATAAATTTAAGTGTGTTTGTATCAATCCTAGCAAGATCTATTTGTATCAATTTGAATGATATTCTCTCACTAAATTCATTGACAAAGTGATTAATATATAAATTCTATGTTCCTTTTATGTACTAGGGTATACTTCTATTGAGCGTATACTTTTATATATTGGGTCTGCTCATTCAAAATGACATGTTTGTAACATAGGACATTTTATACATTTGAATAAGATATATTTTGATTATTCCATTGAAATTTAGTCATTGGTCCTACTCCTAACAAGCCACTTTCATGTCGAAAGTTTCATGATTGTATTTCATACAAACATGAACAGTTGGTGGTCCTGAAGTAACAGTTATTCCCATTGGATTTGGTGGGTTTGTTGCATGATGAGCCCTATCTCATAGAAATTATGATCCTCAGTCTGCCTCAAGGCCTTGGTACAAATACCGAGATGTATTTTTCATGGGTGAAGGTGTAGGAGTGTTGGTAATTTTAGAATGACAATTTTTTTGTTTTTAGTGTTCTGCATGTTCAATGTTCATTAAGTTATATCCACTTGTTCTAAATTATGCCTTGTTATTGATGTCATATACATCTAATTAACTTGAGGAAAACAGACTATCTGTTAGGGTAGAAAAAACAAATGTTTTCTATGTTTGTTGATATTGAGGGGGGCTTAAATCAGTATCAAGTACAATTTAAAAACCTTTTCAACTTATTTTTAAACTGTTCAATTATATCCAATGAGAAATGAACAATAGTATAAGATTTATACCAAAACACCACAATACACCATGCATAATATATGAGAAATAATCAATAGTTATTGTTCAACGAAAGTAATGACTTCCACAGGTAGCTATAACTTCCAAATGTAAGGGGAGGGATAAACCTCCAAGATGAATATACAATCCTCCAATATCAAGAGAGGTTTTGACTCTCCATATTTCCCCCTTCCTTCCACCCAAGAATATGTGAGAGATAATAAAACATTACATTAAATCATCACCATCAACCAACCATCACATAGAACTTGATAATGCTTCCTGAGACTTCTTCAATTTATGCAATTATTCAATTCTTGGAATACTTTGATCCTATAGATAATATTACTCAATGTATTCTCTGAAACTTCTCCAAGTTTCACTCCTTTAACCCTCCCAAAAAAGAATTTATAGAGATAATGGTAGACCTTGTTCAATTCTGGTTTATTCAGGAGAGCGAAATTGCATAGAATGCCCCGTGCCCAATATTTAACATCATATTCTAAAACTCTCATAAAATAAACTAAATTCCGTACTCTTTCCAATGAAAATTTTCCCACTTCCTTTGTATTGTTTATGAATAAGTTATGATTGTTTTACCCGGAACACCTGTTTATTGACTAGCTTCAGGACTAGTCAAAAACCCTATCTTCCACAGAGTGTATCTCCATAATTATAGAGAATAAAGAGCTGAAACATTTACCATAGGTACCTTCATATGTCTTCTAAATACCATAGCAATTTATCCATCTGAATTGTTCTAGAATTTTTTTTATAGCGCAAATCGTAATATGACCTGTAAATAACATACCTTAGAACACATCACCAAAAGATTTCATCCTCCCTTGAAATTTGGCCTTGTTTACTTTTGATTTCCTCTGAAATTTGAATTTTTTATCAAATGAATATATAATGATATGTATTTATACCATTTATGTCACTTCCTTTTAACATTAGGGCTAACCTAACACTTTCTTATTTTGTAATTATTTTCTTTACTTATCTTTAGGGCCTACATATACCTGCTTCTTCAATTCACTTTGTCATCATCAAATATTCATTTCTCCTTGACCATGAGGATCCACGTGACATGCTACATACCACCGGAAACAACATGATTTATAATATCCATCCATGGTTGTTGTATCTTCATGTGCATTGTCCTTCATGTCCAAATACCTTCATCAATCTTCCAGTCCAAAACCCATGACTAGGGTTGATATCAATGACAACAACCAGTCTTCCAACAATCTCCCCCTTTGTCATCGATGGAAACACTCATGATCCCCATATCATGATGATCCCAATTTATGTCCCCCTTTGATATCAATGGAAAAGGGTATGGCTTCTCCCCTTGAGTTTAATGACAAAAGGTAACTCTCTTCTTTAGGGTTGCTCCCCTTGAACATGTGGCACTCAATAATACTTCATCCTTATTTTTGGTCTTTGGGACTTTTTCTTCCTTGGAATCCTTTTCTGTGGCTTTTGTATTTTCTCTCTTATTCATGTCTAGGATTTATATGTTGTTCGGTCTTCTTTTTTTAGTTGCAACCAATCTTCCTAAGTTATTTTCTCTAATTTTACATTTTTGGGAGTCAAAAGTAAGAGTGTATCCTTGATCACACATTTTACTAACACTGAGTAGAATATGCTTCAAGTATTCAACCAATAGGACATTCTTTTATTTTACAATTTTTCTTTCAAACTATACTACACCTTATCCAGGTATTTTGGCAGATGAGTCATCTCTAAATGCAACATTCCCACCCTTTCTCTTCAAACTGATGAATTTGTCTTGATCCCCAGTCATGTGTGAAGAACATCCACTATCTATGTACCATTCATCTTCTTCTTTAAATTATTCAATGGTCAATGATATTCAAAAATATTCATTGTTTGGAATCTCTTTCCTTACCCATACTATGGTTAGCATACAAACATTTTCATTTATATATTTGCAATCTCGTGCTTTGTGACCAAGATAATTGCATTTGTAGCATACAATATTCTTTTCCGTCAATTGGGAAAATGAATTATAACTTATGTTGACAAATCCATGATTATTTCCATATCTTCTATTTACACCATTCATGTTTCTTGCGTATTTGCCCCTTTCATTGATTCTGCAATTAATTGCCTTATGTCCAAAATTTTTGCAAGTATAAAAAGGACCAAGAAAGAAATTTTGATACCTTGGAGTAAGTGGACTTATTTGTGATGTATTCTATATGGGTTCATGATCTACTCTTCTATAGTTTCCTTCATACTGATTTAAGCTTCCTGGATTCCTGAAGGTAGGAGGTCTTCTTGGATATTCATCTCTTTTGTAATCATTCTTGCTTTTTGGTATCCTGGTCCACTTTTCATCAACTGTCTGTGTATCTTTTTCTTCAACCTTCTTGTTGGTATTTTCATATTCTTTGTATGAAGTTTCACCCATGCATCCAATATGTGTTAAGTCTTTTGGCACTTGAGATTTTCATAAGATCTTCCTCAATGAGACAACTTCTTGTTCAAGTTTCTCACAATCTTATTCTTTATTCATCATTTGGACATTCCTTACTTATCCTATTCTTCTTTCTTCTTCGAGTAGAGTTTTCAACGAAATGTTTTCTTCTCTTAGTTTCTCAAAGTCTTATAATTGTTTCTTCAAGATTAAAATTGTCTTTTGACAACTATCGAATTCACTTCTTAGTTTTCTATGCGTGTCTTTGAGCTTGTTATTTTCAATCTCAACATGCTTCAATTTTTTAAGATTCTCATCTTCTTGTTCAATAATTTTTTCTTCATGATTTTCTTCTTCTTCACTGGAATTTTCTTCTTCAGTGTCATCTCTTTCAATCCTTGGATGAGGACATTCAAATTCAACATGTCCTAGTCCTTCAAAATTAAAGCAAAACAACTAACCTCTATTTACTTCAGCTTCTTCTTCTGATTCTGATTCTTCCCTTGCATAAAGGTCTTGTAGCTTGTCCCAAATCTCTTTTGATGATGCACATGATCCCACCTTGGATTTCACTGAATCTATCAATCCATACAGGATGGTATCTATTGCCAATTTGTTTATCCTTTTTGCTTCCTTCTGAGCTACAGTCTGTGGTTTATTCAAAGCATTGTATCCTGAAGAAACTGAGAACCAAACATATGACCCAAGATCTTTCAAGTAAGTTTCCATTCTATTACTCTAGTATTCAAAATTGTTTCCATAAAATGGTGGAATCCCATTTGGAATTGTGTCTTCCATTTCTTCTTAGGATCTTCCTTCCAGTGGTTAAACTGTATTGAAAGTAACCTTCTCTAATACCAATTGTTGATACTGAGAGGGGGGTGAATCAGTATCAAGTACAATTTCAAAATATTTTCAATTTATACTTAAAACATTCAGTTATATCCATTGATAAATGAAAAATAGTATAAGAGTTACACCAATACACCACAATACACCATGCACACTATATGAGAAATAATCAATAGTTATTGTTCAAGGGAAGTAATTACTTCCAAAGGTAGCTACAACTTCCAAATGTAATGGGAGGGATAAAACTCCAATAGGAAGACACAATCCTCCAATATCAAGAGAGGGTTGAACTCTTCATCCTTTCCCCTTCCTTACACCCAAGAATATTTGAGAGATAATAAAACTTTAAATTAAATCATCATCATCAACCAACCATCACATAGAACATGATAATGCTTCTTTAGAATTATTCAATTTCCGCAATTCTTGAATTCTTGGAATAATCTGATCCTATAGATAATATTACTCAATGTATTCTCTGAAACTTCTCCAAGTTTCACTCCTTGAGTCCTCCCCCAAAAACAGTTATAGAGAGAATTGTAAACCTTGTTCAATTCTCATTTATTCAGGAGAGCGAAATTGTAGAGAATGCCCCATGCTCAATATTTAACATCAGATTCTAAAACTCGCATAAAATAAGATAAACTCTATACTATTTCCAATGAAATTTTTCCCACTTCATTTTTATTGTTTATGAATAAGATATGATTGTTTTACCCGAAACACTTGTTTATTGACTAGCTTCAGGACTAGTCAAAAACCCTATCTTCCACAGAGTGTATATTCATAATTATAGAGAATCAAGAGATGAAACTTTTACCACATGTAACTTGATATGTATCTTCAATACCATAGCAATTTCACCATATGAATCATTCTAGAAAAAAAAAATTAGCGCAAATGGTAAGATGACCTGTAAATAACATACTTTAGAACACATCACCAAAAGACTTCATGCTCCCTTGAAATCCAACCTTCTTTACTTCTGATTTCCTATGAAATTAGACTTGTGTATGAAATGAATGTATAATGATATGTATTTATACCATTTATGTCACTTCATTTTAACATAGGTCCAACCTGACACTTTCTTATTTTGTAATTCTTTTCTTTAATTATCTTTAGGGCCGACATGTACTTCCTTCTTCAATTCACTTTGTCATCATCAAAAATTCATTTCTCCTCAACCATGAGAATCCACATGACATTCCACATACCACCGAAAAGAACATGATGAATAATATCCATCCATGGGTGTTGTATCTGCATGTGCATTGTGCTTCATGTCCAAATACCTTCATCAATCTTGTGGTCCAAAACCCATGACTACGGTTGACATCAATGAGAACAACCAATATTCCAACAATGTTTGTGTTGGAATCAACCATATTTTAACAAAGCACCCTTCTACATTTTTTAATTACACAGGAGAAGGATGAGAACCTTAGTGGTGAACATGTGAGGGAAGGATTGACATGTGTAGTTTTAGTCAAATTTCCAAAACTTGAGCTTGAGGGGAAAATAAAAGTAAGCAAAGTTAGCTTGATGTCTTAAACTTATGTAGAAACTATCTTGATATATATTGTTTTGTCTTGTTTAGAAATTCTCTTCTAAAGTGATTAATTGGATTTTATCTTGTGTAAACTACATTGTTTTAATATGGAAGCTTTATATGAATTAATGTTTTTCTTTGAGGGGAAATTGTTCCTGGAAATATCCTAATATTTTATATCTTGGATGTTGATAATGAGAATAATGAAAACATATAAAATGACTAAAAATTACTAAATTAGTGACAAACAAATGAGAGATGAGTGACCAAACAATGAGAGATAAGTGACCAAACTAAATGACCAAAATTCACATATAAAATGGCAAAAAAATGAGAGATAAGTGACCAAAACAATGATAAAAAATCGCATATAAATTACCAAATAGAAATTTTGGTGGTTAATTTCTAGTCTCTTATTACGCGACCAAAATTGGTCATATTTAGTTTGGTCATTTATATCTTGTAATGTGGTCATATATTTGGTCATTAATTCCAAATATATGACGAAATTAATGACCAAATATATGACCAAATTAACTACCACAAGACAAGCTATAAATGACCAAACTAAATGTGATCAATTTTGGTATTGTAATAAGAGACCAAAAATTAGCTACCAGTGATCGTGAAATCAAAAGTGGTCATTTATATGCATATTTTGGTCATTTATCTCTCATTTTGTACTAGTGATTCATGATATACTTTCCTCCTGGTCCTTTTAGCTATCATGTGATCCAGAATTTTTTATATATGTAGCTTTTATGTCATGGGCATCTAATGAGTCCACTAGACTTATTCTCCCTGATATTATTTTTTTGTTCTATTCCCTCTATAAGGATATAATTATGCTACATTAAATATTGGTAAAATTCCAATGTCCTCTGGTATCTCGATCTCATAAGTGTTTGCATAAAATTTTCTGATAATTTTACAAGGCCTTATATTTTTCAACTTCAATTTATTATATTCCCATCGTTGGAATATTTCCTTCCTTATATGTGTCATAACTTGATATCCCACTTTGAAAATTACTTCTCCCCTTTTCTGGTCTGCTCTATGTTTGTATTTTTGATTGTTACTTTGTAGCTGGCCTTTAACTTGTTCATGCATTTTTTCCATCTATGTAGCAAAGTCGTATCCTCCTCCACTTCGAAATTCATCTTCTACCAAGTATCTTAAATCAAACATTCCCCCTAGTTTCATTCCATATATCATATGGAATTGGATCTTACCAATACTCATGTTCGGTGAATCATTTTATGAAAATTCCACCCGAGGAAAATTTTTATCCCATTGACTCTTATGTTCAGTCACTAGATTTCTTAGAAAATTTCCAAATCTTATATTCACTACCTTAGTTTGTCCATCTATTTGAGGGTTATATCATGAACTAAAGGAAATATTAGTCCCCAAATTCTTCCACAAAGTCCTCCAAAAATTTACTACAAATGTTGTGTCTCTGTCTAAGACTATGCTTCTAGGAAATCCATGCAATCTCACAATCTCCTTGAAAAAAAAAAATTCTAAATGGGTGGCATTACTTGTCTTGTGACAGGGTATAAAATGTGCCATATTTGAAAAAATGTCTACTACCCCAAAAATTGAATCATTTCCCCTCTAGGTTCTTAGTAATCCTAGAACAAAATCCATACTTACAGCATCCCATGGCTTGGTTGGAATAGGAAATGGTTGATATAGTATTGTATTTTTCTTCTTCCCTTTAGCATATTGGAAAATTATGATTTTTTTCACAAAATTCTTCATGTCAGATCTCATGCCTGGCCAGTAGTAAGAAGAACTGAATTGCGCATGTGTCTTTTCATGGCCAAAATGTCCAGTTAATACTCCACTATGCTTCTCCTTCAACAAGTTATCCCTCATTTAATATTTTGGAATAAATAATTGAATCCCTTTGAACAAGAATCCTTCTTGTATTAGGTACTCCATCCATGGACATCTATCCCCCATCAAAGGATTTTCACAAGTCTCATAAGCTTACTTGAAATATGGGTCTTTCTTGTACATTCCCTTGAAGTGTTTGAATGCCAAAGTCACCACTTGAAATTCCCGCAATATCAAACATCTCTCGATCAAAGAATCAACAACTTTGTTAGCACTCCCACTAATATGTTTAATGATAAAAGTAAAATTCTACATGAATTTTACACATTTTTCATGTCTTTGATTCAACTTCTCCTATCTGGTTATAAATTGCAAAGCATGAGTTATTATACAAGATAAAATATTTTGGAATAATATAATGCTTCCACTTTTTCAAAGATTGAATTATAGCATAAAATTCCTTATCATAAGTTGAATAATTCTTCTTAGCATCATTCAACTTCTCACTAAAATAAGAAATAGGCTTATCATCCTGACTTAAAATGACATTGATGGCCACTCCACTTGCATAACACTTGACTTGAAAAGTCTTCCTGAAGTATGTAAAAATTAAGATGTTTTTTTTCTATTATCTTCTCCTTTAATAGTCTAAATCCCTTCTCATATTATTTTTTCCAATCATAGGATCCATATTATTTCTTTATAGTATCCACTATGGGTTCACAAATACTACTGAAATTTCTGATGAACGTTTTGTAAAATCTCGCTAACCCATGAAAATTTCTTACCTCAAACACACTTCTTGGAGAAGGCCACTCCTTTATATATCTCACCTTCTATGGATCCATCTTCACTCCACTTGAAGAAATCAAAAACCCAAAATACACAAGTTTTGTCTTCATAAAAGACCATTTCTTCAAGTTTATCAACAACATCTCTTATTGCAATCTCCTCAACACCATCCTTAAGTGTTTCGAATGCTCCTCAGTCTTAATGTAGACTAGGATATCATCCAAATAAATAATTACAAAATTCCAATAAAATCTTTGAGGACTTCATTCATCAAGCTCAAGAATGTAGTTGGATCATTCGTTAAACCAAATGGTATAAAAAGCCACTCATACAACCCTTCATTTGTTTTGAATGTTGTTTTCCACTCATATCCTTCTCTCATCCTTATCTAATTATAACCACTTTTCAAATATATCTTAGAAAAATAACTGGCTCCACTCAAACAATCCATTAAATCATCCATTCTGGATAAAATAAATCTATAACTGATGGTTATCTTGTTGATAGCTTTGGAATCCATGCACATTCTCCAGCCACCATCCTTCTCTAGAATCAACACAGTTGTTACTGCACATAGGATAAAACTTTCTCTGATCAAACCTTTGTCCAACAACTCTTGGACCTACTTCTTGACCTCTTCATTCTCCTATGGGGTCAACCTATATGCTGATTTGTTTAGAAAACTCACACCCGAAATAAGGTCAATGTTGGTTATAATTTATACGTTTAAGTTTATATATTCAATACGCTTGACCCAAGGTTCATGTCTACGAAGATTCCAACAAAACCTCTAAAACTATCGGCCCTCCTGGTAAACCATAACACAATGCAACACACAGAGTGCACTATGTAGTCTCACACAAGATAGTCTTAATGGGTGACTACAATACTCAAGTGTTTGCATTCCAGGATTGAGTGGAGAACTGAGAAGAGTGCGCTGAGAGTTCTACTTAACTTATTAAGGCAATAAATTGTCATTTATGTTTATGCATGGAATAAAATCAACTCATTCATTTAGCATATCAACAACTACTGAAAATAGTAAGGAAATACATGCATTCAATGACATAACATAGGTTTTACCATGGTTCAGCCCCCTGGGCTACATCCACAAATATCTGGCTCTTAAGATCTTTTATTATAGAAGTTCCAAAACTACAGTGCCACACACTTTATAATACTTATCAGTGGGTCGAGATCTATTATGACGTAAACTAGATCACACCATGATCCTTAGCCTCCAATATAACCCTCAAGATCCACCCCCCTTACTTCTCTCCAGCTCAACAACTTACAAAATTAGGTCATATAAAAAATATGACAACTATCCATCAAAATGAGACTCCTCCTCAAGATCCCCTATATCTGCCTCTATCTTATGTTCTCACCTCTGCGTTTTCTATGAGACCTAGGTATCTATATTTATATATTTCTAGCTCATTATCCATTACAATGTATTACAAAAACCCTAACGTCGTTAGGTCTTCCATGAATGTGCATGTGGTTCTCTTCCTTCCAGTTGTCTCTTTCCTCATGCATGCCTTCCTTCCCAAAATAGCCTTTCTTTCTGCTTTGGCCTACTTCCAACAGTCAATATGATGACTAATACTTTTGATAAGAGGAAAATTATTTGGCAACTTATCCACCACAATGTCAAAAAACTCATCCAATAATTCCTGAATTTGAGGAGGGAAATTATTCGTAGAAGTATTTGTAAGGATAGCTCTCATCTTACCTATAACAACAAACTACATCTCTTGATATTTCTTAACTTTCTTCAATATCTCCTTCCCACTCATGAGAAGTATACTCAGACTATACTCCTTTTTTACTCCCTTATCTTCCAGTGGAAACAACTTATTTCTACACCCATTCTTCTCAAGGGTATAAGTATTCTTTCTCCCACCATGTATGACATTTATGTCATATTTCCATGGCCTTCCCAATAGAACATGAAAAACATTCGTAGGTATGACATCACATAAAACTTCATCCTTATAACTGTCAATATTAAATTCAACTTTACATTGTTCACTCACCATGCATTGATGTCCTTTCTACAATCATGACACCTGATATGGATTTGGATTTGTTGTCATCTCTAGCTTCATATTTTCCACCATTTCTGTGGACACTAAATTATAAGTTCTCCCACAATAAATAATCACCTTGCATACCCTCTCTTTTGATTTGCAAGCGGTTCTAAATAAACTCTTTATTTGTGTTGGATCTTGCACCTCTTTTTCTGGATTCACAAGGGCTTTCCTTATCATGAGTGATTTTCCCTATTCAACAAATTCTTATTTTTCCTTTGTCTCCACATTCTTTTATTGAGCCTCAATGATGTGAGCTCCTCTAAAACCTGTAGTCTTATTTTCAGGGCATTCCCAAGATATTTTTCATGTATTTCCACAAGAATAACACTTAACTTCTCCTCCTCTGCCTCTTCCTCTACCTCTTGGAAAATGTCTCCTTCCTCTAGAGTCTCTTCCTTTAGCCATATGATTTCCAGAGACACTATTTTCTTCCCTTGTTTTCTAGAAATTTTCCCTCAGGTTTCCTTTTCCTCTGCTTGGATTCTTTGCCCTGTTCTTTTGGCTCTGCTTTGTTGCTAGTTTTTCTTCTTCCTTCACGGCTACCTAATAAGAATCCTCTACATTCCTCATCGTCATTAGAGTAATATAATATTGAATTTTGTACCTCAAGCCATTTATATACCTAGCAAGTTTCTCTTCATCATTTTCCCCATCTCCTTCTCTTATATTCAAATTATATAATTCTTCACTATATTTTTTCACTAACATACCTTTATGTCTCAGATTCTGTAATCTTATAAACAAAATCAGCTGATAATATTGTTAAATTATGTACCAACGCAAGTGTTTCTCTTCCCTAGGCCCTAAGGGGGAGAAATTGCCGAATATGGGTCTTAGTCAAATTAATTTGTGAGATGCAAATTAAAAGATAACTTTATGATTAAAGTGAGGGTGAGTGAAGAGACACAAAATCTCAGCCACCCATCTAATCTAATCTCAGCTGTTAGATTAGAAAACTCCTCACCTTCCCTCATGAGGTTGATTAAGGCAAGTGGGCGCACCCATTCTTGGGGAAGAAAGAAGAAGCAAGAGACTCTTGGTGAGATGCCAAGAGGTTCTTGGTGAGATGCCAAGAACAGGGAAGTTGCAGAAATCTTGGTGAGATGCCAAGAG